>OY744527.1:38268909-38293909 GCA_963556195.1 Sepiola atlantica | reverse complement strand
TTGTATTATAATTTATTTGTTTTTAAACTCTAGTTCACTCGGGACAACTTTAGCAAAATATACAGATTTACTCAAGTAGTATACAATGACATATGCTTCTTTTAGTCTTTCTTAAGGCATGCATCATAGAGATAAAAAGTTCATATAACACCCTAAGCTGAATTGACTACTTGTACCCGGACTTTTTTTTACTGTCACTGGGTTCATAGTTACCGATACCCAGAGAGTAGTCGTAGTCTCGGACAAGCTTTGATCATAATCATCTTCATGCTGTGTCGGTACTTTTTGAGTAGAACTATTTAGGTAGATACCAATTAGGCGTGTAGCTTGCAGTATCATAAACCTCTTGATGCAGGTGTGGTAACTACAGGTTACATGTCAAACTTTCAACTTGCTGAAAGGTGTCACGTGCAAGCTTGGTGAATCACTAACGAGTGAAATTGCAAGAAAGAGATAGATTCAATTATGGCATCGCATGAAAAAATTACAACGCCTGCTACATCGTTTGTATAGTCTGTAAATGACTAGCAGACAAGAAAGGCTGTATCCGCGCCAATCACGGTTGTTTTATGCTAGTATTACATTGATACGCAAAAAGCGGGCATAATAGAAAACCAGTAAACAGCTTCTAACTGTATTTCTAAATATCAAATATCAATATATATATATATATATATATATATATATATATATATATGTATGTATATATATATATATATATATATATATATATATATATATATATTTATATATATATATATTTCTCTGTGTAGTCAAACTTTTCAAGTTAAAGTTCAATATAATATATACTTCAAGTGAACTTATCAATAGACAGGCAATAGAAACACACCTTGCACTTACTATATTTTAATTTTACAGCAATGAGATTCATTTTTACTGTCGGTTCCTTATTCATCAAGACACACAAGCAAGTTCGAACTTTCAAGAACAATGGTATTTTTGTTCTTTTTTCTCTAGTCTAGAATTATTGTTCTAGAAGATGAACAGTATGCTCGAACACTGGACGATGAAAAATCAATTTACTTAGTGTAAATATGTACTCGCTGTAATATATATATATATATATATATATATATATATATATATATATATATATATATATATATAAAAGTATAAAGGTATACTCAAGAAAGAATAAATGGGAAATACCAGCAGAGTGCTCAATTAAATTAAATTAAGAGCGTAATATTTTATTTATTTATATATACAGAGTTTAATCAGACATATGGACCGGCGGTTTCTGACAGAAAAAAGGTTGGATCCCCAAATCCCGTCTTCGTCAGCACAGCCTGAAATGGTAAATAATGAAATTTCTTCAAGGAGCATCTGTGTTCAGTTTTAACCGTTATGAAACGCTATATGCAGAACATTTTTAATGAAAAAGCGTGAAGACGCTTAATCAAGAGACATCATGAAGAGAAAAGCCGTTATGTTGGTATATTTATATTTAGAAGGAAAGAAAGACAAAAAAAGAGAGAAAAGATGGGGGAAAAAAAGAAAAAGAAAAAAATATATATATATAACTATTATGTATGCATATATTATATATATATACATATATATATATATATATATATATATATATTTATATATATATATATATATATATATATATATATATAATCCGAAAGGTATATGTTATATACTAGCAGAAACTTAAGTATGAATGTATTTTTTTAATTCAAAACTTTTGTAAATTTTTTTATTACAACCCTCAGCTAAATATCTACCCTCTTAAAAATTGATATTCTACTTTTTACAGAAATGCTAACTTATTCGATCAGTACACTAATATATTTATAAACACTAACCTTAAGGCTGACTGGCAAGGTCGTACAACAACACGTAATCGATCCTCTAACGAAAAGCAAGGAAAAACGCACATAATTTATTTTCTATAGTAAAAAAATGTTCTAGCTCCTTATCGCTCTTTAAAGTACGTCATGATTAAGTCATAGAGTAAATGTGGTATATCGGTAAGAGTGTATGGCGTAGAGTAAGACAACATCTATGACTATAGACCCACCAAACCAAAAGTTGTTTACAGAATTGTATGACCATCGCCTTTTCCCCAAAAGAAAACGATTAGAAATGCATGCTTAAGTTTAATGAAGTTTATTTATAATTGTATTTTAAACACGGGACAAAAACCTTCGCATTTACTTATGAAATAGATAAATACTTATATTTTGGTAATTTCGATACAGATTTATTCATTTTTTAAATGATACATGAATGGATAAAGAAAGAATTCAATTCGCTGCGTCATGATGCTGGTCTCTTTAAACACAATAAAAAATAAAGATATATATAGAGAGTGGGAGAGAGAAAGAGAGAGATCGGGAGAAAGAGAGGAGGGAGATGGAATGAGGGAGAGGAGAGCAATCTAAACTAAATAACTTCCATTTCAATGGCTTTGACCTTCTTTGAAAATGAATGAATTTATTAATTTTTTTACTTAAACACTTTAATTACTTTTCGACGAAACTATTGCATATGTGTAAGAGAAATAGGAACACTATAATGGTAAATCAATAACATTAAGCATTCATGTATTACAGACTGCTTACAAAATAAATATACACATTGGAATGTTTTTAAATTTCAGTGTAAAGGCTATTCGTCAGCACTCTATATATTGAATTTAATAATATTACGTTGTATTATTGATTTAAACAACAGTAACCTGTTCTTATGGTAATAAAGAAATGATAAATAAAAGAAAAATCGTTTGCATTTATTCATTTTAAAAACGTTAATGACGATTTAAAAATAAAATGAATCTATCTTTTTTGTAATTTATAAAGTGTTTCTAAGTTAAAAAGCTTAAATGATGAGGGTTTGTTTATCTTGATATCATGATATTATAATGAACGAACTACATGCTCTGACCCCATGGAATGGATGATAACTGAAGTGATTATATCATTACAAACGAGCACTACCCTTCCTCCCCCGCAAAAGAAAACGTAAGAGTTAATGACTGAGAGTATGATATTATGACAACAGAATATAGAATAGACTAACCCAACCTCAACAAGCAGAAGGTACTACTGGGGGGGGGGGTGCCAACATAAGGAACGAACTCATACTATACTGTCATCACCTCAGACACGAGGAGGTGATGCATGGAAGGAATTTATCACGACGAATGAAAATATACTACACATAATTAAATAAGCATGAATCGTTTTAATGTTTATTTAATTAGGTTAGCTGGAAAAATATTTCGCATAGTATTCATTAAGGTGACATTAAAATCAATTGCAATTTGTGTTGTCCACATGGAACACCGAAATGAAAATTGAGATGAGAAATACAGTCGCCATCTTTATTAATAAATAGAAAAAAATGCCAACTAAGGAAAAACGATCAGTTCATTTCATAATTTTCTAGTTAAACATTTTTTTTATGAACTTGAATTATAGTACGTGCATAGCTAGCCTCTTTCTCGACCTGTTTAGATGGCGACGAATTTATTTCGCCGTTTCACATGAAAATTTCTATCACATAGAAAACATTAACAAGATTAAGTTGTGTTTTTGTTTAAGAATAACATAGTATAAGTTAAAAAATATGTAATTTATTAAATGCCGAAACCTATTTTGCTCTAAATAATTAACGTGACTAAAATAGAAATTAACCTTAAATGAAAAAAATCAGCATGCATGTGTTTTTATTAGTTATTTATTGTGCGAATTTTTATAAAAAACTATATATTAAAGAGTAAAAGAAAACTTTAAATACAAACTTAGAATTAAAACTAACAAATCAATGTTTTACTTTCAGACCATTAATATTTACAATTCTTCATAAAAAACATGTTGCGCTCTTACAGAGAATATAGTTCCTGGGAGGATAATTTTA
Source organism: Sepiola atlantica (assembly GCA_963556195.1). Classification (NCBI taxonomy): domain Eukaryota; kingdom Metazoa; phylum Mollusca; class Cephalopoda; order Sepiida; family Sepiolidae; genus Sepiola; species Sepiola atlantica. The sequence goes on along the minus strand of OY744527.1, from coordinate 38,290,021 downwards.
CAAGAACAGAACGGATACTACACTATCCACTCCATTACAAGCTATTCCGATTAAATAGATGTGTTCTTTTTCATTTAAATCATTTAAACATGCTTTGTCACAAAGACATTATTTTTATGGTTCTGTAGCCTTCTGGCTTAAACGAAAGTATAACATCTGATCACTACATACCAACAACATATGATGGAAGTTTTATGTAGATTATCTCCCTTGAAAATGAAATGTACAAAGGTTTTAAAACTCTATCATTTAATAATAATACTATGATAATAATACTAGAATACACTTTGGATATACATATTAGAAAGGTATATCCGATAAATAATAATTAATTAGAAACTTAAAACAAAGTAAATATGCAAATGAGCAATATCGAGATTTTATTTAGAGATATAGAGAGTTAATATATACAATACTTCAAAATGTTATCGTATGTTTTGAATGAAATAAGCCTAGTCAGTGTTGATGTTTATATAATAATAATCATTTTTGCATTTATTGATTTAGATAAACATGTGTGTCTATGTTAAGGTAATAGTAAAAGAATTATAGTCTAGGTTACAACAATTGAAATAAACATTATTTAATTAGAACAAGAAATAAGTTAGCACAGAGTTTTCATATGAATACATCGTCGAAAATTGTGTCCTTATAATTCGGAAACTGGTTGCGTTCTTATTAGTATGCGTATTATTGCAAACACCCTCACTAATATTGAGATGAAAGTATGAATGAACGGATCTGCTAATTGTGCGGATATATGTCAATCTGCCTCGAAGCAGTGGCAGATTTGTCTGCGTCGACAAGGGTATGTCTACGTGTGTATACTCACAATGATACGTGGGCGTATGTTCCTACATACATTACACTGCTACATATGTCGAGACATTGCGTGATAGATGTCACTGGACGCTTATTCATCATAATATATATATATATATATATATATATATATATATATATATATACAAATATATATATATATATATATATATATATGTATACATGAACATATATATATATATTTGTATATATATATATATATATATATATATATATATATTAACGCAGTTATATAGTTTTTTACATGTGCCTGCATGTGGATTTTGTCTCGTTTCTGTCAATGAAGTTTCTTCTTTTTGTCAGTCAATCTGCCTTCAAGCATTCACAAAACAGATTATGTAATTTTAGATTACTGAATGAATTATTGTATGTATTAAACACGAAACAAGAGTTGAAATGGAAGACCCTCCTTACACAGACATGAGACACCAAAACTTACATATATATATATATATATATATATATATATATATATATATATATATATATATATATATATATATATATATATATATATATTAGAATATGGTGAAATGATGAAAAAAGTTAAATTACATATTTTACAAGTTAACTATTTTCATCCGGTGTTTAAACAAGAAATATAAATTCATGACTTTTAATCCATTGATTTTAATATATTTTCAAAGATAAACTTGGAAAATATGTAATTTATCTTATTCCATCATATCAAAATGTTCATTATATGCTCTATTTTTAAAATCGACCATTTCCTTATAACAACAGGATATCATATAAAATAATTATCTTCATAGTATTAAAATAAATAAAAATATATAAAGTTTACTATGCCTATATGATTATATATCTGTATGTATAGGATCTACTCCTACTTAACGGATAATTATACATTTTAAAACACAGCTGCGTAAGAGATCCAAATGTAGGATATATTTAGTTTAATTTACTTCTATGTTAAGAAGGTAAAATCGGGTGCAAGTTTTTAGTTAAAATTCAGATATCTCCGGTTTTTACAAAATGTTAACCAAAAGTATTATGAATCAATAAATAAATATTTCTCAAATTTAATTTTCTTTTGGGTATTTCCAAGGAGTTTCATGAACATAATATAACCGCACGCTAATCGTTTAAAAATTAAAATATTTCAGATTTGCATTGAATTTCATCCGTATTGAATCGACACTAATTAAGAAATATTCCTTGAATTCCTATTCTTTCTGAAGACTTTTAAGTGTAATTCTTAAGTTTTTCTTGCGTAGTCCCACTCAGGTGTTAATCTCATAGGGTATTCGACGTTCTAAAGTTAATAAAATGTGATTCACGAGCTATTATGAAATGATATATTTTCTGACAAAAAAGAAAGTCTCGTTTCAAGCAAAATTGTTTTATATAAAAAAAATGACAGTAGTTAGATCATTACTATAGAATCAAAACAGTCTGAATTTTACACAGTTGTCGATTATTACGTCTTCCTCAACTCGGCTCACCCAATAGCAGTATACAAATGACTGCATGCGTTCGTTTCACAGACCGTGGTAGTTCGCACGTGGTACCGGTCAAAGTTTTTTTTTTGATTCCGAGAAGTGTCAACGTCTCCACTGTGTAATCTCAGCCAGTGCTGCAACAGAAACGTACACATAAAAACACAACTCGAATTGAAAAAGAGGTTTATATTTTAGGTTACACTTGTACTGTTTTCTGAAAACAGACTTGCCAAATGAAACATTTAAACCCGATGCAATAAATATACAAGTGACACTCAACACAAACAAAGCATTTGTTTCCAAGGATCACAAAAACTAACCGCTTGTCAGACCTCATCAAATAAAACTGACTTATGATGCCCAGGTGGCTAGGTCTGTAATTGACCTCCCATACCGATAGGAGTGCATACATCTACTTTCGCCCCGCTCTCAGTCACGCTCAGGTGGTCAGTCCATCTGTATTTGACAATCCAACAACATAAGACTATAGCTTTGCTTGTATGTGAACATCAAATACACAATTCCAAAAGGGCATGGCTATATCTTTTGGAAATACCTAATGCGGTTCACTACGGCACATCTATTAAAAGATACACTTACTTATTTTCAAGAAGACACCAAGCTCTCGTCGGCGGGAACACTGTTATTCACGTGAACTGCTAACATGCAACCCTCTAAACATGCTCTTAAATATATATATATATATATATATATATATATATATATATATGTATGCATATGTATATATATATATCATATGTATCCATATGTATATATATATATGCATATGTATATATATATATATACATATATATATATATATATATATATGCATATGTATATATACATATATATATATGCATATGTATATATATACATATATATATACATATGTATATATATACATATATATATATGCATATGTATATATATACATATATATATATGCATATGTATATATATACATATATATATATGCATATGTATATATATACATATATATGCATATGTATATATATACATATATATATATGCATATGTATATATATACATATATATGCATATGTATATATATACATATATATATATATATATATGCATATGTATATATATACATATATATATGCATATGTATATATATACATATATATATATGCATATATATATACATATATATATGCATATGTATATATATACATGTATATATGCATATGTATATATATATATGCATATGTATATATATATATGCATATGTATATATATACATATATATATATATGCATATGTATATATATATATATGCATATGTATATATACATATATATATATGCATATGTATACATACATATATATATATGCATATGTATATATATATGCATATGTATATATATATATATGCATATGTATATATATATATATATATATATATATATATATATATATATATATATATATATATAAAATGAGTCAATGAAAAATAGTTAGACCTGTAAATGGAAACAGATCAATATCTTCAGTTGTTCAGAACAAGGAGCATTTAGTAAATAAACATATTTATTTTTCTTCTCTTAGAAGAATATATCATTTTATTTACTAAATGCTCCTTGTTCTGAACAACTGAAGATATTGATCTGTTTCCATTTACAGGTCTAACTATTTTTCATTGACACACCTTATGTTTGCTCTATCCAGTATATTGAGCTTTCCTCATCTCACAATAGGTCTAATTCTCTAAAAGTTATCTTTTAGTTATAAACCTTCATATATATATATATATATATATATATATATATATATATATATATATATATATATATAATCATTTCCACAATCAGACAACGCTGCAGCCCACAAACCATGAAAGCAACCCACCGGAAGTCCTATACTCAAGTTCCACCCTTCAATGGGCTAATCAGTAGAACATACCCGAACTCAGGATTCGAAACCCGTGTCACTTGCATGCTAGGCGAGTACTCTGAAACTGAATAACCTCACAACATACAAGAAAGTCTATTAACGTACACAGATTAAGCACACCGCGACGATGGCCGACCGTGGAATATACCTACTCTTTTCAACAAAGAAGTGTACTCATCCAACTACTTAGAATCCAGGCCGATGTCTCACAAGTAAAGTGTTATACTCGCAAGGACGATGTCACCCGACAACCTAACCAAACGAGCAAATACATATTAGATTTTTAAATGTGAGATAATATATATATATATATATATATATATATATATATAATATATATATATATATCATCTCACATTCAAACATCTGAATTATGTATATATATGAAGATATATATATATATATATATATATATATATATATATATATATATATAAATGTATATATATGTATATATATAAATATAATAATTATATATATATATATATATATATATATATAAATATAATAATTATATATATATATATATATATAATAATTATATATATATATATATATATGATTATATATATATGTGTTTATATATATATATATATATATATATATATATATATATATATATATATAAGTAAGAAACTAAAAGTAAAACCTTTAGTAGAAATAACCTATAGTGAAATGGTAAAAGCTCAATATACGAGATAAAGCAATTATAAAGCCTTGGCTTAAGGAAAGAACAATACACATAATTTTATTACAGAATATACCCTGTTTTGAACATTTGAAGTTTGAAATAAATTTGGACCATCGTGCATGTTTATCACTCTTCGTCCATTTAACTTTATATATATATATATATATATATATATATATATATGTATATATATATATATATATATATATATATATATATATATATATATATATCTATATTGCAAATGGAGTGTTGGTATCTGTTTATATGAGGCCGATACTGTACTATTACTTCTATACTTAAAGCCGAAACTATACTATTACTATCGTTAAGCCCAAATTTAGTTTACTATACTGTCTGGGACTAATGTACTATTAACTGATTCTCCATTCAAGCAATGAGATCATTCACCCAGGCCTTTGGGTGCAGTATTGTTCTGATACTCTCTACTCAGGAATTACTTTCTACGTTTCTTGTTGAGTAGTGGTAGTAAGTTTACTATCTAATGCCTTGTGATGATAGACTCCCCCAAACTCTTACCTCCACATGTTAGGGTAGTGTAATATACGTTTGTTCGTTATGATATCATGCTCCTAATTATCACTTCCTGATTATAGGGACCTGGTAGAGGGGAAGTTAAGTGTATGTTGGTTTGACATATATACTAGAAAAACATGTTACCTGATTGAATAAATTATTGATTGTATATATATATATATATATATATATATATATATATATATATATATATATATATATATATATATATATAAATGGACGGCAGCACCGGGAGGCAAGGGGGCTCAAACCCCCCACTTTTTGACTTGGCCACCTCACTTTACGGTCATTAATAATGAGGTTATATATGCATCTGTTTAACCAGGCCCCCCACTTTTTAGGAGACCCCGCCCCACTTTCATAACTGTCCTGCCTGTCCTGAAGAAGATAACGTTCATGGTTTGGTCACTCATTAAGCCCAGGTCTGATTGCTTAGCAAAAAAAGCATGAGTAAAAGTTACATTGTTTTAATCAAAATTCACAATTGAGCTAATACTGATCGCTATATATGCTCATCATTTGTTCTCATTGTCTTTCTATCTACGATTATAATATTAGTACTGTAATATTTACATGTATTTGTTAATGTATAATAATGAACTATTCTGATCCTGAGTTGTGCTGTTAATATTAATATGTTTGGATTAATGAACAGATCAAGAAAAGAAGTTACCTTACATCGTATAAATACTTGGGACAACAATCAAGTAAGAGACAGTGATAGACGAAAATGAAAAATATATGAGTTACACGCTTATTTAATTGAAAATTATAGATAATTCATACAATTAAAACGGATTTCTTAAAAGATAACACAATCTCTTAAGAGAAAATATGTTTGCGGTTTATTTTGTGTTATGAAAGTATATTGACAAACAGCCTTAAAGAAAAACAACATCGATTGTTCCAGGCAGATGTTTTTCTCAGACGAGAAGAATACAAATATTCCAGCTCGACTTAATTGATGAAATCGATGATTTTGCATTGCGGTACTTTTACACTTTGACAGTGAATAATAAATATAGTATGAAGAGTATTTATTTACCTCCTCTCAAGGAGGTTAGGCACAAGGCCAGTTTTATCTTACTCCCACAAGTAAGATGTGACCCAAGGTCCGGTCGGGAAAGTGGGGTTTGAAAATCTACCGTCCGAGAAAGTGAGCACTCTGACCATGAAAAATTGGCTGGTCAGCCCCGTCGAAATTCCCCGGTAGGAGCGCCTTAGGTGATTAGCAATAAACTAACCACTTCTCAAAGGGTGAGCAGGTAAAACCTTGGAGGGTGGACTTCCTAGAACTGCACAGAACTGACCGATAGACCGGCGTAAATCAAGCCCCGAAGGCCAAGACAATATCAGTTTATGGGGTGTAGTATCCATAGGAACAGATACTACACTTTGATCTTAGCCAAAAGGTTAATGAAGATCTTGTACACCGCTTCAGACATAGTGGCAACATCGACACCCATCTCTCTCGGCCAGGCCCAATTAAACTTGTCTGGATCTTTATGCACCATTGTGTGTAGGTTATCGACCATTTTTCTGGGCGTACGTAGCGACGAACCGCAGCTATGTCATTTTATGCTTCACAATATTTCCACATAATAATTTCCCAGCGCACATCATGGAACACTGATATGTAGCTGTTGTGCGGCTATTTTTTAATCGGTTTAACCACTCCCTAATTTGGGTTACACCCAACGCACTTTCTCCAAACACCTGCTGAATCTAACGCGACGGCGGAGATGAACAGTATTCCAAAAGAAGATTTCTAGAGGTGGTCCCGGAAGTGGATGCATCGGTGGGCTAAGTGTGTGTAAACACAAGCCACCTACTTTAGAAGGGGAGAAGGTCCCAACCCGTCACGTATTTGAAATATTTTTTGTGGCCACCAGTCGAATACATATTAGACAGGGCTCGAATATATATATATATATATATATATATATATATATATATATATATATATATATATATATATATATATATATATATATATAAGTTAGTTCATATTATATTCCAATAACCATGGTTTTATTTTATTATTTTCATCTTTTCCCATTTCCAAAAACCATGATATTTCTGTGAGATATATTTTGTCGGTCCGTTTCATTTGTCTTGAATCCAATCACTTTTTACTTTTTTAAAAATGTTTCTGATGATATTGACATAAAAATGTTGTTTGGCACAAGACATGTAATACTATACTTCTAATACTAATACACAAAAACTCCACATAAGAAGCTTTACTCATTAAAACTAAAAAACCTGCTATTAAGAAGATTAATTTTAACACTAGTACTAATATACTTAAATGCTTATAATACCTAATAAATATAGTTTCATATTTAAATTTTCCCGCAATAATTAATTATAAATCTCACTCCAGGTATTTACCTGTTTGTCATTATTCCACTGACGATGGACCCAGACCGGTCAGAAAGTACTCTGGACCAACATGTACATTACGGCAGTTTCATCAGCCAATTTTCTTCCGAGATTAAGATTTTAATCCGGAAATTTGAAAGGATCAATACTAAAATAACCAGACAAAAAAAATTGTCGGTTATTTTTAATAATACGTGTCTTAAAGAAAAAATGCTGCCTCGATATATATATATATATATATATATATATATATATATATATATATATATGTATGTATAGAGAGAGATAAAGAGAGAGAGAGAGCACCAATTTCATGACCTCTTGCGAAGATCATAATCAATATATACTGCTCATTTACTTTATATCTAGAATCCTTATTCCAATTTTACTCCAGATCGATTTCATGATTTGGATTCTGGAAAATGTCAACACTTTTTAGTTTAACCTAAAGGAACAAAATAACACATTGAAATTGCCTAATTGGTGTCGTATCATAATGAATCGAATGAAATAAAAAATAAAATATAATGTAACCTGTAAATAATTTGTTTGTTTTAAATATGAGATATTCCAACAAAAGTACACGTTTGTATAATATTCAACGTGAATGTGCCAAGCTACAACGTGTTTCACATCTGCAACGAGGCTATTGTAAGGTGTGAGTAGGTATTAGTATGGTGTTTTATCAGCACCCCCCCCTAAATAGGCAATCTTCTATGATAAACTATTTGTGAAACTAATATAAACAATAAATCATTTAACGGTTAATTTTAAATGGAATGTGCCACTCTTATTGAGTCAAATCCAATGGAACTGCACGTTGGGAACTATTTATTAATTTATGTCGAATATGTCTTTTTGAAATTTCACAAAATCGTAGATATCTGAATATTTTACGACGGGATTCTCAGCCCGTTTTAAGACTGACAACTATAAAACTAAGTTAAATTAATGTTAGCCCACTTTACGATCACTTACACCTATCAGCCGTGTTTCAAAATTCATGATTATCGGTTACTTACTACAAAAGTGAATATTGTACTTACACATACCTTGATCTGACGTAAGGATGCATTTTAATTCTTCCTGATGAGTTCTCACCTCATAACAGCTGTTGATCGATAACATCGTCATGCCGGTGTCGCAGATGTTGTACATTTTTGTAAAAATAAAAATAATTATGAATATGAATATAATATATATATATATATAGGCATTTATCCTAATGTTTTTCTGCAGTAATGAAACATAGACTGCTTTTTGTAGCTTTCTTGCCATATACATATATTTATACTACTACTGTTGAGAACTACTCATGTATTAGTCGTCTTTGAAATAAAAACTAAAATATATACACAGTATGTTATATTACCTGTAATATGCTAGGTGTATATACATGAAGTAGTAATATTAATATACGCAATATCTAATAAGCATATATGTATATATACTTCTTTGTAATATAGCAGGAAAACTGCCAGCAGAGTGTTCGATTAATTAAGAATTATAGTTAAAAATTAAAAATTAAGAGCGTAATATTTATTTATTTATTCACTGTACCCAAATTAATAAATAAATAAATAAATATATATATATATACATATATATATATATATATATATATATATGTATATATATATATATATATATATATATATATATATATATGTATATATATATATATATATATATATATATATATATATATATATATATATATATATATTATTTTTTAATTTCTGTTCTCTGCGGAACTGGTTTGCCCCTACTCTATTTCTGGAATATATGTTGGTGAATTACTTACACATACGGATTTTTCCTTTGGTGTTTATTATTTTTGAGAAAGGGAAGATTTTCCCGAAATATTAAATAAATGATTTTTAAAAATCATCCGGACAACACACACACAGCACACAGCGCAATTGATGTTATGTAAGATTTTAAGAAAAATAAATAGTAAGTCCCATTTCGTTTTATTATTTTTGGTTCTTAGAGCTTACAACCGACCCGACACTTTGCATTGCCCTCAGCATTCTTAGACACTACTACTATTCCCAACAATGCTTCAAGCAAAATACCATTCTCTATTATATATATAAAAAGTGGGCTACACAATAATATATATATATATATATATATATATTCATATATATAAATATATATATATATATATATATATATTTATATACGTATACATTTTTCTTTTTGTATATGTATATGTGTTATATATATGATGAGGGAGCAAAAGGTGCATTGTAAACATGCCTTTAGCTTTGCACTTGTTACTACAATTAAGAGTTGGAGGAACGATATAGGAAGTTTTTAAATAAAAAATATAAACGAAAACTTAACTAATGTATTTCTTTAAATAATGAATGAATACTGAAAACTAAAAATAAAAAAGTAAAACAAAGAAATTTATAGACACGACAGAAGGTGTCATTGTTGTGTGTGTGTGGTTTCTTGGCTATTGTTTCGGTCAACATGCTAAGTAAATAAAACACGCTTGGAAAATACCTTGGCTAACTGTGCTATTGACGTCAGAGACTTAAATCTGCCCCCCCCCCTCACCCCTTCCATCGTCTTCCACTCACACACTAAATCAGATGAACGTGTGCAGACGGTAAGACGTACGCTCTCAAATATCATCAAACTATTTAACGACGAATAAGCCTAGGGTCAATTCTATAAAACTGGTAACCCGTACATTTTCGAGAACAAAAGTCTCCCCGATGGTGAAATGAAAGATAAATTATCTGCACAGACAGAAATGAAACTTTGAAGTACGACAAATTAACAATTGCAGACCTTTTTTTATTTCTATTTATTTATTATTCCAACTAACGTTCTAATGTTGGATGTTTTTTTTTCACAAATTCCGGCCGATGCATCTTCTTACATTTTACGGGTGTGTCTTGTCGAACTTGAGTATTCTGAACTTGACTCAAAGAATTAAAATGATACAAATTAATCCGCATCTAAAAATTGTCGAATCGTTTCTGTTGGTTTGATTTAATACGAAGATAAAGATAGAGGAAAGGTCGTTTTTTTTTTCAGTTAAAAAAAAATACAGCTTCTGAATATTAATCACTCTTAACAGAAACACAAATACCTATACATACCCGTCGTTCCACAATCACGAACGAAAGAGCCTCGAGAAACGTGCTACAAAAATGGCCCACCCTCCATGTTTAATAGGATGGCGTGTTTATTTACAACACATGTAAAGCTGTGTACCTACTTTAGAGTTTAAATAAATATGTGATCCGTGGATTTACCTGCCTTCCAACGAGTATTGAATATATCATAACATTTAGTGTGATGTGTAGGTTAGCCATTTCTGCGACTTAAATGAAAACGTATGACCGGAAACAAATTACCAATCAAAATGCCCTTGTCGGCTCTCCGGATACCTGAGTGAATGCTCCTAAGCGATAGTCCAGAAAAAGTGTCTCTTTCTAAGGGGAAGTAATGCTTTAGTATATGGCCTCGCTGTTGTGTTCTGTCTGAATTACCTCGTTATTTTAAACTTGTCTAGTGCCAAAAGATATGCGACATAGTAAGTCCTCTATAGTTTATTTATAATACAGGTTTCATTTAATTTTTGTGAGATGCTTTTAATTTTAAATTATTAGTTTGTATTAAATTATAATGAAACACTTCTACGAGCTTTTAGATGCTTAATATTCTCCAACTGCTTGCAGAAATTCTTAGGTGGCAAACTTTGTCACAGTGATGTATTTAAAAAAAAGCATTCCTGATATAAACTAATGTTTAAAGGTATTTTCAGTAGACTATATACTAATTTATTAATTTATGTTTAAAAAATAAATCCAGTAGATCCTAGTTAAGCATGACTAACATTAACAATTAATAGAATAAAATTAGCTGGTCTATCTGTGATTATATATGTTTATTTTACTTTAGTCTAACGTCTAAAAAATCAAGGGGCCATTTCCTATGGCTAACACTTAATCTCTATATAAGATACATAGATATCCGAGTGTTCAAGTAAAGTTCTCATTTAACTCTAGAACGTTGAGTTAGTCAAGAAGTGCGGAACACTAAATTTTCATCTCCTCAATTAACCAGTTAACTCTGTTCTAGTATATTTTTTTTATTATTGCCTCTTTGTCTTATTGGATTCCAGGACAAACATCCATCTTTGCTGGTAGAGTATCCAGCTAAGGGTTGTTACTTGAGATGACATCACTAGCAGAAGTTGCACCAATCCTCGTATAGGCCAGTGTATAGCCGTGTCGAGAAGATCTGATTTGGGCTTCGAATACTATGGCAGTTTAAATATTTGGTCATGGTTTACTTGTAGGGTGAAGTCTGCTTATGCCAGGTTTTCTTTGACACACTCTGGTATAGAAAGATCGACACTACTCGGGATAGTTCCCCGTAGGTAGTTCAAACTCTCCTTATATATATATATATATATATATATATATATAGTATAAAGGTATACTCAAAAAAGAATAAAAGGGAAATACCAGCAGAGTGCTCAATTAAATTAAATTAAGAGCGTAATATTTTTTTATTTTTAAATACAGATTTTTAATCAGACATGGACCAGTGGTTTCTGACAAGAAAAGGGTTTAAGTCCCCCATTTCCGTCTTCGTCAGCATTGTCTGAAATAGGAAAATGATGGATTTTCTTCAAAAAACATTTTTAACCGTTATGAAACGCTATGCACAAAGAATTTGAAATGAAGAGGCGGTGAGACGCTTAAATCAGAAAAAGCCGTTAACTAAGAGATTCTATATTTAGAAGTGAGGAACAAGAGAGAAAGGAAGAAGGGAAAATAAAATAAAATTAAAATTAAAATTAATACTAATAAAAGTAAATTAAGAGAAAATTAAATATTATTTATATATAAACCATGGTTAAAGGTACGTAACTCTGATTAATTAAAATATCTGATCCCTTATTTACCGGCAGTTATTAAGACAGTTAACTTTTTTGTTTTCATGAGAAATACATTATGCGCGTTTTTTTGCAGATAGGGTTTACCTTTTTAGGTGATTACTGTGGTTTTACAACTTGCCACTCAGCTTAGGGGTTGTGTATAAACATTGAGTGAATTATTAAACAAATTAAGAATAGTCCAAATACAAGTGATCATTTTACGTTGTATTTATATTTGAAACTGATCACCCACTAACAATTCTAAAATAATTGTTAAGTTGTTTTCAAACAGATTTACCTGGAATATGAACCGAGGTAAGACTGATTGAAACTTACACTTCTGGATAAAGCCGTGTTCTATGGGAGAGTCTTCTAAGGGTTGAAAGTTCAATTTTTTAAATAACTAATAATAATATTTACTAAGCGTAACATAATAATTAATTAATTCGTACTTCTACCGGGGAATGACTGACGGATTAGAAACAATCAACCTATGAGGATGGGTACATTATTTCGATTTATTTTCTTTTGATATTTATCACATTTCTTGTTTTCAAATCAAACAATAACATTTTTGTTTCTATTTGCTTTTAAAACGTTTGCTTTCAAATTCAATTACTACAGTATAATTGTCGATTAACTCCCTTGGCCACCAGACCAACGTAAGATTACGAATGAACACTATAAAACATCGCAAGAAATAAAACTATCATTTCATAATTTAGAGAGGTGTATCAGTTTCTGCATATAAATTCAACATAAAATGAACACTCATTTCTCGGGCATTTATTAGGAAGTTTTTTGAAGGGTGGTTAACTTTTATTGGTGATTACGTGTGGTCTTGCAACTTTCCCACTCGGACTTGGGTTTGTAGTAAAAAAAGTGAGTTAATTGTCCTAAAAAGTTAGAATAGTCCGAAAATAAGAGAATCATTTTACGTTTAATTTATATTCGAACCTGATCACCCACTAAAAATTATAAAATTTACCGTGAAATGTTTATAGTGTTCACACGTAATCGCATAAAAATGTAAAATCTGATTTTTTAGGGGGGTGATTTACCTGAAGATATTAATCTATAATTTCACCGATTTTTTTTTCTCATAAGAAATTATTTGTTTTTTAAATAAATGATTCATGTTTGTATCAGTTGGATTACTCGGACTATTATTTTTATCTAGGTTTATATCATAACGATGTTTCCGCCGATATAACCCCGACTTTCTTTAGGTACAATATCATTTCGAATTTGTAAACCAAAAGTTTATTGTCTAACTTGGGAAAATGGACGGAATTTGTAACTAAACCTTTTATTTCATCCACAGAGGTCGATGTTTAGTCAAATAAACATATTATTCAATGGTAAACAACAACTATATTTAACACACTGTTCCATGTTTTTGTCTTGATTTTTTTACAAAGTACACATTTTCAGCATGATACGACGCTGAATTCTACACTTTATTACCTTCAAGAATTTTTTTTTTGTAGAAATATATACAGAATCCACCACTTTATCAAGGCCGAGGCCACCCGTGGACAAGTGTTCATGTGATTTCTATGTTATCCCCCTCCAGGAGATTAGACACAAGTGGCATGGGGGTTTGATGGAAGCGTTTTCAGTAGAATGACTTGGATTTGAACCTGGGACACCCAGGTTTTAAGTCTGCGTCGATACCAACTAAGCAACTGTGCCATCTCCGAATTTTTTTCAAGAATATGCTAGACGGTATATAAACACAACACACGCAAAGTCCAAAGCAAACACTGAATTCCACGAGCATACCAAGAATAGGAGACTCGCAACTGTGGAGAGAGACAGTTCTCTGCTACAAGAAGCTAACACAAAATTGGTGACCATGTGAATCTCACAGATCAATGCACGGCTTTTGTTCACATGAATTTGTAGATGCTTACTGTCATTAAACTTAAGGATTGTATCATATACTTAATTCTACACTTAATCACATTCAATAATACTGTAAACACAGCAAAGTAAAGACTGCATTCCTCCAACATGACAATAATAGGAAACTCGTCGCTGTGTGGGGTGGCAGCTCCCCGCTGGCCTATATCGCGAATGCGCACAAGAAACTAACAGCAAATAAAGATAACTAGGAATCACAAAGCTCCATTCACGGCTTCATTTAAATTTTTACATACATTTTTGGATGGTTACCAACATTAAACTGAAGGATTGTATAATGCACATGTAAAAAGAAAAAATGAAAGAACAAGAACGTATTTTTTTATTATTTTATCGATAATATTGAGCAGAAAAGACGTGTGGTGATGCATTTCTACAATTCCTATACACGGGCCGACACTGATTATGATACAAAGATATTGTTTAAAATTCGGACAACATGGCGAAGATAATCAACACATCGTAATGTATTTTACTACGTTTTTAAATTACCCTTTAACTGATAATTATTCTAATAATAACTTACTTCACTATAGAAAATAAAATAACATAATATGTTCTTTTATCTATAATCATCGCACATAAGGAGTACATGATCTTTCACGTTAGCACATATGATACTAATGATGTAATGTCAAAATATCAGTGCAATGTCTCAGTCTCGTTTTTAGTTTTGAGAACTCTGATTAAGAACTACTTCATTACCGATTAAAAAATAGAACGGGATCATTTTGATCAGTTTTAGTAAGACTCATAAAAATAAGCAATACATATTTTCATACTCAAAACATGATGTAGACCAGTTTAAATTTATCCTAATCGCTGGGGGCGTAGTAATGTTTTCGTTTTCTCTTGCTTTTGGCGAATTTATTATCTAAATATATAAACTAAAAATGATGCTTATATAGGCGATTACGTGTAAACATTCTAAATGTTTCGGGAGACTGATATACCATTTATTCAAATACATTTATGGTAAATATTTACTAATTCACTCACCAAAAACTTTGCCAATTTGTAGTTTGGAAATTCTTAGCGAGTATGTTTTGTATTCATATTTAACAATTACATTTATGACAAGGGTAGACAATCACGGATGTTCAACATGAATGGGGATGAAAAAGTGCCCACGTTAATAAAATCTTTGGGATAATACTATGTTTCATTGGATTTAGAGTAAAGTAAGAACCATTTTATTCCATCGTATTTCAGTCACGTACATTGATGTTTCATTCATTAAATATAGTTAAAATGACTTGGCAATAACATTAAGTTAGAGTCAGTGTAATGCCATTCATGCGTAGTATGGATAACATGATATAGAAAAAAAACTACAAATAGTGTTACATCATTTTATTTTTGTGTAGGAAAAATAACCACCAAGGGAAAAGAATAAAAAACACAGCAACATTGAAATAACATAGTAATATACGCTTAGTTAGCACACACATACATACACACATACATAAATAATACATATATACATACACACATTCATACATATATACATATATATATACCCACATACATCTATCATCAAACTATATTACTTCTAAATGGGCCGGAAGTAGTTCTCATTTTAATTTAATTATTATAGTGAACTGATTCCCCACTCTGAATCGAAACAAATTATTTTTTGGTGAAAGTTAAATCATCATTTCATATCCCCAACCTCGGGAAAAGCCGGGGCACGGGTCTTGCTAGTAAATAGTAATGCAGTTAAAATGATAAAATGAAAAAAGTAGAACAACCATTCCTTAACAATTGGATATTTTCGGTAGCAAAGTTGAATTTTTCTATAAGTTTGGTCCGGATTTGAAGCATTTCTATTAACATATCAATATATCGGCATATTTTTATATTTCAAATAGTATTCAATAAAAATATTTTTTTAAACGAAAACGTGTTTTTAATTTTAAATTGTTGTTTGGTTGACTTAGAAGCTCATATG
Organism: Sepiola atlantica; assembly: GCA_963556195.1. Lineage (NCBI taxonomy): Eukaryota > Metazoa > Mollusca > Cephalopoda > Sepiida > Sepiolidae > Sepiola > Sepiola atlantica. The sequence continues at coordinate 38,273,375 of OY744527.1, read as the reverse complement.
ATGGGAGGGAATCAGTCACTTGACTGGACTTATTTCTCCTATAGTTTACTTTATTTGTTGACAATTATTTTTAATATTCTTGCAATGCCTGGATGAAGTTGATTACAGGAAAATGCGGAAGCATGTATAGAAATATTCTTAATACACCTCGAATAGTAAAGGACAAGTTATAACACCTGGAAAAGTATAGGAAAATAACACTTTTCTTCATAAAACTTTTAAGAATATTGCAATTAATGTCTAACTTTATTAATATAAAACTAACAAGAAGTAATTATACCTTAATTAATTTACTTTTACTTTTATAATCTTTTTTGTCCAAATTTAGACTTTAAGTGAAATAGTTAAAGATTTACGAAGAATTGTCATTGTCGTTTACTGTTCCAGGTGTAATAACTGTCCATATAATTTTCTAGGTTTATTTTTCTAAGAATATTTCTTTACACGCGTCCGAATTTTACGCTGTAATATATATATATATATATATATATATATATATATATATATATATATATATATATATATATATATATATATATGTATGTATAATTTTCTGTCACATTCGATTGAAACCGAATGTACTCATGTTATATATAACCGGAATGATGATCGCTCCAGGACGGATTAAATGACTTCCACGGGCAGAACAGTTTTGCAATAATTTTATCTGCTATTGCGAATATCAAAATGAAGATATAGTGATAGTAAACATCATGTTTAGAATCCATATTCTTATTTTGATCAAACTGGATTACATTATTATTATTCTAGAAAATGTTTAACATATTAGACCTAATCTTAAAAGGTATTGAGAATAAATCGAAATTAAGTGAATCTTGCTTAATTAGTGTATAATAAGTATCGATCAAGTGTAATTTAAATCTAAAATACTAGCATTATCAAATAGAAATTTGTGCTTATATTATGCTCAATAAAAACCTTTTGGAATACTCCAAATTTACTCCAAATTTGAGGATTATTTATACATTTATGTCAAATATGTATTGTTAAAATGTATCAAATTCCGGAGAAATGTGATTTTCGACGTCCTGTTGCACCCCTATTTTCCTAGTTTTACATAGAACTTAATTAAACTAAATATAATTATCATTTTGGTCCCGTACGTCTAGCAGATGTGTTCGAAAATTTATAATGGTTGCTGAATTAATTTAATACACTATTCTGAAATTATTAAAGTTAAATAATTACTTTTCCATGATAATAATTCACGACGTAAAATTTAAAAGGCTCTGCATCTACACTCAGAATTATATTTTCTTTTCTTTTCTGCGTATACTCTTCGTTACATAATGACCAGTTTGTTTCATTTTTGGCTTTCTTGTGTGACTTTTTGGATATCATATTACTCGTCTGCCAGATATGTTTTTAATTTCATTACTCTTTCAACTTGAGTATATCTATGTGTAAAATATTATCTTCCACGTTGGCGATGCAGTTACAATACACACTGTATACACACACTTACTTAGAATTGAAGCATTCTATGTAAAGATGCACACAGCCATACGTACGATCGTACGCAGGCACACACATTCTAGAACTTGTAAAGAAAACATTCTCCCTTGGAATTTTCGTGAGTGAGAGAAATGGCGTCTGAGATAGTGAAAGACTGAAAGGGGGCGACTGGAATATCGGTCAATTTTAATTCCTCAATTTCGGTTAACCAATATACAAGGTAGGCAAAAGCAGTTATCTCTTTGGTCTCCGTAATCTAATATGGCCGACACATCAGCGATCATAGCTGCATGGCGCGATAAGCACAACCCGAGTCCCCAAATGTGACACGAGCTGGAAAACCGAGAATCTTGCGTCTTCTCCACACATTTCATCGGGGGCGTATTTTTCTTATGAGATGTGGAGATTGTGCTCGTATCAGGAACAAGGGGCACCAGTTTTAAAAAATGGATTTAGTTTCGGGCGCTGGAATACAACTTGTGGGAGGATATATTTAAGGCCACACATTAGCAAGCTGACCGTTTTTCCTTTGACAGCCACTTCATACGTGACGTTATATAATAAGATGTATGTAAAAAGTAAAAATAAAAACAAATATACATTTCAAATAAGCGTTTCTTTCTCTAAAAATGTAGTATCTATACTGATAGGAATATATATATATATATATATATATATATATATGTATATATATATATAGTAAGTTTCAATACACACTGTAAGAAAATGTTTACTTTTTATGCTATTAGACGAGTACAGTGTCTAACGATGAAATAATTACTGAGCAGAATAATCTTATTTCAAGGTAATTATTTGCGTAGATTTCGATAATGACATTTATTTTCGCCTATCAGATCTCATTTTTTTTTAAAACGTCATTGAAATGTTTATAATACATGCAAATTTGACACTTACGTGTACGGTTATAAAATACCTAATATATTTTCAATATATGATTTTTTAATTTCCAGGTAGATATGTGACTTAAATAAATTTAAATGCCTAGAGGAACTTATAAAAACAATCCGAATAATTTTCGTCACATTTGTGGATGTCTAACTCCAAAGGCGTATTCAGGAAAACTATCAAATTACGTAAAAGAAAAGTATAAACTATATTACGAAATGTACGTGGGGGATAAAGACAATAATCGGGCACCAAATATATGTTGTGTGTTCTATTTCTTTGCTCTAACGAAATTGGCAAATTGTTATTGAAAATTATTAAAATCCGGTGTTCATATGGTCGTAAGAAAGCTGCGTAATCTTACTGAAGATTACTATTGTTGTCTAACTAAACACAAGGTAAATATATATTAACTTCATACCTTTAATTTAATTCTAGTTTTACCCTTGTTGTACTCGTTAGTTAATTAACCAAAATCTTATCCATGCGTTATTTTAATTTTAGGACTAATGAGAAAAAGTAACACATCGTTTGAATGCCCCGAATCTTAGATCAGCGATCCGTCTTGTGCCTCATTCTAGAGAAATTCCTGTTCACCAAGACAAAAGGATAAAAAGTTATTGCATTTTTCTGATTCTGAACAGTCAACACCAAAAGCCGCTTCTTCATCTCAGCTGGATTAATTTGACTAAATAGAAAATTCGGAATCGAACCAAGTTGCTTCGCCCAAACAGAGCTAACACATCTCGTAAGAGATCTTAATTTAACAAAGCATCAGAGTGCAGTGCGAGCTTCACGGCTACAAACAAAATAATTTGCTGCATGAAGATGTTCGAGTAAACACGTCCAGATCGCATTCTGATGACTTTGTGCGTCGGTTTTCTTTAGAAAACAATTTGTCATATTGTAATATGATTCTAGGACTGTTCATTGATTTTAATTTGAGCTACGACCCTATTGAATGGAGAGTGTTTATCGATGCATTACATTACAGATCAAACATAGTATTTCTACATAATTGAAACTATCTACCATCGATTACAGATAGAATTACGAAAAGTTGTAATTTATTCTAGGAAAGAGCATACATGGCAAATCTGTTGTGATTTAAAAGCTGATGTGATTTTGACTGCGCGTGTTAAGAATTTTGGATAGCCGAGACAAAAAGGAACATTACATACGTTCAAAATGGGAACAACACGACAGGCTCCTATAACGTTATTTGTGAACCACTTGTGGAAAAAAACCCAAATAATTCCCCTTCTCTTGCACTTAAAATAAGGGTTAATCAAGCAATCTTAAAAGCGTTAATCAACAATAAACCTGCAGTTACGTATAAGAGATGAACATTTTCCCAAGTAAAGTTATGATAAAGTAAAGTAATGTGTTATTGATTGTCCACATATTGGAACACCATGTGACACTTACAATGATACTATTCATGAACTGGAACTAGCAACTGTAAAAGTCTGCGGATTGTGAAGTGTTGTTGGCTGCTAATCCAACTAAACACATCCGTTAAAATTTGAAACCTGTAATACATTTTTCAAATAAAATGGATGTTTAATTAATTTTGTCATCGATATTATGTGAAAAGTTATTATGGGAGTGTACTGTTTCATAGCTAGACTGTACCTAAATAAGTTTGCTGATTAAAGAAGATCAATTGTAAAAGCTATTACACTGTATAATTGGATTATAGTTTATTATGAGTGCTGATTCTAGAAGTCATCGCCGATATTAATTTTAAATTCATTTAACGAGTTTAGCCTGTTCAACGTTAAATTAATGATCGTGTTGTGATGCATGGATGAAAAGTGCTTTCAGATAATTGTTATTTTTCATATCTCTGTTATGTTCACCAAGCCTTTTCTTTAGTTCCCGTTAACTTTCCCCTACGATATCTGATGACAATTATTGCATGGGATAGCATATATATCTGCATTAGATGTGCGTTAGTTTTAAAACATCTTTTTATAGTTTGCGATGTAGTTTGTGTTTTCGGAATTCCAAGCTCATAGAAAGTGCTGTCTCCTTAGAAAAAAGTGTCCGATTCATAAGATTTTAGCTCATTGTTTTTTGGA
>OY744527.1:38253909-38266409 GCA_963556195.1 Sepiola atlantica | reverse complement strand
TCTTATATATATATATATATATATATATATATATATATATATATATATTATTTAAAGATAAACAAATAATACATTTATTGTACCAAATCTGTAATTGCAAAGAGAATATTGACATTAAAATGTTTAATTTCATTTTACTAGTACACTGCAATGAGACAAAAGAGAATTTGTGGTATCTAAAGTTAAGTGTTGTGCAACGAGAGTTCATTCACATCGTATTTACATTTCTGCATGTTGTTACAGTCAGGGAAACAGGAACAAGAACGGGATTCTAAAGTAAGCAATTCGAAAATAAACTATTAGGGTAAAAAGATTTCCTGCATTGTGGGTCGTTTAAAGTTAACGGACGAGATTAGTCCGTTTTTGTGGTTAGTCGGAAGGATTTTCGTCAGGAGAGGAGACGTCTTAGTGCAGTAATTTCGTCGGATAATATTCCTTTTAAGTACTTGGTAAACAATCATAAGGATGCAATATTACAGTTATCAGACCAAGGTAAGAACTTGGTAGCAAGTGTCGTACATATAGGGTGAGAGGTTTCTGTTCTGACTCCGTCCAAGAAGGAGTGATTAGTGGTCGGTGCATTAGAACAGATGTGGCAATACTACTTCATGCATATGGCCAATGATGTCTTCGTAGATATATAGGATATTTGCAGGTGTGAGAATAATTTTCTAGACCAGTATTGAGAGGCCATCCTCTTTGCAGCAGACTTTGCAATATCTTATATGTATTTGTTCGAATTCATGTTACCTGTGAATGTTTCGCTGACGAGTTTTAATGTTTGACCCTCCAGTAGGATGCTATCAGCCATAACAATAGCTGGTTGGAAAGGTGTCTTATAATTGTAAAAGCAATAATCTTTGCTGTTGTAGCATTAAATTTAACTATATATTCATTGCCTTATTTCACTTTGGACTGGAGATCCGTTGCCTGTATGAGAATAGAGGGTTGTGTCCTGAGCAAATACGCTTTTCTCCGACACGATTACATCCGGGATGTCTTTTATAAATATCAGGAATAGTAAATGCCCACGAATCGACCCCGTGGCAACATGGACAGACTTACGATGTTCCTCATTATGCATCATATTAATCCTTTCAGCATGTTTGTAACATAATATGCTGTTTTCGGTTCAGAAACGTTTCCTTTCTTTCCTTCTTTACTTTTTCGCTTTCTTTTTTTGTACTTTCCTATAGTTAAATATTGTCTTCTGTTCTTTATTTTGTGCATCGTTTTATTTACAGTCTTATATTCTCCCTTCTTACTTTGTAGTGGGGAGTACAAATATGTTACACTTTACGTTTTCTTTAATCGAATTCTGTTATTCCAGAATAGAACATAAACAAAAAAATAATAAATTAACACATAGCGACGAATATGTTACTTTCATTTATTATAAATGGGGCTATATTCACCTTTATTTAAAAATATTATTTTTATTAAAATATATCAACTTTTGTTATTTACTGTCTGAATTTTAGGCCAGATGCAGATTTCTCTTCCTATGAAATACATTTTTTCAATTTTCTATATTTGATAGCGCATTACTATGACGTTTACGTTTTAGTATTTGTATTTACCTTTTCTGCAAGAAGTTAGACACAAATTCAAGTCCGCATTTGCCGGTAGGGGCGTGTGGTTCGATCCGATATACACTAACTCAAAGAAGACTTGGAGAGTGACCCTCTCCCAAAACTGAACACACACATACCTCACTCAAACAGCAACGAACCTGCTGCTAAGCTGTCCCTTAAACCTACCACTTACTGTTCGTCTGCGAGGAAAGAAACACCTGCAATAAAAATTGAATCCAAGAATTCGCAAGGATAAAACAAGATTTTCTAAATTCTCTGCATTAATACAATTTTATCCTGCAATTTCAGAATAAATATACTTCGGATATTAGACGAAACATTATTTTTTCACTTATCAATGTATTTGCGTAAAACAATTAATATTTACGAGTAGTTATGACCCTTTGAAAAACGCTGTTTCAGTTCTTTGCTTTTTACAAAACATAGCGTCTCCTAAACCTAACAATAAACATAAATATGTGTGGTAAAAACACTACATCCTATAAAAAGGAACCGAATATTCGAAAAAAAATGATTAAACAAAGACGTCTATCTTGCTACGAATTAGTATTCACGCGGACTTTAAAGGCTTAAAACGTCTATTAAATATCACTGTGTAAGACAAATATGCCACAAATGCGTAGGTAAGGCTAAATAATTGTTTTTCAATAGTTTCACAAGCGTATTTCCTTTGAGTTCATTTATCATTGTAATAGTAATGATCTGACACAAAATAAGTAAAATGAGTAAAATGGATTATTTTGCCCCGTCACCGCTTGCAAAGTCAGGCTAAACTAATCGCTTAGATTTGCAAGCCATTATTTCTGCTATTTTAATAATAATAAATACTTATATCTGGCGGGGTGTGTTATTATTCAAATCTTTACCGTCGGGTGCCATAACTAGCTTTTTGTTATTTATTTACACAATTAAATTTACTACGATTACTTACTATCTTCATATAAAAAATATTCCCGAATCTTATGTAACCACTTAAATTACTTCAGGAGAAGAAAGGGTGTTATTCTATGTGGTATCTCTGAATAGATCGCTCACATATTCTCAATTAGCCCGTCGTTAATATCTCGTTGGTTTGAGTCACCGCGCTTTGTTTTGGGGTTGCAAGTTTAAGGCGATATTACCATTATCACAAGGTGATAAGCGTCCTTGAGTAGAGCCATGGCCATATGTCACATAAGCCTCGGACAGTGTTGTCAAAAATAGGTCGAGAAGTAAGGTGTGCTGATCCTCACAATCTGGAAGGGTTCGAAAAAAGTGACTGTTTGTTAAAGGGAATGTCAAATGGAGTAAATACACGTGCTGTTATCAGCTGCGTCTGGGTAGCTTGATAAACCAAGCCAGTCGCTGTGGTGGATATTACAATTTCCGAATACATTGATTTGGGCGCTCAGATGAAAGAAAAGTGCCGCGTCTAGACTATCCTTAACATGGTCGAGTGGCGTGCCACCATTAGTCAAAAAGAACGTGAGAGGAAAGGTACGTAACTAACGTTGTGCTGTAAAGTTGATCCAAATCACATGTAGGTATATTCATCTGATGATACACCAACTTCCCTAGTTACAGACATACACTACAAGTACGTGCATATGTTTTCAGACTCTTTATATCTAAGTGGCGGGTATCTTTGCATGCCCAAACGATTAGAAAAGATTAAGAAGTGTAGATCAGTTTCGCTTAATGCTAGAATATCAGAGCAGCAAGAATTCTACATCATCACATATGTACTAAGTCACTAGATGTTTGTGGCCGAGAGCCTCAACGGAGAATGGGATTTGTTTTTTAGGCGGGGTTCCTGGTTTGATATTACACAAGTAGACTATTAACAGGGGTCTTCTTCTATTGGAGTGTGGCCTCGCGAACGCCGACAAAAGATGAGTTCAGTGTATTTTGGTATGTCCGATATTACACTATAGTTGTTGTTATATCATAGAACTGTTGTAGAGCAACCCTTCTAAGCGCTACCTAAAAGTTAGGTATCCTGTACTACAAGTCAACAAACAGCTACAAGACAACCCATCAAACTTATACCATAAACTTCTGAGAAAAAAAGCGGCCCCGTATAGTCGCGTGAAACTAATGGGCCAGCAAGTATCCGCAAGTTGTTTAGATAGAGAGAACATATATTGTGAAACATCACCATTGTTTTAGTCAGGAAACATGTCCAAGCACACGCTATTTTTAAGTGTTCTTCTGAAGGTAACTCTGCGCTGGTCTAAAAAAAGTAGTGCAATGCCGAGCGATAGGCTATGCCAGACACGCTTTAAACAATTGAAGTTCCCCAGGGCGTATATTTTTGTTCGAGTATCTAGTTCTAGGAAGGTTGTCCTTCGACCAGAATCAGTAGGCCTCCCTCCAAAAATGGTTCGGTGCCAAGACGTTATACAGTTATAAAATGACAACAATAGCAATACTTTAAAACTGTGCATGTAAGTTTAACACGTTATATAGAATAGATATAAACATTTATATAGGAATTACAAATATAATTCTAAAATAGTTGCTCTTTTTTTCATCTGCATATAATCTTGTAACACACATTATAAACATATATATATATACATATATATGTATATATATATATATATATATATATATATATAATCATATTTATATAAAAAAGTTACAATTTACTCTATACATGAGAGAAGTCTCCGTACTAAAATTGATTATACAATACCGCTTATGTTTTCTTCTAGTAGAGTAGTAAAACCTAAAGCCCCTTACATATTTTATAAATAGTTTGTTTTATTTACTTTAGTGCAGGGGTGGCCACACTTTTCAGGGCAAGGACCACATTAAAACAATCACATTTTACTTGGCCGCATAGTATATTTTCCAATATAATTGATATCTGAAATAGCCGAAATATATGGATTTCAAAGCGAAAATGCAATCATTTTTCATTTATTAGCATTTTAAAGTACTCTAGAGGATTCACATGAAACGCATTTGAAAAAAAAACATTTATTTGAAAAAAAAGAAAAGTAACTCGTATTAAGAAATAGAAAAAAACATTATTTTTTAATTAATCAATAATTTTGAGTAGAATTTCAAGGTACACATATCAATTAACTAAAAAAAATTCACATGTTAAAGGAGAAACTTCACATGAAACACATTTGTTTGAAAACAAAGTTACTCAATTTAAAGAAGAAGATATGTTTTTATTGATATTTTAAAGCAGTAACTTCACATGAACAAAATATTTATTCGAAAACAAAGTAGCTCAAAAACTGAGGAACAGAAGGATTAAAATGATACAATGAGAATGACGCAACTGACTGCAATCATTTACCAGTTTGTTGAAAGTAGGTGTCAAGTTGCTTGTACTGATTCTTAACACTGACTCAAGATTCGAGTCTGTGAGAAGTGACCTATTCTTTGACTTGTTAACTTTCAATATAGAAAAAGTCTGCTCACATATGTAAGTTGATGCAAATATCGCAAACATATTCCTTGCAACGGTTTTCAGATTTAAAACTTTTCTGAGTGCAATGATGCATAACACTCAACCAGTGGTTTATTTTCAAAGAGGTTCTTAAAAGAGTTGTCGGTTTGTAAATCAATCAGTTGTACCTGCAGTTCTGCAGCAGCTGTTTCAACGTCACAGGCAAAAGGTGAGCTGAGCAAATCAAACTGCCTTTCAATTGCCTTGAAATCAGCCAATTTTCTGATGAATTCATCTTTTAAAGCCATCAATTGGGAACTGTATCTGTCTGATAACAGCTCGTGTTTTTAACTAAGGAAAATGAACAAAGTTTTGCTCTTTAAGCTGCTTGGCAAAAAGTTAAAGTTTCGATTGAAACGCTTTCACTTCCACATACAATTCATGAGCAAATACACCTTTGCCTTGTAGCTGTGTGTTTAACTGATTCAATTTTTGCATAATGTCTACAGCAAAGGCAAAATCGCAAATACATTTGTCACACTTCATTTCCTTTGAAAAGTCACAAGAAATGTCTTATTAAATGTCATTAAAAACATGACAACCATTTCATTAACGCCCCACCTCTACTTCAGTACTTTTCCATTACATAACCATCGGATATTTGTGTGGTACAGCACATCAGTAAAATTAGCCTCTATGTCTTCCAAAAAGCTTCGGAACTGCCTGTAATTCAGTCCCCGTGATCTTATTAAGATAACCGCCCGCACCACTGGATCCATAACGTGTTTGAGTTTTAAAGATGATTTACAAAGGCTTTCTTGATGTATGATGCAGTGAAAAGACAACACATTGCGCGATGGAAAATCTTCTTTGATTTTATTATTCATCAAGGTCACAAGGCCACGGTGTTTGCCTATGAGTGAAGGAGCACCATCAGTTGTAATACTTGCCAGTTTATCCAAGCTTAATCTAGACCTTATTAGACTGTTAGTGACACTGTTGTATGAATCTTTTCCAGTAAGAGTGTCTTTGAGAAACTCCATAAATAAGAATTCCTCTGTAATTTCGAAGTTTTCGTTAATTCCTCTGATGTAAATGAGTATCTGGGCGATATCCTGAAAGCCATTACTCTCATTTAAATCAATAGAAAACCACTGAAAACTAACACTGGCTGTTAACACCTGTTCTTGAATATTCATTTCAATTGCATCTATGCGACGAACAATAGTTCTTCGTGATAGAGATATGGCTTCCACTTTTGATAAGACTTCAGGGCACACAACATTAACAGCATCAACCATGAATTTTTAATACATCCTGCTACTGCAAATGACTTATTTTGCTTTGCAATTTTATTTGCCAATACAAACCTTGCCTTTGTCGCATTCCTTTGTAAAGAGGAAGTTTTTTCAAACACATGTTGTTGTTTCTTGAAACTTTTCATCATATAACGTGCTTTCTTTTGCAGTTCTTGCTTTGATAAATTGCTTTAAAAGTTGGTGTGCTTAGTTTGAAAGTACCGTTTCAAATTGTATTCCTTGAACACAGCAACTGTATCATGACAAATCAAACATACAACTATAACTCCGACATCAGTAAAAAAAATACCTTTCAGTTCACTCGTTGTTAAATACTCTGCATTCGTCTTCAATTTGTCGCTTTTTAGATGGTTTCGAATCACTCATTTTTGGTAAAATATTAAAGATAATAAAAGCTGTGCTTGATTTAAAATGTCCAGGACACTGGAATCTGCCAGGACACTTAAATAATTGAAATATAAGGCAATAAAATCGTTGGTGCGGTAACAAATGAATAAAAAAATAGAATAACAAAATTAAAAGCTTGAAAAAATCTATTTCCGTCAGGTAAAAAAAAACTAATAAGGAGTGAGAAAGGATGCAAATAAAATAGAGAAAAAATGCAATATAGAGAGAAAGATTGAGATAAAGAATCAGAGAAAGAGAGAGAGAGAGAGATGAAAAAAAAGAGAAGAGCCATGTTGTACGAAAAAAAGGCAGTGAAAGAAAGAGAGTGAGCGAGAAGAACAATTTGCCGATTACTTTCATTACGATTTTACAATACTGATTGTAGAATCCTTTTGGGCATTCAATATTCAATACTTTGGAGGGCCGCATAAACTCTTTTGGCGGGCCGCAGTTTGCCCACCCCTGTTTAGAGCTTACTGAGTTTACTATTGAATTCGTTTTAAATTGTAATATGACATTTCTCTACACACGGTTATAATCATGTTGACACAACCGATCCCCGTCTGATCAGCGAAGTTAATCAACGTTGAGTCTGGCCCATACCAGATAAGGGACCATTATGGAATACTAGACGTTGTATGTTGGTGGACAGTAAAATCCTACTACCCCCTGAAATTAAGTCTAGCGTATCTTACACAATAAGGGACGCGAGAGTTACAAGGCTGCTTCAGCAGGGACCTCAATATGAATTGCTAATCCACACATCTAGTAAATAACGGAAGAACCACCGCCAGCTGGATGTTATGTTCTCAATCATGTGACGAAGCTCTCTGGATAGATTATACTTTTGTCAGTTATATTTTTAGGTTCAAGTCTAGCAACTTGAGTCAATGATTTTGTGCGATAATGTATTCGATATTTTAGCGCAATCTTAAATATGTTAGCAAGACTCCGTGAAAATTTAACGTTGTTTGATATACAAATGCGTATAATTTACTGTTAATAATAATATTCTTCTTGAAATAATATATGACGGCCAGAGTCAACCCTATTGAGAAAAATATCGCTTTTTCTCCCGTACAATTATTATCATTTCAACAAAGTATTATTTAAATAAATTACTTATTTATTTAAAAGTTTATCAATCAAATTCTTTATAAAACGATATATATATGTCCGTTTTCTTACCGTAAAAATAATCGTTTAGCTAAATATTTTCATATCAATAAAAGGAATTTTTTAAATGGTTTTATTTAAAATATATATCTTTTAGGCGATACGGTGATATAATTTGAATTTGGTACAATTAATTTTAAAATTGATAAAGTCTTTGCTGATCGAACGATCTCATTTTTATAAAATGGGTGAAAGGTGATAACGTTTTACGAACATTAAATAGTGTAACGTATCTAGACAAGTGACATCCGTGGTCATTCAAGAATTCAGTCCTTTAACTGCCGCGCTAAACTATTTATGATATCTGGATATCTTTTGTGAATGCAGACCCCACGATAATATCGTAGCACCTTGGTTCAAACTGAAACGTTATTTTCTAAGTATTCTAGTTAATGTTGTTTTAGAATTTGTCTGTTTATGTGTGTCTATTTATACAACTCTTTCCAGTCGATGGAGGACCAGCACTATTTACCAGCTTTTGTATAGTGCATTATCTACACTTTGATTACAACCATAAGGCCAACGACACTATATTTTAGTTTCTACTTTTACGTTCAGCATGTTACATTTATATATATATATATATATATATATATATATATATATATATATATATATATATATATATATATATATATACCTTTTAACGTTGCATCTTCGACGATCAGGCGATCTCATCTCTAAATAAAGATAGAGAGTGATAACCTACGTACGAACATGAAATGTCTTAACGTATTATTGTGTAGATTCGTACAAAAAATGATGTGTATATGTTGCTGTCTACTTACCCATCAGTTTTTGGTGTTGGGTATCGGAGCAAATACAATGGCATGTTTTGAATCAGCATGTTCCCAGTTTAAAATCTGAAAATAATGTTTTTCTATTAGCTTAATTATTTTGTTTAGCGGGATATTAACCACTAATTGTTAATGCTTGGAACTATATTTCTTAAGAAATCTTTCACTTTGTAAGTGAATTATTACAGAACATAGTGAAGTTATACACTTTAACAGGTAAATACAATGATGAAATGCATACAGGTGTCAAGTTTTATTGATTGTGTTAACCATTTTTATACCGAGTCTGTTTGGCATTTTCATTCAAATATGTATAATCTTACCGGCGAAGTTGTCATAATTATTAGAGTATTCGCTGATGGGGCGGGTATCCATGGTTCAATCATTTGTCAAATTATACGAAATACTCACAAATTGTAATCGATGCCACCTTGCTCAAGACTCCGCATTATAAGGTGCTATAATCTAGATAAATGAGTAACGGACTTCCTTACGTCCCGATATAGTAGCAATTAAAAAGAAAGATTTTGGCCACCCTCAACTACGGTCAATTATTATGCAATACTTTACATTTATGTATTAAAATGTTATTTATAATATAGCTTGTTTAAATTAAATCGTGTACTAGACCGTTATAAGTGTTGTACTTCTTAATAGACTGTGAAATTTAAAGGTGTTCAGATAATTAACTTTAATTGGCTTTAATATTTAATCAACACGCATGCGTTAGTAACAAATAAAGTTAAACTTATTGCCAAATATCATAGTGAAACACGCATCGTTTCACAACCTTTGATATATAAACATTTCTATATATGTTTGTGCAGGTCTGCTGTTTTTAAATACATTTCTGATTGTGTATAAAAAGAAACAAACGCGTTATCGTACGTATGAAGTGCGTTTTCAATTAACTGGCGCCAATGCAATACTGTCTAAGTCTAAAAAAAAGCGATCCACATCGGACAATTTCAGTAGATGTGCGTTTTATGAGTTGTTTCAGTGAGCTGTTCACTTTTTAACACAACTTATGAATGAAATAGAATGAGTGTAACAAATTAAAGTTTTTAATCAATATATTTATCAATGAAGGCGCCTCTCTGTCGCAAACTGTTTACCGAGAACCTGTCTTAAATCACAACGGCATTGATGGTATGATCAACGATGCGAATACGAATTTAAGCTGAAATAAATTGTGTCCTTCTCGCCTAAGTGCTTTTCAAAAAGGCACAGGTGTACCACAGACAGTACTAGGTCAGGTAAAGTATTATTCGTCGATTTTAGAAGTATGTAACCAAGTAAGACATGGTAGGTGGGTTTATTAACTGAATTAATGGTTACCGGTACGGTGTGTGAGATACGGTTGTACGTGGACAGAATACAAACATGGGTTTAACATTTTTTTAAATAAATATAAAAAAATCTTACCGACCAGAGTCGAGGACGACACGAAGTCTCTTTTGCCATTGGCTAATACACCGAGCTGTAGCGAACGACGCCTTTCCTTTCCTAGTATTACTACACTCACCTATGATTCTCAACTTATTTATTTATGTTCCAATAGAAATCGCTCCAGACAATGCATGAAACCACTTGATGTAAGAAGCTGATAAAAACAAAAACAATATTAATTCAAGGTCAACAACTAGCCCACGATAAGTTAGATGGATAACCTCTAACCCCCAACACAACCATTATTTCCCCTTTGTCAGAAACATCGCTCATCGAATGTGAGGACTAAAGGACACAATAAGGGACGCGAGAGTTACAAGGCTGCTGACAGTGCACCCAAGGTCCATATTCTACTTATAATTCTGAGTGTTTAGAAAGGGTTCATAAAGTACTATTTTTTATTTCTTTGTTATGACTCGGTCGAGGACTGGAACTTTTTCTCCCGGAAAATTATCGAAAACCAACAAGTATACCAACTCAACTGATCAAGTAGTAGATATTGGAATAAATATATCAGGGTTTTTTTCCAGCGAGGCTTCGGTATTAATACACATTGTAATGTGTATGCGTTTCTCCATTTCAGTTATGCGTTCATGTGTACAACTACAGTGTGTTATTGTAATACTTAATATACAAAAGTGAAACACGTGTACAGAAATATGGTTTCTAGTATTACAAATCAACGGTTAATGTATTGTTACACAAAATAAACAATTATATACGTTATCATAATATAATAAATGTATGTAGAAACTGTTAACAATGATCCTGCTCATTCAAAATACGCCATTAATTTGATTCAGACATCAATAATAAAAAAGAACGCGAAGAAATACAGTCGCATATACCCACTATTTCTTTGCAAGAATCTATATAATAATACGCTAAGGCATTTAATTTCCCTGCGTATGTAATAACCCTCCAGCTCTTCTTTGCGACTACAGGATCGGAACATGCAATGTGAAAAACATTCTTAACAGTATGCCATTTGGACCGGTCTGTGATAGTGAATAACAAGTCAACATATGAGGCTCTGAAATATTAAAAACAGTGGAAAATATATTGATATGATAAACCATAGAAGGAAGAGATATTACGCAAATTAAGACATGAGCCCAGAAAAAATAATTGTATAGCGTTATTCTTCCTTTCAGGTGTCTTAAATTTTCTAAAATCTGCACAATCAAAATAATGCTATGTATACTAATGGGGGTTTATATGCACCTGACTCAATGCACAACTCCACAATTAATTTCGGGATTAATAGAAAATGCTAATACTTTTCAAAACCATCCAAGATAACGGCATTATATTGAATATTGGGGAATTTATTAACTGCGAAATGGTTGGTTCAATGATGTATCAATTCCTTTTAATCAAGCAACCTCAATAGCAGGAACTATATGTCTGCGAATAAAAAGCGCCAGATGCATCCTTTAGAAACCACTAAATTGTGTGAAGTGGCGCGCGTGTATCGCCGCCTCGAAGCGTAGCCTAAGCAGATTGGTTCGGTTTCAGATGATTTAGGCGAGCGAGTAACAGTCAATAAAGAAGCGCATAAGCGCCGAAGCGCACATTAAAAACAATACTTGGTGACATTTTAATTTTTAAGAGACAATGAATGAAGACACCGCTTATTAACGGTCAAAGACCACTCAAGTATAAAGTTAAATTAACTTTGACAAGTGGCCGGTGGAACATCGAAGTGATTAGTAACGATTTCTGTAAACTGGTCAAAATTGACTATTTAAAAGAACGGATCAACATGAATGTGTTTATATTGCACTTTAAAACGACATCGCACGCTAGATTTTAAAATCGGTGTTCTATACTGTCAAGGCAGGTAATGGCGATCTGAGCGGCTCTCCAGATGTGGCGAGCGTACTTTATCTCATGACATATTTGACTCTTCTACAGAAAAGAGGTTGTGTCAGGAGTGAGATACCTTCTGGAGCGGTATAATGATCGAGCAATGATTGCAGCAACCTTGGAAACGAATTTTACTATATATTTGATGTAACGTCTGGAGTTAATGTAAGTCAAAGACGCTTATCTAAGCATGGGTGTTCCTTAAAAAGAGAGCCATTAATTGCAATTAACAAAAAGTGAGGATCAGAGAGTCAGTGGTCGAAAGCGAGAAGAGTAGATGTAGAAGTATTAAAAGTAACCAGCCACGTTTTACTCCATTGCCTCACGTGCCTAAGGTCGGACAAGAAAGAAGCAGAAAGATATTGATCATTAATTATCTTCATATTGTTGGCATAGATCGGAAGCTTGTGTTATTAAAGGTGGACGAATGAGCTTAGCCTAAGATTTGGGACATCATTGATAAAGATCAAGAATAGTGTTAAATCAAGAATAGATCCTTGAAGCACACCGGCAGTGATAC
>OY744527.1:38203909-38251409 GCA_963556195.1 Sepiola atlantica | reverse complement strand
AGTATTGTAAATTACGTACGAACAAATCGATTTCAAAAAGCACTACTGAATCGGTTTTACCAAATTCTAAATGAAGGCCGAGCAATTGTTGTGGCGTTTCCACGTTGTGCCATACACGTAAGAAAACCAATTTACCCTCATTATTACAAGACACACGAAATTCGACAATTATTATTCATGCCTTGTAAGCTGCTTGTTCTTGTACGCGCTCCAGGTGATCCTTCTAAACTGAGGGCCTGACTCCTGAAATCAAAGCTTTGTATTTACACTTTCAAAGATAACTAAGTCAACTGAAGACAGATGGAAGCCAGGAGAGCTTTAAATAATGTGATCGTCATTCTTAATCAATTACCAGTTAGTGTAGGTGTGGGTGTGGCAAGCACATACAGATCGATACTCATGTTTTGTCAGACCAGCTCAAATCTTCATTTCCAAAGAACTAACTTCATTCTCTCATACTCTTTCAGCTATATTACGTTATCTCCGTTTATATTAATTTCCGCATGCAAGTAATTTCAAGATTATCAAGTTGACCCTGACTCAATTTTGATTTCGTGTTATTGTCAACTAACGGTTGTTTAATAAAAATTGCTCCAGACAAGGCATGAAGCAACTTGGTGTACGAAGCTAAATAAAACAAAACAATTACTTCAAAGTCAAACACTAGCTAACGATAAGTGTTAGATTGCTAGATCGCGATCAAGATAACAGCAATTCTTCCCCTTTGTCAGAAAAATGGCACATGGAATGTGAGGACTAAAGCACAACATAAGTTAACCTCGAGTTACGAGGCTGCTGAAAGTAAAGCTAAAGCCCACTTTCTACTATTTTAAAAGATATTCTCTAGTATATATGTATACAGTCAGTGCAATAGATATCTCCGTTTATATACTAGTGTGTCTACTCGGCTACTATTTAAGACTGAGATCCACGCAATATGACTCGTTTTTAAGTATCGAGCCCAAATTCCTTTCTCCGTTGTGGGGAAAATTGTACCAATATTATATTTTGGTGTGAGAAAATATATTTGCCATACGGTTTTTTCTACGTATGATAAAAAATTAAGCAAAGAGTGGACATACTTCCATTTAGACTTTAAAGGATAGTAATTCGAACGACGGTGCAGTATATGATGTCGTAGAGTTACGGACGTGTCAGAGAGGTGTAGATTGAACCTTTTTGTACGATGTGAAAGTGACCAGACGTTTGTTTATTATGTCCATCATCCATGCGAGTAATTGCATTTCATTGACATGTAAATAGCAGTAAATTACTATTACAGGTAAACTGCACTTAAAGGCCACTAATTTATTTATTAGTTGTTCTTTTTTATTCCTATCATTTATTAGTTGTTCTTTTTATTCCTATCATTATCACAACAAGGAAGTAACAATGGAAACTAAGCTGAGGATATCGCTATTTGAGGAGTGAAGTACAACGTGTCAACGGCAGAAATCTACAGCTGCTTTTAATTCAATATTAGACCACGCCGGCCAGTTGTTCATAATGGTGGTTGGAGAACACTCCACGCAATGTTACAAATCCCATATTATCATGGCAATTATTTAAAATAATACATTTTCTGTTGAATTAATGGTATACAATGAATCGTTTGGAATATGGTTTTGTTCATAAATAGCGTTTAAATATTACATTTCGCTTACACAAACGAATCAGACGTAGAAAGTGCCTAGGTTCGACCAGGGTACCGTTAACACATTCACGATTATTCGACCGTTAAATTCACTGGGTTGATATGAAAATAATAATCGACTTGTTGCGGCAGTCAGAAATAATGCGGCTCACAAACTACTAGTCGGTTTAGCCCCTCCCTCTTTCAAATTCTGCTTACAACTTTTAAAATGAGAAGATTTGACATGTGCAATAATTTCAGTTACTTCTTTTTCACCAATGAAAATATAGATTATTCGTTCGCTCAACTTTCGATATTTCTTTCATTTAAAAACAACACACCAGGCAAACACGGACCCTTTCATTGCGGATATTAGGAAAGTCAGGGGAATTCCCACTGCTCAATCCTATTTTAGAATAATCACGTCCGAAACTCATACCACAGAATAAAACTTCCGATGTAATTACCAAGTAAAATAATAATTACTGAAACAACTTGGCGTCACTTGAGAAGGATATATCTCGTGTAAAAAGGTTTTACACGAATAATAACCATGTGGGGCTTAAACTAATCTGTACAGGAAAGCGAAATATAGATAGAAAATTGCTCAACACGATGATAATAGCTAAGTTGAAATAGTGAATGAGAGTTCCTGGGGCAGTAAATGTAGGAGAGTAAATCGCACAGGTTCAGTTCACAGGGTAAAGTCAAGAAAAATATAGGAGGAAGTTATAAAAAT
The DNA here is from genome assembly GCA_963556195.1 of Sepiola atlantica. Classification (NCBI taxonomy): domain Eukaryota; kingdom Metazoa; phylum Mollusca; class Cephalopoda; order Sepiida; family Sepiolidae; genus Sepiola; species Sepiola atlantica. Next base: position 38,249,037 of record OY744527.1, on the reverse strand, counting down.
GGACTTATGGGCAAGAAAGATAAATACACACCTGGCTATAGATAAACCAGTGTAAAAGTGAATTCCTTAAAATCGATTTCATTATACCATGTCAACATGTAAAGCGGACGTTACATCGATGATGATGATGATGATTGACCGGATATCTATCATCTTAAGTTGGGTTAGTATGAGTGAAATATTTTACTGGCTAGATTTATTTACAAAATTGTTCTTATTGAAGCAAAACGCTACTAATAAAACCGTGGTTCTCATTGGCTATTAGTTTTTGTTGTGTGATGTTCCAAAACAATATTTGAGGATGATGTGATATATTTGTAAACTAACAATATGTACTCGCTTCCTATGGAACAAACACTTGTCAAGATTGTTGATGCTTGGTCGATAAACTAGGAATATATCTTGCTTATATATGGCTCATTCCATGTCAAATCGACAGGGGTAAAACCATGTCTGACACGGATTTTTTTCAAATTTGCTACACTTATAGATCTCCATAATAGGAATTGAATGGCACCTGTTACACATCTCAAGGTCAAGGGATTTCTGAGATATGACCTTGACCTTTTTAAAAAATGTGAATTTTTATGGAAAAAAAGATTTCGATTAACTGTCCCAACACAAATTATATCACTTTTTTCCATAAAAATCTGTGTTGCTTAAAAAAGAATTGAAGAAAATTCAGTTTCATCAACATAAATGTTTTTATATGGATTTTGTGACCATGGTTTTATGTACATATTAATCAGCATTAAATTAGCTTTACAAAGATATCAAACATGACCATATTGTGAAATACCAAAATGTTTTTATATGAAGTAGCAGGTACTACATTCCGCCATTTTGAATTTAGCCCACTTCTTTAAAACGCTTGTAGGAATGGTTCCAGTTCAAAACCCATCATGAAATTTGAAATATATACTGTCATAAGATAGACAAATGTTTTGTCAAAATTTGAAAACAATTCAAATAAGGTTTTTTGAGATAATTAAGGTTAAAGGTCAAGGTCAAGGCAAACTTTTAAAAATTTGACCTTGAAAAAAATATCTGCAAATAAAATGGTAGATCTATCCAAGTACTTTAGAATGATATATGAATGAACTTTGCAGGCCCATAAATAACAGAAGTATCGTCTTTTAAAGTTGGTCACTTTTCCATAAAAATTCACATTTTTTAAAAAGGTCAAGGTCATATCTCAGAAATCCTTTGACCTTGAGATGTGTAACAGGTGCCATTCAATTCCTATTATGGAGATCTATAAGTGTAGCAAATTTGAAAAAAATCCGTGTCAGACATGGTTTTACCCCTGTCGATTTGACATGGAATGAGCCATATATATATATATATATATATATATATATATATATATATATATATATATATATATATATATATATATATATATATATATGTATATATATATATATATATATATATATACAGAGAGAGAGAGAGAGAGAGATAAAGGAAGAGAGATAAAGATGTGCGAATGACAACTCTATTGCATCTTCGATTGTACAATGCAAGGTGCACTCGATAAAAATATGTTATGTTTATGGGATTTATCACTGGAACATCTTTATCTCTCGGCCTTCATTTATTTTTATAATTGCTCGATTTTGTATATTGAACTTAATTCATGTTACTATAAGTTCAGTTTACTAAAACTACTTCTTGTCTCATATTTATGTATATATATATATATATATATATATATATATATATATATATATATATATATATATATATATACATATATACATAGAGAGAGAGAGAGAGAGAGAGAGAGAGAGAGAGAATTATTAAAGGGAAAACACTATACATACATTAAAGTTGTATACATTATAAATTATTTCGACCCTTTAATTTAGTCTCCTCAGACGTATAAACAACCACGTGTTTCTTTGATCTGGTTATTCGTACGTCTGAGGAGACCTAATTAAAGGGTCGAAATAATTTACAATGTATACAACCTTAATGTGTGTATAGTTTTTGTTTTCCTTTTAATAATTCTGTTTTGCTCTGTGTAAAGATACATTGAGCTCTTTTATTCGGATTCCCAACGTAGTATTGAAATCTACACACAATATATATATATATATATATATATATATATATATATATATATATATATATATATATACATATATATATATATATATATATATATATATATATATATATATATATATATATATATGAGAAAAAAGTATACTTTTAGTTTCATGTTTGGTTGGAAAAAATAATCCAATAAAATGGTCGATTATGGATTAACAAGAGCGCAATACAAAAGTAAATATCAATACAATAAATTTAGGGTCCAAGTAAGGAGAGAGGCCACAGTCGAAAGAAACACATTTTATTTACTTTTTCTTATAAACCGCTCACTGTTTTTTGTCAGCCATATTTTGATCTGAGGAATTACTGACGAACACCATTGATCAGTTTATAATAAAAGCCAAACAACAAACAGTATCTTCCGAATTTGTCTTCTACACCAGATGGAACCATAAGGTTATATGTTGATCTAAACATAAGTAATATTATTACTAAATACTTATATACGAGCCCTGTCTAAAAAAAAACAACCTTTATTTTTCCGTGAGAAATAGAGACAATAGTGCGACGCCACTTTACACGGTGAAGCAAGACACCTTCATACGCATGTTGGAAGTTTATGACCGCCTTCTTGTGCGTTAGTCGCTGCCTATCGGTAGCTGAATGAGGTGCTACACAACGATTCTCTCAAGATGAGTGAACGTGTTGAGCAAAGGTACTGCATCTAATGTTTGTCAAAAGCTTGTTGATTCTCAAGGCAAAACAATTCTGAAGATTCAGCAGGTGTTTAGAGAAGATTCGTTGGGTGTAACACGAATCAAAGAGTGGTTCAACCTATTCCAAAATGGCCGCACATCAGAGGAGAGTGATCAGTGTTATTGGAGGCTCACACCTGCTCAGAGTTTAGCTGTTGTTGAAAGGATGCACAATTTGGTGATGGAAGATCGTCGTTCAACCGTGCGAGAGATCGCCAAACAGGTCGTAGTGAGTAAAAATTCCGCACATGCAATTTTGCGTGATAGTTTGAACATGGACTGAGTGGCTTCGAAATGTGTTCTTAAGTTGTTATCACAGGAACAAGAAACCTTCGGTTTCAAGTTGCACAGGACATTCTGGAAACCACCAACACTGATCCTGGGTTTCTTAACATCTTGACACATGAGTCATGGGTGTACTGGTTCAACGAGGAAACAATGGAAGCATCCCAAGTTTCCAATGCCAAAAAAAGCGCGACAGGTGCGAAGAAAAATCAAGGTGATGCTGAAGGTCTTTATTGATATGCATTGAATTGTGCACCACAAATGCACACCGGAAGGACACACAGTGATAAAGACTACAATCAAATTGTTCTCAGGCGTCAACATTACGCAGTTCGGCGCAAAAGGTCAGACATGTGGAGGGCGAAAACCTGGCAACTGCATCACGACAACGCCCTGAACATTCATTTTAATTGCTCTAACATTACTTTGGCAAACATAGAATTGCAGTCGTTTGTCAACCTTCCTAATTGCTGTGGAATATTAATGGTTTAATTTGCTTCGGATTTCTGCGAATTTATTTCAGTAAAACAAAATATTCTGCTTATATTGCCGATTACGTGTAAGAATTCAAAATATTTTAGTGGAATTTTACAGTAACTTTTACTAGCACACCGTTATAGTTTACCCCCTAAAAATGTGTCACTACTGCAGTTTAGCAATTAATACGAATTGTTTTAACAATTATATTCGTTAGAAGGGCTTACATCTATGGACATTTCATTATGAATGAGGATAAAAACAGCCCATCGTCAATATTATTTATAGATTACTATTGTGTTCTTTTGTTTAAGAGCAAATAAATATTTTTCTGTTACATTCTCTTTCAGTCACGTTAATTATTCTTCTGTATTATTTTCTATACTTTCTTTAATCGGCACAACAGTCGGTAATCTTAGTGTATTCACTTATTTTTAATGTTACAATAAATAAGTGTTCCAAAACGAAATAAAATTTACTTTTCTACTGACCTGCATAGTTTTCAACTTCTGAAAGTGTTTTCAATGGGTTTTCTTATTTCAATATAAGATTTCATCGATATTCACTCCTTCAAAGACTGGCAAACATCAAAGTAACAGACCTAAACATTGCTATTCGTGTTTCATTGATTAAATGCAATTAAAATAGCTTAACGCTAACCATAAGATTGGTTGGCAACACACTCGCACTTAGAGTGATTCGTAGTGTAGTGGCGTGCATGTGCAGTATGGTTAGCAGAATATATACAAATATTGTTTTACCAATTCATTTAAATGATGGTACCCCCAAAATACACCACACAATTGATAACTTTAGTAATATATATTAATAAAACACACACATGCATACATCTAGCATCAAACAATATTAGCTATAAATTACCCGGAAGTGTGTGCTCATTTTTAATTTAATTTATGTAGAGGATTGATATAAGATCTAAACAATTAATTTTTGTCGAAATTCCTATTCGGTTGATAATTATTCACAGTTAATTTTATTTCATATCCCCCACATATGGCAACGTATGGACACGAATCCTGCTAGGTAATAATAATACGATACAATTGATAAAATTGAAAAACTCGAACAGCTACTACTTAGCAATTAGACATTTTAGGTGACAAAGTTGTACTGTTCTTTAATTAACTTTCAATTAACATTACAATATTACAGCGTAGTTTGATATTTCTAATAGTATTAAATAACACAATTACTTTTAAAATTAAACAAAAATACTCATTTGAAGTTTTCAAAATAAATTGATGAAATTTTAAAAATCTAGCATTACGTCTTAATCAAGATTTTAGAAAGCATTTCCCTTCCGGTACATGTTTCTAGAATTGCATGATTCATTCCACAAAATTAAAATAACTGAAATTTAACAAAATACATTTTAAATGTTATATATCTAAATATTCGCAAAGATATAATAGAACAAAAAGTAAACTTTATACAATATAAAATGTATTTTATTGTTGTTATTTGTTTAATAGAGCAGCCCCTATAACGGGATGGGATCAGTCACTGAATGAACTTATTTCTCTTATATTTTAACTTATTTGTTGATAATTATGTTTAATATTCTTGCAATACTTTTAAAAAATGGATTACATGAAAACATCTGGACGCATGTAAAGAAGCATTTTTAAATTAATAAACCTAAAAAAGACAAAGGCAACTTATTGTACCTGGCAAGGTAAAGCACAATATCACCTTTTCTTAAAACTTCTTTAAATGTTGCAGCTAAAGTATCAATTTGTGAAAAAATGAAACTAAATAATTATGTGTTAATCGTTAAAACTATCACTTGTAGGGACTGTAAAATGACTGACATATTTTGGGAAGACTATTGTATATTTGATGTGGTCTTGATATGCACATAAGATTTTTAAATTAAATGTGTTATTTATTTATGAATAAAATGTGCTACTTTGTTCATTTGTTATTGAACATTTATTAATAATGATTATTTATTTATTTATGTTTACATATATTGAAGTGTATTCACTCAAATTAAATTTTAAAGGATTTAGTGATAGAATGATGCAGTAACAGCAATCAAAACAGTGCATTTTACAATTGCATTTTTAGGGATGTCATGTTTTTTTATGATACAGAGAATTCCAACAGCTTAATGGACTTAAGTAATAGGCAAAATAAAAAAGAGTTAATTATTTTTTTAAATTTCACTATCAAAAGTAAGCATAATTTTATTTACATGCTACATATTCTACGTTGTAAGTTTCATGTATTTATTTATTATTTACTTAACTTAATGCGATGTTTTTCTGTGATGCCCTCCAACATTGCTGAATTTAAATCGGCAACGCCTTCTTGGAAAAATGCGAAAAACGTTCTAGGCGCGTGTCTCCGCCGTCTTTTAAAAATTATTATCTTCCTTTAGCTTTTTTGTTCATTTGCGTTTGACACCTGGCGATACACCGATGAAGAATCCAATACGTTCGTGAAACCTGTGAAATCTATGGAACATTTAGTCATCTCTTTTTAAAATTTTAATCCCAAAAAAAAACATCAGAAAATTTGAAAAAATAAAAAAGCAATAAATAAACAGACGAAGTCTGTCATTTTTAACACTGTTCATATATATATATATATATATATATATATATATATATATATATATATGTGTGTGTGTGTGTGTGTGTGTGTGTGTGTGCATGTATATATATGTATGAAAAAATATATATATATATATATATATATATATATATATATATATATATATATGAGATTTGATTGACATAAACGTTCGAACATTAGGCTGAGTTGATGACGGCAGTATTTTTTAGTACATGTTACGATAGGATTTACTTTACTTTACTTTTGTATTTAAGGTGGAATTAATGCGTGCTCATTTGTATATTACGTAAGTATTCACACAGACTTACATAAATACTGACTTGCTGCCTACACACACACCCACACACATTATATATACTCTTTATTACCGGCTCGCTATTGGGTCGCCAAATTACAGTCATGAGTAAATATATAATCTAGTAAACACGATACAAAATATGTATCCTTTATTTCTATGAAAAGGAAAACATTTACAGTTTGTTATTTTTTATAGAAATCTTTTCCGTGTGACTGCCAATAAAATATGAGAAGCATTAGCTCAATTTTACTTATCACTTGCAATTTAGAAATGGATCGCAACACAAATGCTTAAAAGGTGTCAAATAGATCTATTAGTCGCATTAAAATCCAAACAGTCTTCGAATTAGAGAAAAAAAAACAATAACAAATAACAGCTAATTAATAAAATGTCCTTGCTCCAACATATATGAAAATTAGTTAACGCATCAACTGGTATTGCATATACATAAGCAGTATATAAATACTGGTGCTTCAATCGTGTGAAGTTGATTTAACACGAAATAATGCGTTTTGATTTAGTGTGAGAAATGGATCCATCTTTCGCGTGTATTCATTTATATGTATATATATATATATATATATATATATATATATATGTATATGTATATATATATATATATATATATTTATATGTATATATATATATAACATGATATAATCCTAGTTCTTTATATAAGTGTTCCTGCAAATCTTTGTAAATAGAAGGATTTATCATATATAAAGATACCAAACATTGACAAAAATCCTTCCTCAGTATATAACACTAAACTCCGGCTGACAAAAAAATATTTCTGCTGTAATTGTCTTACAGAAGATCAAATCAACATTCTTATATCGATTTCACACTAGATACCGATGGTATCATGTAATTTGAATTTCTGTAACTGAATTAATAAGTAAATATCATGCTCTCAAAATCAAATAATTACACACTTTGTTAGTTTTCTTTCTAGCAAACAAAACGAAATATAATATATATATATATATATATATATATTTAATTTTTTTTTTTATTGTACGTTCACGTTTCCCTTTTTTTAAGCAGAATTAATCAGCATAGATATACAACTATTCACTACTGGTCGCGTGATTCGAGACCCTGAGCTACGAGTGTTTTACAACTCAAATCCAGACACCTAGAACCGCTCTGCCACCGCTGGATAGCTAAATAAACAGTGATAAGTTTGACACTTGTGTGTTAGTGTGTGTGTTTGGAGTCGGAGAAAATATAGATTCTGAAGAAATTGACCACTGATAACGATTGGGAGTAATATCAACTTCCCCATTAGTTAAAAATTGTTACTTTTCTTGCAATAAATAACAAAGAACAGATGCAAAATTCTTAACGTGTTGAGTTATTTGTGCCCAACCTTTCGACTTATTTTATTGCCAATGACGTAAGAAAATATACGATGTTGTTTGTTTTTAAATCCGTTATTCTTAATTAGGCATCCATATATGAAAGAAAAAGCTAAAGCCATAAAATTGTCTCGGCCTTGAAACTGTACAGGTCTGAACAGAAAACTGTCCCTATAATCATGGAAGTCGACAATGTAAATAAATACATCAACACCTGATGAACGTAGATGCTTACTTTAATCTTTATCTCATTCTTAGAAAAAATATTGGTTGGCTGAAACATTTGATAAAAAAACGCAAACATTTGAGTTGTCAGTCTTTTTCTAACAACGTGTGTCGCTTTCTCTGCCTATTTTTAATATTTTTTTTTATCTACCTCCCACAAGGTAAGATGTGACACAAGGTCGGGAAAGTGGGATTAGATAAGCCAGCGCTCGAGAAGTGAGCACTCTGGCCATTTAAAAATTGCCTGGACAGCCCCGTCGACATTTCCCGTTAGGGTCGTCTCAGGCAGTAAGCAATAAACTTACTCCTCCCTAAAGAGGGAAGGCAAAACCTGGGAGAGTGGACCTCCTAGAACTGCACAGGACAGCGTGCAGTATCCATCGGAACAGATACTACACTTTGATCTTGGCCAAAAGGCCAAGTTGTTTGGCTGCCTATTTTTATCTACCAACTTTTGGTGTAGCTCTTTATTTCCCACTTCACCATATCTGTCTATCTGTCTGTCTGCCTCATTCACTCTATCACTCTTTCGATCTGTATACATACATATATAGGTGCATATAAATATAAGTATGTATATATATATATACATATATATATATATATATATATATATATGTGTGTGTGTGTGTGTGTGTACATCATATGATGCTGTTAAGATAATACATTATCTTTGAAGAAATTCGGCTGCCCTATAGCTGTGACCGAAACCTGTTCTGCAAATGTTCAGTAAAATATAGTTAGTATACATGACAATTTTATATACCTATTTTACAGCTCAATTAATTTCAAGCACTCTTATATAAACATAGTAATGATTATTTGGAGTCGTACGTTGTGGATGTAAACTTTACATGGATTATTATAATCATACATATGTTTTCTTTCGTATACTTATAATTATAAATTATTTTCGTTGCTTATTTGTACGTTAACTATTATAATTGCTTTTATCTTGAAATTTATTTAATTGTTCCTAGTTCTAAACTCTACTTTATTGGGTGTTTTATTTGTCAAATCTAGTTTTGTTAGTATTATTATATTGTATAATCTTTTTATTAGTATTATTATACTGTATAATCTTTTTAATTAGTATTATTATATTGTATAATCTTTTTTATTAATATTATTATATTGTATAATCTTTTTTATTAATATTATTATATTGTATAATCTTTTTAATTAGTATTATTATATTGTATAATCTTTTTATTAGTATTATTATATTGTATAATCTTTTTTATTAGTATTATTATATTGTATAATCTTTTTTATTAGTATTATTATATTGTATAATCTTTTTTATTAATATTATTATATTGTATAATCTTTTTTATTAGTATTATTATATTGTATAATCTTTTTTATTAGTATTATTATATTGTATAATCTTTTTTATTAATATTATTATATTGTATAATCTTTTTATTAGTATTATTATATTGTATAATCTTTTTTATTAGTATTATTATATTGTATAATCTTTTTTATTAATATTATTATATTGTATAATCTTTTTTATTAGTATTATTATATTGTATAATCTTTTTTATTAATATTATTATATTGTATAATCTTTTTAATTAGTATTATTATATTGTATAATCTTTTTTATTAGTATTATTATATTGTATAATCTTTTTTATTAATATTATTATATTGTATAATCTTTTTATTAGTATTATTATATTGTATAATCTTTTTAATTAGTATTATTATATTGTATAATCTTTTTTATTAATATTATTATATTGTATAATCTTTTTTATTAATATTATTATATTGTATAATCTTTTTAATTAGTATTATTATATTGTATAATCTTTTTTATTAGTATTATTATATTGTATACTCTTTTTAATTAGTATTATTATATTGTATAATCTTTTTTATTAATATTATTATATTGTATAATCTTTTTTATTAATATTATTATATTGTATAATCTTTTTAATTAGTATTATTATATTGTATAATCTTTTTTATTAATATTATTATATTGTATAATCTTTTTTATTAATATTATTATATTGTATAATCTTTTTTATTAGTATTCTTATATTGTATACTCTTTTTAATTAGTATTATTATATTGTATAATCTTTTTTATTAATATTATTATATTGTATAATCTTTTTTATTAATATTATTATATTGTATAATCTTTTTTATTAGTATTATTATATTGTATAATCTTTTTAATTAGTATTATTATATTGTATAATCTTTTTTATTAATATTATTATATTGTATAATCTTTTTTATTAGTATTATTATATTGTATACTCTTTTTAATTAGTATTATTATATTGTATAATCTTTTTTATTAATATTATTATATTGTATAATCTTTTTTATTAATATTATTATATTGTATAATCTTTTTAATTAGTATTATTATATTGTATAATCTTTTTTATTAATATTATTATATTGTATAATTTTTTTATTAGTTTTATTATATTGTATAATCTTTTTAATTAGTATTATTATATTGTATAATCTTTTTTATTAATATTATTATATTGTATAATCTTTTTTATTAATATTATTATATTGTATAATCTTTTTTATTAGTATTATTATATTGTATAATCTTTTTAATTAGTATTATTATATAAGAATACTCTTTCACCTTAAGGTTTTTATATTACTAGTTATTAAATTACTGGTTTTAATTTTTAATTTATGATTTGTCAATTGTTATTTGTATCTATATTTTGTTCTTTCTAGATCTACATACTTTAAACTTTGTGTATCCTATATATTTTAAGTATTATTATTGGTATTATTGTCAATTTAATATTGTGAGTACTGTGAAATTGCCAGGTAAGAAGTTCTGGTCTTCGTCATTTACGGGATATATGTTTCTTCAAGTAATGTTAAAAGATGATGTTGTCTTTGTCATATATTTTGTTTTAAATATAACGGGAAAAAGGAAAACATGTTACTGCTTCTGATGATCCCTTATTAAGTCGGAACTTTGTTGAATTTCAATAAATAATATTTATTTGAAATAAAGTACATGCGTTGTTTGGCTTTAAAACACAATTTCTTATCCATAGTACCCAAAGCTTTATAAACGTTGACCAACTTCTAATATATATATATATATATATATATATATATATATATATATATATATATATATATATATATTAGGGTAGGTCGATTTTACACTTTTTTTTAAATATTAAAAAAAGGCACGTTCCGAAAGTTGTATATAGACCTATTAAATACTCATGCAAAAAATTAGATCAAAAACTTCAGCGGTTTTTTGAGCGTTTGGTATCAAAGATCGTAGACAAGAATATACTGAAAATACCTCGTTTTTGCAAGATTTGCTTGAATATTGGTGTGAAAACCAAATAATTTTAGCATTTAAAAGCAGGGAATGTCCTTTTATTTTATAAGAATGATATGAATTAAAGAAATCTTCAAATTGAAAATTTGCCCCCCCCCCCTCATTTTCAGTATCTGCTTTTGTAAACTACCTTTTAACGTTATGAATTAAACAGTAATATTTGAATACCTAAAAAAATGATTTTTTCTGTTATTAGTGAAAATATAACAAGCAAAGAAATAAGGAAAAACCTAACACTATTTTAATGAAGCTTAATATAGAGAGTCAAATTGCTCCATATAAGACCCCTTAGACAAAAATGCTGGTCTCAATTTCTGACTCAAAACTTTGGCTGTAATGTGTTGATGCCTTGCTTCAAAACCATATACAGTTTGTGAAGCTTCTGTTATTAACTTAACTGCCCGTTCCACACCCTGAGAATGTGAGGGCAAATCTGGCAAGTCAAGCTTGGTTCCATTCATCAACGATTCTCGAAGTTCAGATTCAGTAAAATCTTCCGTCATTGGTGGTTCAAAAATGCCGCATAATTTTAAATCTATTAATTGTGTCCAATGTGTGGCATTAAAATTAATAGGTAGTATTCTTTTTAATCTTTTTCTGGTTGACTCCTCACTCCTGAAAGAACAAATTAATTAATTGAATTATTAAAAAATTCCAATCTGTACTGCTTTAATAATTATGGTGAAATTAGATAAAATCTTTAAAAATCATTCTATAAATTGGAATAAATAATTTAGTCAGAGATATATGAATAAATATTACTTACCTAATGGCCAAAATTCTTTTTAAAGCTTCTTCTCTTACTTCAATCTCCTCAGATTTAACCATGGAATATAGAAAGTTTTCAGGCAGTAAACAAAATGTATTACCTTGTATATTTCTAAATGTGATATCTTGGATTTCCTGAGGCTTCTCCTTAATCCTCTGGGTCATATTAAAAATGTGCACTTACTGATTGTGGAATTTACTATTTCTTTTAATTTCAAACCAAAAAGTGGCATACACATTTACAATAAAATTTACTACATAGTGTAGTTTTGTTGTGTGCCTTTGTGGGTATGCACCACGAGTCCATAAACACATAAGCCTGATGGCCAAAGTTAACCATCTTGCTTGGTTTAAAGGACCAATTTTCCAGGAGGCATATCTAGAGTCAACCTTACCTCTAGAAATACCTACTGTGTATTCATAAAGGAGTCTTTGGTCAGAACTAAGATCATGTATTTCATCAATTTTGGAAAATGATATTTGGGGTAAATCATATCAATCATTTGAGCATAATTTCCCCAGAGGGCTACTGAATGTTGTAGGGCCCTTTGCGCAACCATCTATGTTTTTAAAAAGGGCTCTGAAAGGTAGTTCATTATGATGCAAAGAGCAACCAATTGTGTGAAGAGTTTTAAAAAGTTTTTTTTTCTAAAATTGCAACCATTCCACCATCGCAACTTGTGTTGGTATTAGTGTTGTCAACAAGTATAGCCTTGATACTGTTCTCACTGTGGAATTCATGCAAAACATCCACCACTTGATCTGCATGAACAGCACCTGTTGCACCACTATTCGGAAGAACTCTATGTGTCAGATATTTACTTTCACATGGTGTTTCTTTTGTAAAAGTTAAATGGTGTTCTGGTCCCTTAGTTTTTTTCATAATTCTCTGTCTATTTTCATCCACAATTTCCTTATACATCAATGTGTCCTTATCCATTCTCCCATCAACTCCAATACATATATTTTAGGTGGGGTAAAAACTCCTGGCTGAAATAGTTTTATTTATCTACCTCCAACAAGGTAAGATGTGACACAAGGTCAGGAAAGTGGGATTAGATAACCCTGCGCTATAGAGGTGAGCACTCTGGCCATTAAAAAATTGACTGGGCAGCCCCGTCGGCATTCCCCTGTAGGGGCGCCTCAGACAGTTAGCAATAAACTTACTCCTCCCCAAAGAGGAAAGGCAAAGCCTGGGAGGATGCACCTCCTAGAATTGCACAGGACGGACTAGCCCCAATAGACGGGCGTAAATCCAGACCCAAAGGCCCGGACGATACCGGTTTATTTGGTGGGGTAAAAACCCCTGGCTGAACTAGATTTTATTTATCTACCCCCAACAAGGTAAGATTGACAAAAGGTCAGGAAAGTGGGATGAGAAAGCCAGTGCTCGAGAGGTGAGCACTCTGGCATTTAAAAATTGCCTGGGCAGCTTCGTCGGCATTCCCCGGTAGGGCCGCCTCAGACAGTAAGCAATAAACTTACTCCTCCCCAAAGAGGGAAGGCAAAACCTGGGAGATGCACCTCCTAGAACTGCACAGGACGGACAAGCCCTAATAGACGGGCGTGAATCCAGACCCAAAGGCCCGGACGATACCGGTTTATTTGGTGGGGTAAAACCCCCTGGCTGAACTAGTTTTTATTTATCTAACTCCCACAAGGTAAGGTGTGACAAAAGGTCGGGAAAGTGGGATTAGATAAGCCAGCGCTCGACAATTCAATATATATGTGTGATAATTAAACAGACAATCAACACGGGAAGTCAAATTCGCCCGATGAATTTTCAACCGGTGAATACCATAAAAAATATCCAATAAATAAAACGCCTATGTAAACAAATAATTATTTATATATAACATTAAATATCATAGTGTTTTATTCCTTTTTAATTTGAATATGTACATTTAATTTCTTAAGAAAAATAATAATAAACTTTAAAATATTTATTATTAAGTAATGTATTACTTTTTTTTGTTAAAACCCGGGTTTAATTTAAGGCGACACATCTGCCGGTGAAATCTCGGCAGTGAGAAAAAATCTCGATTTATTTGATCTTAAAGTTGCAATGCTCAAATAAATACAAAATTTTGAAGAAAAATATTTCTTGTGGTAACTTTTGACATTATTTGGCAACTTTCTTCGAGTGCGATAATTTACAGTTTCAAAATCGACCTCCCCTAATATATATATATATATATATATATTAGTACTTCATGTATCCACATAAAATATTATAAGGAGATATTATTTGTTATGTGTCAGTTTTAATAATTTACTTCAACAGTGCTCGATACGCAAGTAGAGCTAGGTAGTAAGCAATGCAAATATAATGGCAATCAAGCTAAACAGAGGCTCCAGTGTTTCATCCCCGGTGGGAATCGTCAGGCGAAATGCTGGGATGAAACACGGGAGCTTCTGTGTAGCTTGATTGCCATATATCTTTTCATTGCTTACTATATATATATATATATATATATCTATATATATATATATATATATATATAGAGAGAGAGAGAGAGAGAGAGAGAGAGGGGGATAGAGAGAGAGGGATAGAGAGATATATAGATATATAGATAGATAGATAGATGGATTGATAGATAGATAGATATATAGATAGATATGAGAGGCTGACCTTTTACTCTCTATATATATATTCATATATTAATATTTTATATATATATATATATATATATATATATATATATATATATATATATATATATATATATTGTATTTTCGATTCAGTTATCACTATTTAAGCGTTGGCTTTTCTATTTATTTTTACGCAACAAAACCGCGTTCTTGTTTCTCGTCCGCAGGTCGCACGGCTGAATAGAGTGAACATTGACTGGCGACCGTATAGACAATGACTGGCCCTTTGTGTTTCACTTTGTACCAATTAGCCTCTCTTTCACGTCACACCTGTCCAAATTCTTCATCCACATTCCCCCTTTATTTTCTTGTTCGATTTTCCTTTATCATAAGCAAAGTGGTTTGGTGCAGGTGGTTGTTATTAGAAAAAATGTCAAATCAACCATAAACCGTGAGATTCCGTATTTCTTTTTCAAACATCAAAAATAGAAAGTTAAAAATGAAAAAATAAAAAAAAGGGTTCAATATTTACTTTGTTATTATTTTTTTAACAATTCAGACTATTATTCTCATCTTATATTGTATTTTCATGATGTTTCGGCTAATATATATCACGATCTTATTCAGTCGCATCGACAATCTTTATTACGAACTCGGAATTTTGAACTGAACATACTATTATATCCACGGAGCTAGAATATTCTTAATATGTCAGCTATGACCGGATAGAAGTGTTAAGTTAGTAATTCTTTTTTTAATATGAAAGTCGCTCCAGACGATGTATGAAACCACTTAATGCAATGGGCACAAACGAACGAAATATAAGTAACACAAATATAAGAGAATTTTACAGACTAAGGTTATAAGGAGGAGTCAGCATGAAGAACGTTGCATAAACCTTCTGTTCTTTGAAAGTGACTACTGGAATAGAAAGAGGTATTATATCGATGTACCTGAACAGCCAATTGATAAAGACTACTAGACAAACGAGACACAGGAGCTGGAACAAAGGAAGCGGGGGATAAATAAGTCACATCTGACACTTAGTCTTCGTTAGTATCGCCTGTTGTGTGGTTCGAAACTTAAATCTCTAGAATGCTGGAAATGTTATCATTATTTTGTACTGACTAGGAACTGTCACCTTACCAATCTCGCGATAGTAAAACAACTTTTACCTGAGGATTCTGAGTCACAAAAAGTGCTCCCAGGTTCCTGTAATGCTCATCTTTATTCCGTAATAAATGTAACCCACGTGGTGTTTCCATGGCCCCTGTCTTCTCCAAACTCTACAATAAGTGTCTAGCTGAATATTGCTTCCCTGATAGCTGGAAAATTGCCTCTGTGGTACCAGTCTACAAGAACTCTGGGAATAGAACCGATCTTCAGAACTATCGCCCAATCAGTCTGCTGCCGATCTTTGCTAAACTCTTTGAATCCCTAATCAATCTAGCGATAGTACGGAACTTTATTAATGCTAAACTTCTTTCCGACCGCCAGTATGGATTTAGACAAGCACGATCTACTGCGGACAACCTAACGGTCAGCTCTGAGCGCATGTATCATGCACTCGACGGGGCAGGAGAAGCTAGAGCAGTAGCGCTATATATATCCAAGGCCTTTGACAAGGTTTGGCATAAAGGGCTTCTCCTGAAAATACGCTCATACGGTATTACTGGGCAATTACTTAATATAATTAGATCCTTCCTAGAAAAAAAATCCAGGTTGTCTTCGATGGCCGCTCATCTATGCAACATGACATAAATGCTGGTGTACCATAGGGATCTATCCTTGGACCCTTGTTGTTCCTTATCTATATAAACGATCTCCCTGATGGCATAGAGTCTGAGATTGGTTTATTTGCTGATGACACCACCCTTTACTCTCGCCATGTTGGTAAAACCGACGCAATCATATCCGAGGCATTGGCTGAATCTTTAGAAAATGACCTCCAGGCTGTAGTGCATTGGGGCCATAAATGGTTGGTCACTTTTAATGCCGCAAAGACAAAGCTCCTTTCCTTCAATAATTACAAGGAACCTTTGCAACCACCCATTGTCATGGCAAATAACACCCTACCTGAGAGTTCATCATTCAAACTCCTCGGCTTAACCTTCACAGGTAACATGAATTGGAACAAATACATTGAAGACATTGCCAAGGCTGCCGCAAAGAAGGTTTGCTCACTCTACCGTGCTTGTAAACTCCTCACAGCTGGCATTATCCTGTATCTCTACAAACCCACCATCCGCCCATGCATGGAGTATTGTTATCACATCAGGGCTGGCGCATCATCTACTAGTCTCTCCCTCCTTGACAAGGTCCAAAAAAGAATCGGCAACCTAATAGGTTCCTCACTGTCAACCAAGTTCCAGCCTCTGTCCCATCGCCGCAATGTGGCATCCTTGTTCTTGTTTTACAAATACTTCAATGGATTATGCTCCGATAAATTGGCTACTCTTGTGCCCCCTCGACGAGAATTCACTATACTAACTCGACAATCAACTAAATCTCATTCATTCACTGTGGAGGTCCCCAGATGTCGGAGAGCCTTCTACTCAAATAGCTTCTTTCCTCGTACTGCTGGCCTCTGAAACTCCTTTCCTTCCCCCTGTTTCCCGGACAGTACAGACATGCAGAAGTTTAAAACTAATGTAAACAGACATCTCGCTGCGCAGATCCCTATCTAGGTTGACCGCCCCCTATCTTCTCCCCTTTTCTTTTTTCTCAGTAGCCCCTTACGTCTACAGTGGCGGCATACCTTGTTTGGGGTTAACTATGTTAAAAAACATTTTTTTTTTAATTGAGTCATCTCGTGAACATGGGTGACTAAAAGCCTCTTCTATCTTCTAACGGTTCTTCATTATAACTTTTCGGGTACCTCGATGTTTGTACGCTTGCGTTTTATTATTGATTTTATTAAGGGGCAGTTTATATTAAATGTCAAATCTCACAATCTATTTAAAGTCATACTATTTGAGATAGTCTTATTAATATATACATTCTTGTTAATATGGTTGCCTCAGTTGCTTATTCTTTCCACTTATCCGTGCCAAATACTAATTCGTAGATCTTGTGTATCTTGTCTTTTATATAGTCCGTGATGATTACGTTGTGAGTTTAAGAAGCGAATTTGTTCCTCTTTTCAACTGCCCTTTTCCTAGCCATATTTATGTTTTCTTTGAAAAATAACCTTTGGTCTGTTTCATAAAGAATTAATGTATTTGTTTTTATTTTTATTTTTCTTTACTTTTCTTATTCCCTGTTTTATTTTTCTTTCACATTATTCATCTTGGTGTCGATTAGTCTCATGCATATCTCTCTAGACGTTTAATTGATGTGTGTACATAATATTCAATACTTCATCTCATACATTTCTGAATGTTTGAGATGAGGTTTGATAATTTGTATGATTTTGGTTATTCTGACTACATTTCTCATCTTGAGGGATATCATCACAAGGCCCCGTGGCGCAGTTGATATAGTATTACGTTAAATTCAGTTCCAAGTTATAGTCATCTGAAGGTTGAAGGTCCAACCATCGGTGTGGGCGGTACGTAGAATTGCGAAATCCTGAAGAGTTCTCTTAGTCATGGTTCACGAGACAAAAGCGTTCTACCCCCGGTGATTAAATAAAGGTTTCCGTTCGAAATTCCGTCCAGATTCCCAGGTTCGACAGAAATATTCACGAGTTCGAAGAGATACACCTGAAGAAGGCTATAGGTTACAGCGGCCTAAACGTTGTGATGATAACACTCAAGATGGGAAATGTAGTCCGAATAACCAAAATTATACAAACTCCGGTCTTACGTTATATATAAAGTCGGTTAACGTTACCTTTATGGAGATTGTATTTATTATCCAGGCTTCGGGGTTCTTCTTTGGTCAAGTTCATGAAAGGTTATGCGTATCTTTGAGATTGGATTGTTTTTCAGTGTACTATATTTCTGCTTTAGTTTCAAGATTGTTTTTTCCTACTCTTGTTAAATTATATTTTTAGAATATCTTTCATCTATTATTATTCGTAGTATTAGTAGTAGTAGTAGTAGTAATAGTAGTAGTTGTAGTATGACGTACTTGTACTTCTCACACCAATTATTATTTTATTATCAAGTAGTAGAAGCCGTATTTACACGCTGGATATTCTCACATAAATCATCATCAGTGATTTCTCAGAGGCAATAACTGGTGGTGTTCGCTGGAGTCTGAGTGACAACAGATCCCTCTAGACTTCTAGTACTGCCCACCTTTAGGTATCCATTGCTAATGATATTTTCTGATGAGTAAAAATAAATACAAAATAAGTGTTGTAGTATTTGAAACATTAGCTATACTATTCTCATCATATATGTTGTTTTGGCAAATGTTCAGCCGATTAAATATCCGGCTTTCATCCCGTCCGTATTGTCGAACTCGGAAATCTTTATGTCTAACTCGAGAATCTTCATGTTGAACTCGAGAATCTCTACGGAATATCGAACTAGACCCGTTATTAAATCTACAGGGTAGATTGATCTTGTTTCCTCAACCAGTAGTGGGGAGGAGTAATACTAGTTTTATGATATCATTCGTATCAATCGTGCTATCGTTAAAACCTTCAACCCCCAGCAGACTGTCACTTAGAATAGATTATAAGTAAGCAGTTTATCCGTTACGAAATGCGTCCATGTAGACAATTACTTATGATTTCTGCCCGATCATCGCTGACGAAAAGAGAGCAAGCTAACCTGGTCGATGAAATAGTTTTTTTTTAGTGTATTTTTTCATCGAAATCGTTCAAATCAAGTCGTGAAACCATATGATGTAAGGAGCTAAAAAGAACGAACATTGATTATTCAAAGACAGGAGATGCTTATTGATCTTAGTTTTGAAAAGGCCAAGTCTATACGTACGAGGAAAACAGTCAGCAGGTAGAGATTTCAACAATTCTGCAGTTCTTTGATAATAAGCTTCTGAAATAGGAAACTGTGTTATAACGAGGTATAAATACAGCAGATTGTTGAACACCATTAGACCAACAAGTCAATAGAACCGTAACAAAGGGAGCAGGAATATGGAAGAACATTCTGAAGAACTGATTTCATTGCAGTATTTATAGAAAAATAGTTAAGTTTAAAATTCTGTACAAATTCCCCAGTTCAACATCAGCATTCCGAGTTCTTCAGGCCGCACTTAAAGATAGCCTGAGGTTATATTGGTCAACATCTAGGGACAATAACATTAGTCCGAATAATCCAAATAATAAAAATTGCAAAGCCTCATGAAAAAAATTCCGAAATAAAATACGTGTGCTTTTATTGATGCTTGGAACGTCGTTGTGTGTAATTTATTCTATATTACACGCGTTCCTATCAGTTTCCGTGATAACTAGAATACCGAATTTACGTCGATTGCTTTTAAAATCAGACATGCAAACAAGACGGCGGTAAAGAGACTGCGCTGTAGTTACAACTTATCACGACTAGGATTCGGAGATCCACTAGTTTTTGTAAATAACCACCCGGTAATATTCACAATAAATGTGTGTTTTCCTATCGTTGTTTGGTTTCTTTTTTTCACTAAACTACACACGTTTATTTTTAACTTAGTTCACCCCCAAAACAAGGCAAGTTTCCACTGTAGACGTAGGGAATTACTGAGAATTAGGGTGACAGTTTTATGGGTCGTCCTAAATTGAGAGCTGTGTAACGAGATGCTTGTTCACATTAGGTTTACATTTCACATATCGGTACAGTCGTGGATACAGGAAGCAGCCCTAGAGTTCCAAATGTCGGCAACTCGAGTAAAGAAACTATTGGAGTAGAAGGCTCTCCGGCATCGAGGGGCTTCCACAGTGAATTGATTGGCGTTTAGCTGTCAAAGGGGGAACTAAAGTCGCAAGTTCATCGGAACACATTCTATTAAAGTGCTTGTAAAACAAGTATAAGGGTGCAACAATGCAGGAAAAGTCAGGGGTTGGAGCTTGGTAGATTGGAAGAGGGCCTATTAGATTAGCGATTTATTTGGGGGGTTTGCCTAAGAGAAAGATTCCAGTGTATTATGCACCAGCCCAAATATGCCAAGACTAATCCATACATGGGCGGATGGTTGCTTTGTAAAAATACAGGATACTGTCAGTTGTGAGAATCTTTCTAGCGAGATAGAGGATCACACTTTCTTTGCCGCAGCTTTGGCAATGTATTATGTGTATTTGTTCGAATGAATGTTACATGTAAATGTTAGGCCTAGGAGTTTGAAAGTTGGACTCTCATGTAGGGTGTTATTTGCCAGGGCAATCGGTGGTTGAAGAGGTTTCTTGTAGTTGTTGAAGGAAATTAGTTTTGTCTTTGCTTCATTGATCTATTCCCACATCCCACTACAGACTGGAGGGTAGTTTCTAAGTATTCAGCCATTTCCTCGGATATGTGCGCGTCTGTTTTGCCCACATAACGAGAGTTGAGCGTGGTATCGTAAGCAAATAAACCCAGCTCAGACACAATGCCATCAGGGAGGTCGTTTATGAAAATCAGTTACAATAATTGTCCAATGATCGATCCTTGGGGTACACCTGAAATCATGTCATGTTGTTTGGATGAACGGCCATCGTGAACACCTGGAGTTTTCTGTTGGATATATATCTATCGTTTTATTTATGTTTCGGAATTATTTAGATGACGATTGATAATGAATATCATTTTGATTATTTAGACTACTGTTCTTCTCTTGAATGTGATAATTTCAACGTTTCGGCCGAAGTAACGTTTTACTATCGTTAGATGCGTCTTGTCGAAATAGTTTATCTGAACAGAATTACGAACTGAATCCTTTATGCATTACATTTGGGTAGATTGTTTTTTGCTCTATAAGCCACCTCCGGTAGAAATCTAAAATAAATGTTTATTATATTCAAACATTGTACTAAGAGTTAAACCGTCAACCTCTATGAGACTGTAACTTACAACTGAGAATTAATTTGTACATTATCAGCTGCGCCAGGGGTTCATGTGAATCATTCTAGTATGAATATTTCGAGATAGCGCTAAGTAATAAGCAGTCCTCTCTAGGTTGGAAGTTAAGAATTACTTAAAAATTGTACTAATCATGGCTGACGGAACGAGAATAATCTACCCACGAAATCAATACAGTTCGAAATTTCGTATAGAGTCCCAACATTTACAAAACGAACCTGAAGAAGGTTAAAGGTTATATCGGCCGAAACCTTGTCAGAATAATATCCGATATAAGAGGAGTATTCCGAATATCGCAAATCATACACGCTTCGTACAATCAAGAGGTTTAACGAGGCAACATTTTACTTATCCCCTACATATACTACTTATCTCTTCTAAACCCAAACAACAGTTTCTTAGCAAAAAGTGTAATGAATAAAACGGTAATATGATTTAGGAAATCCAGCGTAATTTTGTTATTTCGCCAACGTTCACTTCGGACGACTTTCCGTTGCTTTTGCCGGAAACATCTGTTGTAAAGCTGACGTCGCACTGTTTATCGTGGAGATAAGTAACTTTTCATTGAGTTATAATTTGACCGTGCAAGACAAATTTATCTTTCTATCATCTGCTGGTTGATAAGGTTTATGTATTTAAAATATACACACGTATAAACAAAAATATACCTACACGTACCAAGATAAATAGACACAGGTACAGACACCTACACGTACACATACACACACACATTATATATGATGTATTATTTCATGTATATACATATATAGAATTCTGATATGATATATGTGTTATATATTTTAAGTATGTACATCAAGAGTGCTCAATACGTGAGTGCGTAAAAATAAATATCTGAATGTATCCCGACAAGAAGTTTGATGCGTAATCTTATTGCATTTGGAGCATGAGACGTCAAACAACCTTGGTGATTGGGGTGGTATGTCCAAATCTCAATCTGCGAGGCTCTATTCTATTCAACCTAGGTAAATATAGATGATTATATGTCTATAGAAATTATCCAAAAAATATTATTAAAAAACATACATATAAATCAGTGTTTTATTTCATACATTTATTCATAAATGAGTTACCTAATGGTATAACATCAGAAATAGAGACGCTACGTATTAGATCAACATACAAACATAAATGGTTTGTGATTATCTGAAATACTTGTGCATGAACTCCTTAGTACATTTTATGTATCACCAATACATCGTTAGTAAATAAAACATCATATTCAATACAAATTAGATTCGAAGATCTCATTAAATTCATAGGATAGTAAGATAATATGTTTATACTATATATAACAATGGGGTTGGATATAAGGGCTACTTTCCAAAGAAGGTTTCATTGAATAATAGATAATAAAACGAACTTAGAAAATGTAAAATGCTGGAGTCTTTAAGGATTTCCCAAGTGAACTCTATATTTAATCCACATGGTAAGATTGATTTCGATCCATCAGCCAATACTTGGAAGAATTGTTGATTATTTTAATCCATAGTTATCTTCGCCTGTAATATGAATTGACACTACAATCTAAAGAAGACTGCTACTTATAACTGATTGAAAATCGTCGACATTAACTTTTGCGCAACGGGCCTATGTTATCTAAATAGTAATAGTATCAATCCCCAGCTCTAAATTTCCGAAAGGGCATCTAATCCTATCTCCACATATTCTATTCGATTGCACTTCATAAATTCATAAGAAAAATAAATTAATCGGTTAATCGGCGTAGGTTCTTTTTAAATGGGTCTTGACAATATGCAGTAAAAGATAAAATAGTACTATATTTTAAAATATCATTACAGAAAGAAATTAATTCAGTATTTTGAATAATAAAAATTATGTTTTAGAGTAAGTAGAACAATATTTTTAAATATCATTACAGTAAGAAATTCATTCATTATTTTGAATAAGAAAAATAATGTTTTAGAGTAAAGAGAACTATATTTTAAAATATCATTACAGTAAAAACTTCATTCAGTATTTTGAATAAGAAAATCAGGTTTTAGAGTAAGTAGAACTATACTTTTAAATATCATTACAGTAATAAAGTCATTCAGTATTTTGAATAAGAAAAAATAATGTTTTAGAGTAAATAAAACTATATTTTAAAACATCATTACAGTAAGAAATTCATTCAGTATTTTGAATAAGAAAAATGATGATTTGTAGCGTAAGATGAGATAAACATTCTAGATATTACATGCCACAGCCAAACTAAGTGCAGGAGCAAATACCTGCTCAGTAAATACTGCTTTTTTTGAAAAACAGATGTATACTAATAAATTGGCTAATTACATACATTCGTGTGTTGGATAGTTATTGTATAATTCTAAGATAGTAACAGTGCAGTGTAGGTTAAGGTTGGTATTTGTGTTAATAAATATTTTAATATACAACTTCTGCTCCTGGTTTTATAGTTTTGAATATATTCAGGCGGATGAGTTATCTTCTCTAAATTAGCATGTGATAAGGGCTTAGACAAAGTTTAACTTGGATAGTTCAAAAGTGAGAATGACAAATAATTTACTGTTTGAGAAGAGAAAAGTTAAATAAATGAGAGAAGTAATACCATGAGACAAAATTGGGATCTTCGTGTAACGCAAGATCGGCGCAGCGACCGAAAAGATCAGAGGTATGAAAATATCGGGTAACTTTTAGAAATAATTAAAACAACCGAAATGAAAATAACGGAAGGACCAAGTGAAACAATCAACCAGAATAGCAGTAAAATAGTTCTTAGGGATTTAAAATAACTTTTAAAAATTTTACTGGGGTTTTTCCCGCAATTCGGAAACATTAAATTAAGTATATAAAAATAATATTGAATAAACTACACCATTTAATTGCTCTTTTCTTACTTAAATGCTAGATTTCTGTTACTTATTCTGATCAGTTAAGTAGACTATACAGAATTCCGGGAACTAACAAAACACATAAATCAATGACTATCTTTGGAGACCCCGTGTTTTGAAAAGCTCCCGGCACTAATCTTCATTAGAGGCGTGCAATTAAAGACTTACAATAACTCCATTGCTAATGGTAACAGAAAAAATGGTCGGAGCTTTCCACCGCTCTAGAAAGTATCTCGCTACAGACGCCATGCTATACACGTACCTCGACAAGATTCAGTCACGTCCAAAGTAATGTTGCCACACCTGGGGACGGGCCCTGTGGAGCAAACATCTGCGTTGACAGAGTACAGAGTAAATTTTTTTTCAACAAATGAGACGTTGCTAGCCTTTCCCTATCCTGTCGTTACCAGATGTTTCATACATCACGGCGACATTGGTCAACTAATTCCTGGAATTCTTCTCGTTGGTTCTTTCCCAAAGTGTAGGTATCTTCAATCTGTGGTCAGCAATTCGTCCTCTCTTGACCCTTTCGCATTTCTTACTTCCGGTTATTTTTTCGAAGCACTCGTTCATCCAACCGTTAGTTAAATATACACTATTTGCTCTAACACGCCCTGACATCTATTTCAAGACTGAAAATAATTGCTCTACCAAAAATTAAATACTATTAAAATAATGTCCTAACTCTGCTTGCAAATAAAAAAAAAATAGCGATAGCTGCACTAATGTTGTTTATTGGCAAATATGCTGTTTTTTTAGTGACGAAAAGTGTTTACAGTTTAATGGAGGGATACTAATAATAATACGCACGATGATTAGAAAGAATTGTTATAAATTGTATTTTTTATTGTTTGAAAGAGCAGTAAATTATATATATTTTGAAAATTTTAGAACCAGACAGCTTACAGAAGTGTACGGTGTAGCCGAAGATCGACGATTTTCTTGTGTTATCGAAAATACTGTTTTTGTTAATGTCCGATCTGTAGTGGAGCGCGCTGGAGCGCGTTTCAAACTGTAGTAACACATACCCCATTATTTTACACACGCGCCCCAGCGCGCTCCACTACATATGGGGCATGTAAAAAAATAAAAGTATATTCGATAACACCAGAAGATCATCGTTCCTTGGCTACACGGTAATACTTTTACCATGAACAAAAAAAAAGAAAAAAAAAAAAAGAAAAAAAAAAAAAGAAAAAAAAGGAAAATATTGGCTGCATTATCATGAATAGGGTTTTAGTAAACTGAAAATTTTGATTTAAAAAAAAATATATAAATATTTCATTTATTTGACAACACTTGGCGTCACGTTGTCTGTTTCGAAAATTTGGAAGTTAATCATTTCAACGGCGTTTCAAACTATAGTAACACTTATCACATTATCAGAAGTAAATTATGTTTAACTAATAATAATTTAACAGAATTTCTTTCATGGGCAACTGTATTAGAATGAGAAGGATTGACTATTACACATCTGTATTTTACCGGAAGTCGATTTTACAGATTTTAATTATTATATTCATAAGAAAGATTATAATAAATAAAATAATTATTAAAATACAAGACCGATACCGAGGAGTTCATTTTGATGAACATAAAAACAAACATATAAAGTATATTTTAATTTATATTATACCACTAATTGGGAGTGTAATTGATAAATATAAAAACTTATAGTGATGAGTGTATTTTAGAAAATAACATACTTATTTAATGAGAGGTGTATATTGATGAATGTCAGATACTTAATGAATAGTGTATTCGGAAGCTAATAAGACATATAAGAAAGAGCGTGTTTGGATGAATATAGAACTCATAATAGTGTATTGCTATTAATATGAACATTTTCCATTATAATCAGAAGTTTAAATATAATTGATAGAATAGAAATACTTTTCATTATAATGGGAATTGTATTTTATTGAAGTTGAGATCTATAATAGAAACGTGTATTTAAATTAAAATAAAAGCTTTCACGAGGTGTGCATTTTGATTAATATAAGAACTATAATCAGGAGTATATTTTGATGAATATGACCGATAATGAGGAGTGTACTTTTATATTTAATATATAATCAAGAGTATATGTTGATTAACATGGGCATATAATCAAGAGTGTATTTTCGATAATATTAGCTAAATGACAGGAGTAAATGTTGATAAATATAAGACCAAAAATAAAGTCTGTATTTTCCTGAATATATAACGTATAAAGAGGAGTCTATTTTGATGCATTTTATACCTTATAATTAACTGTTTACTTTAATAAATATGACGAGTGTAGTTTCGATTAATATATTACCTATAATAAAGTATATTTTCAGGTATATTTAGATGAATATAAAACATATAAAGCGGCGTATATTTTGAAAAATATAAGCTATCATGAAGGCTGTTTTTTGGTGAATATGACTTATGAGGAGTTTATCTGGATGAATATTACACCTATTATGCGGAGTGTATTTTCATGGGTATAATATATATAGTGAGGCGTGTATTTTGATGGATATGATACGTGTAATGAGGAGTATGTGTAATGAGGAGTATGTGTAATGAGGAGTGTGTTTTAAAGCATATATGACCTATAATAGGTAGTTAAGTTTCATAAATGCATAAGCTATACTGAAGCGAGTAATTTTATGAATATATAACTAATAATGAGATGTGGTTTTTTTAATGAATGTATACCTTATAATGAGAAGTGTATTTTTATGAATATAATACCTATAATAGGGAGGGTATTCCTATGAATTTTAGACCTATGAAGAGGGTATATTTTTAATCTAACTTTCATGCAGATAAATTAATATAATTGATTTATAATGTAGATAAAAAATAAAATAATTCTCTGAATCTATATTGAGATTCAAAGATTTCTATTAATTGCCTAATTACTTACAGATATATTAATTTAACTATATGTCTCAGATACATGCACGGACCCGATTAAAATGAATAGAAAGTTGACCTTGGCTTTACCTTCGGCAGTCTGGTAATCCCGCTTCCCTTATTTTGTCCTTTAGTCCTCACATTCCGTAAACGGGGTTTATACCAAAAGGGAAGATTTGCTGTTTTCTGGATGGTAATCTATTCATATAACACTTATCGTGGGTTAGTTTTAACTTTGAAGTAGTATTTTCTAGCTTCGTCAAGTAGCTTCATGACTTGTCTGAGGCGATTTCCATGAAAAAAATTAAAAATTAAATGAAAAATCTAAAAATGTATCTCTAAAATTACAAGTGAATTTGTTTTACGATACACATGATTGGGAAATAAGTTAGTAATGTAAAAATTATAACTTATAAGTTGCTTATAACTGCTTCACATAGCACTTTAGCCGTACGCCACAAATCCATTTAAACAATCTAACCCAGTAAGTAATATTTCAGGCTCAAAAGATAGTAAACGCAGGCGCACCTATGAACTAACCTTAAGTGCGAACGACGTTTTCCGGTCTTATTACGGTAAGCTAATTTCTACTATCGTTTTAGCTTTTGATAAGCGACCATCTCACAAAATATCGGTCGCCATCTTTGATTGACTCGTGTTCAGTTTATTAAAGTAACGATAATAAATTTAAAGATAACACATTTTGTAATTATTTTCCACACTTGTACATCATATAAGGCGGTGGAAAATTACACTTTAATGTGTTTAGTTAAAGTTATCTCTTGTTATATACGTTGCTTGTCTTTCATCGATTTCTCAACTGTTAACAATACTGCATGATTGCAAGTGTAGTAAATGTACACCTAAATACTGAAAATGTAATTGAAAATTGATAAGTCGTTGTTGTTTTATAGTTTAGTAAACATCTGGCAATTTTGCTAATATCTAACCTTCCGGTTTTATACAGGTTAGAGGTACAATACACATTGAAAAAAAACACTTGTAGTTTTAGATCTTACAGGCTAGATTTTGAAATCTGTCTACTTCATCGTGAACCAATAGAATGGCAAAGGATTTTCGCGATAGGGAGAAATGACGAAAATGTTTCTTGTATTTACGCAGTATGTCTGCCTGTTTGTTCAGTATGAGTACATGTGTTTGTTTAGCGAAGACCATTTGTTTTGCTACGGTGTTTGTATGTGTACGAAGCCATCAGGACTTGTTGACAGTGACTGTAGCCAGGGGCACACTCAGTTAATTACATCGAGCCAATCTGTCCACAGGCGACACTCAACCCCACTTACCGCTGGCTTTATTTCATTTAGACCCCTTCTTTAACAAATAACAATTTCATCGCCATCTAATTTTGACAACTTGAGTTTTCTAACAAATGACCACCAATGAACCGCGTCGTCCATAACAGATCGCACACAAAACTCAGCTGCCTTCTTCTTTTCAATTAAACTCGTGTCTGATGATCTTTCAGGCAACAAACAATGTATCGTGTACTATTAGGAGATATCAAACTTTACTATTTAGTAATTTCACGTAGAAAAGTAATAATTAATAAAGGAGATATATTGATATTATACCCTACAAATAGTTATCATTGAGATTAATGGAAAGTGGCTCTAGTTCAGTGATTAACCACGTGAATTCTCGGTTCGGTATATGATGTTTTAGTATTGTAAAAAACTAGTTTACACGGTCTACTGAGAGATGTCAATAATCTTCACATGGTTCCTCTCATAATTCCCTAACTTTAAATAATAACACATTTAGAGAAAGTAATAATGTAAGCCAAAATGTTGGTAACTGATTACATACGAGATACCATCAGTATTAACACACATGCTGTTACAAAAGAAAAGAAAAGAACAAATCAGGCATACAAGAGAGTTTACATAACTTTTTTAAGATATATATTTTGCCCTGAACATTTGGCTCGTTTTTATCTTTTTAATGTTTGCATGTTTGTGTGATGTAATGACGTGTATATGTTTTAATTTATTGGACTGCTTTCTTTTCTGGTTGGTAACGAATAGGTCTTCTAAAAAGTGTTTACAGGTAGCGTGACTCAGAATTATCTGGTCTACATGAAGTTTGCCGTGACCGTTAAGTATACCTTCAATATTGCAGGCCGAAAACTCACGGACACCCAGAGTAGCAAGACCAAGCGATCACATACGAAGTGTGGGATGTTTATAAAAAGAAACAACATAATAGTGTTTACATATTTGCAGAAGGACACGAACCGAGACAGTGTCGGCCAGATGATGGCGGATTCTAATGTTGATTCTTTTGGGATGTTAACCAGGGAACGTAGCCTTGAAGCACTTACATTGCAATGCTGGCACCTTCATGACCACGATCAGGAAAAGTTAATCTCTAGGAGAGAGGCCGCTGCTAACCATGGACTCCGTTATGGCGTTTATGGCCGGGGTGGAAGTGTGTTTATGGCGGGAGATTCAAAAGAGAACAATGGATTTTGGATTTTAACCACAGTCGCAAATAGTTTTGCGATAATGAATCCCCCAACCATAGGTAGTGTGATAGATGCCTTTATAACGACACGTCATCTCACTGTTAGATTCCACCATCGGACCACGTGGAGATTAAATAAAACAGTTTAAGACAACAAACAGAAAGGAAGAAAATATTATTTAAACTTACCCTAAAGAAAGCGAAGGAATGATGAAGCTATACACATATACGAATAGCCCTTTTATAATGGTTAATACAAAGGAAAGGAATAACATTTTATAAACAAAACAATTTATTTATTTAATATTTAAAAGAGAGTGTTAATTCATAATTGGGGCGTATAATGCGATGCGTGTTGAAATGTCTTTTTGTGTGTAGAATGCAAAGTGTGTTGAAGACATAAGAGTTCGTTGGGATTGAAAGATTACCAGATTGTAGAATGTTCATCAAATTGAAAGATAGATACATTTCTTGAATCGAAAAGGGTTACCTTTCTCTTCCTCCCCCACACAGCTCGTTCGAGCTGGTGGGGGGGGTCGCCGAGAGTTATTTGTGCGTTCTTCTTAGAACGCTGAGGGAAAAAGAGAATGAGGAAGGGCACACGTGTTCTTTTATCGACTTCAAATCTCGCGTGGTCAAGCTGGCCGAAATCCTTCGGCCAACGTGATTCTGCGAGATTTCACGAGTTTCTCCCTTCAGAGGCGAAGAAGGGTTAAACAAAGAAAGAAAGAAAGAAAGCGAGAAAGAGAGATGACCCCATTGTGGTGTTCACCACACGTTCAAATCATATCGAATCTATTGCGTTCAGTTACGAACCAGTTGTGAACTGATTTAATCTACTATCCCCACTTAGAATTACCAAAGCCACTCATGGTCAATTAACCGTGTAAAATAAATCGTTTGCGATATAACGATTAACTCTATATAGGTAAAGCATGTATTTGATTTTATAAATTACTAACAATCAAATGGCGCGTGTCAAAATTTGAGCACAATCGGGTTATTAAATAATTTTGCAAATTATCGTGTATTTAGAAAGCATTTCTTTCTGATGCGAGAAAATATTTATGATTATAATAATATGATAGAGAGTTTCGCAGAAACACATTTGTTGTATAGTCATCCACACATATGCTGTTTTCCGGTAACAATATAACGCTTAGGCAATTACATGTTAATACGTACGTTACAACTAGTCTATTTTTTTTTAGATAGGGCCGCCTAATCGACGAAGATGCAGTGCAAAAAAGTAATTCAAAAATTGAGATTCGTTTTTTTTATTAAGAAGTCACTACTTATCAAGGAACAATCCCGTTCGAGGATAATAATTAATGAGCGTCAGGGAGGACGTTCAGACAACATGGTGGTGCGTGATGCTTTGTAATAGTGGTGGAAGTTTGCCAGAATTAACTTATTTAGGTGGACGGCTTAACAAAAAGGTTCCTTATATATTCAAATACTATTTAGCTTCCAATATTTTGTCGGTAAAATAGAATCAACTATTTATTTTAAAACATTTCACATTATAACAATTAATAAATGAATTGAAAAGAAAACAGTTTTCTTTACTGATTTTAAATAGAATATTTAGTTGACCATTATTTTTGCGGTGAGAATAAAACAGTTATTTATTGTTTAGAAAATATATAAATTGTACAATTTTCAATAAATAACAAAATGCACTTAATCGATTTATTTACTTAAAGAATATGTGACTGACAATGGCAATTATTTTTACCCGAGAAAAAAGAGACAATGTTTTTGTGAATATTAGTAAACCCTACATAAATGTATTATTTACAACGAATTATTATCATTAAAAGTAAATTATGTGTTGTGAAGTTGTTCCACAGTAAATAATAAATAAAGGAAGTCAAGTCGAGGGTTGGTTTAACAAGTGTATTAACAAAGTAAGAAAGTGACTAGCTCTTGGCTAGACAGTTACAAGACTGGGTATTTATCTACTCCCCACAGAGTAAAATGTGACACAAGGTCGGAAAGTGGGGTTTTGATAAGTCAGCACTCTAGAGGAAGAGCACCTATAACTTTTAAAAATTGCCTGGCCAGCCCCGTCGGC
Organism: Sepiola atlantica; assembly: GCA_963556195.1. Taxonomy (NCBI): domain Eukaryota; kingdom Metazoa; phylum Mollusca; class Cephalopoda; order Sepiida; family Sepiolidae; genus Sepiola; species Sepiola atlantica. The sequence continues at coordinate 38,216,989 of OY744527.1, read as the reverse complement.
ATTCCCCGGTAGGGGCGCCTCAGACAGCAAGCAATAAACTTACTCCTCTCCAAAGAGGGGAGGCAAAGCCTGGGAGGGTGGACCTCCTAGAACTGCACAGGACCAGTCTCGTGCAGTATCCATCGAAACAGACACTACACCTTGATCTTGGCTAAAAGGCCAAGAAAGCGACTGAACGACAGTTACAAGACTGTGTTTTGTCTTCTGGTGTCTCGCACTATTTATAGTGACAACCGGTGTTGTTTCTCCTGTGTAAGAACGGCCGGTGTAACATTATGCAATAAGGTAAAAACGCAGGCACAACGCACGCTTTTTTCATCTTTCTACAGCGTACTGCTATCTAGGTTAATTTAGCATTTAGTGGTAAGGGCGTTAGCTAATGTGTTGAGTGTCCAGGGTTCAATCCTCGGTCGAGACATACACAACACTCAGAAATGTTACTTGGTGCATTCGAAAGTGTGGATCAATGAAGTAATGCCATGAAGGAAGTGTAACCAACATTTAAAGCTTGGTGTAGTTGTAAATATGGTCGACCACGTTACTTTTTACCGCTAATCTAAATAGAATGCACTTAATAGTTGCTACATCAATAGATATGTTGGCGTTATTTTCGGCGGCATATCAATATAAATATGTTGCCGTTATTTTTTGATAATATACTTCTTTAACTAGCTGTTCATGAGACTCATCCATCCATCCATCCATCCATCCATCCATCCATCCATCCATCAATGCCCCATAACGTGGAAGAGACGTCGTTGCAGAGTAATGCAGATATTTAATCTGTCATAAATTGTATGTGTGGTTGATAAAACATGTTGGAACCCATGTCCTCTGCAGGCCACATACAGCACCTGGTATTCTCAATGGGCTCCCATTTAGTTATGACCGGGTTTTACATTGCTTAATTTAAGTGATCTAACCGTGTGTCAACGCGATAAAGACACGTGGTAGAAACATAATTACATTCATACTGTGTATCCATAAACATATTTTACCGAGGATATATTAATCCTTTCTCGCAGTGATTTATTTCTTAAGATTATTTCTGTTTACGGCTACACCACAAAACGTTTACATTATATATGATGTTTTGTGGACTTTATAGTGATGACTATTCTCCGAATGTAAGATTTTGATGCCACTTCGTTAAAAACTTATCAAGGCCAAAAGCCACTTTGTGATAAGGTATGTGATACTTTAATATAGATTATGAAACATTACTATGCAAGGAGTGATAACTATGATAAATTATCAAGACGACAAGATTGATATTTGAGTTTACAACGACCATGTTCAAGTCTCTAGGGAAACATTCCTGTGGTAACGTGTTCCACATGTTGAACATTTATAGAAATATTTATTTTTCATGGACGTTCTGTTTGATGTTATGAGCAGGTGATGACAGGGGTTCTTTGCAGTATTGGTAGAAAAACGCGAGTTCTTGCTGAGAAGATTGTTCGGGTGAGAGGAGGACCAGATCCTGAAACCTTGTGCCCCACTACAGAAAATATAGCATCGACACTGATAAAGTAAGCATTAAATAAATAAATCTGAAGTGAGAACAAATTCGTTTTGTGGTGTAAGTCGATATAGGGAAAAAAATAAAAGCAAATAAAAATAAAACATGTTGAGTTTTTATTTTCTCTGAGTTTGTTTAAGCCGTGGACGTCACAGCTCACAACGCGATTGACCTTCGCCCAAGGATCACATGAGTAACGCCTCCGTCTCCCTGGCCCACTGGACACTTATTTCCAGCGTGTATTTACACTTCTCCCCTCATCCCACTTTAAGATCCGACGAATTCTCACTCATCAGCTATCAGGTTGACGACAACAAGAATCGGAACAAAGATGGTGGTTTACGCGTTTTATTTCGTTTTTTCTTTTCTTTTAAAAATGTCGGGGACCCACTTCATTTTGTTTATGTTATTATTATTATTCTTGTTGTATCTGCTTTCATTTTTAAGTAAATAACAGGGTTAAGGGTTAAGGAGAAGACGAAAAAAATAGGTTGTGAAAGGGTGAAATGTGACGGAGTAAGTAGGCTAAGGAAAGAGAGGAAGTGTTAAACTGTTGGCACAATTTCCGTGGGGGTCGGGGTAAAGATCCGTCGACTTAGGGTAAGGTTGGGTTAAGCTAAGGCGGGTTGGGTTTCGAGTACGGCAAGTTGGAAAGGGAAAGAGTGAGCACGATAATTTACGAAACAAATAAAAGAAGAAACGCACCACTGAATATCGGTCAGAGCTTTATAGGCCAACAGTACGTCCGGAATAATATATATATATATATATATATATATATATATATATATATATATATATATATATATATATATATATATAATTAGGCAGCAAGGCATTATCCAAGCAAGCGTTGTTGAACGTCACGGAACTTTCTCGTTTGTAAATCTTCTTCGTGCGGTTCTCAAACCGTCGAGCTCTCGTTCTGGTTCCGGGAGGCAGTCTGTAGAGTATTTCACCGATTGTTTTTAATTCGGCAGATTTTACTCCTGAAGACGACTAAGAAAGTCAAAAGCGCTCGATAAAATAAAATGGCCGAATTAAAAACAATCGCTGAAATACTCTACGGACTGCCACTTGAAGCCAGAAGGATAGCTCGACGGTTTGAGAACCTCACGAAGAAGATTTACAAACAGAAAGTTCATTGACGTTCAACAACGCCTGCTTGGATATATATATATATATATATATATATATATATATATATATATATATATATATATATATGGGAAATGAAAAAGAAAAATACCAAGAGATATCTGCATGACATTTTTCTTAAAACTATCATCCTGAGGAAGTCTTGCCATAAAGAGGAAACGTTGATGGATATATAACAAATATCTCTTGGTGTTTCCTTTTTCATTTCACATTACGTCGGATTACTCTAATCTTTCATTTCTCATATATATATATATATATATATATATATATATATTTATATATATATATATATATATATATATATATATATATATATATATATATTGAACCATTATTTCTATCATCGATTGTATCACATAGGTAATGATTATTTATAATACTTGCTATTCTTTAGTAAATCTACTTATTCATACTTATCCTTTACGAGAAGCCCTTTGATTTGGTTGCAATATTCCCCGCTTTAAAGTATAGAAAAACATTTAAGATATATTTCAAAGCATTTACTGTATTGATCGGTACGGTTTTGTAGGAACAATTTACTTAGAAATATGTGAATTATTGATGAACACATACACTTATGTACACACGTGTATGTATGTGTGTGTGACAGGCGTATGATATAAATCCTTATTATAGATCCAGGATATAGCATAATTACACCGATTATGTTTCGAAATTATTTTGGGTTAGTATTGATATCTTTTATTATATGCATTATTCTGACTACTATTCGCATGTTTTAAACTTCACGGCTTCAAAAATGTCATACTATAATTGTTCGCATCTTCGCTTGAAGCAACGGCTAAAAATATGGTTATGGTTAGGGTAAGGGTTTGAACCAGACAACACCGACTTTTGTTTGTAAGTTTGCGGCCGTTTACGTAAATTTCCGGGCGATGGCGAAGCACTTGGTTGAATGCCAAGGATGATGACGACAACTCTTGATCTTCGGAGGATATGATTCCGCAGAGAACGGGTGTTTTCCTTGTGACAATCCCCAGCACGAACGCCAAATCTATGCTTCCCTTGTCTGCGCCCCAAACCCAAAAAGAAAATCTGTTTTTTTTTTTCGAATATATAATAGAATATATCTAGCAACACATACTTGTGCAGCTTTTAATCCTAACCTAATCTTAAACTAACATTGAACTAACCTTAAACTAATCATACCCTAGTCGAGTTTTGTCCGGTTAAAAAGTTGTACCAGTACAAACATAATGAAGACACAAATCTGTAAAAATCGTTATTTGCAATATTTATTTTTAACAAAAAAACACACAATTCATCGAAAAAATAATCTATTAACTTTCCCGCGAAAAGAAAATGTTTTCATTGATTTTCTTTGTAAAAATATAAATAAATTGTCATAAAAATAAACATACGGTGAGTGTTTTTTTTCTTATTTTTCCTGATAAAAATGCGCCTCGTTTAGATTTCGACGTCGGTTCATTTTTATTCGGCTCTTCCGGCTTGTTACTTGTTTCTGCGTCGGGAAAAATCGGTTTTGTCTGGTTCAAAAGCTGTTCTAGTACCAACAGTAATCACCAAGTTTTATCTCAAATAACCAATCTATTAGACTTATGCTTTAAAGTGGAAATATTAGCTTGTCTAATAGGGTTTTTCATAGTACACAAAGCAGCACACTGACATTAGCATTGCAAGGATACCTTCTATAAAAAACAACAATAAATGTTACGAAATTGTCCATTGAAATTCATTACTAAATTTCACATTCGAAATTTCGAATAGAATCCTTTCGTTTAAAGTTGGCTTATTAGAATGTAGCTTTGTTTATTTTACAGCTCATGTATAACATATATTCTAAACATATCCATCACTAGAACGAAAAGCTATGACACACAGTTGACAATTATGTAAGATAATACACGCATAGATACAAAACAATAACGTTTGCTACCCAGGTGAATATAGATTCTTCATTTCGTAGGAACCTCACCGGAGAATACCGACAGCGGTGACTCCTTAATAGTCCAGATTTCGTGTACAATCTAGGAGAATCACTAAACGGTGCTCACAACAGGTACACCACTAGACGCCGTTTCCTATGGGGGGTTCTTATTATAACACGGGGGGTAAATAAACAGGTTCTGCATTGTTAGAAATCATTAAAATGTTACATTAGTGTCGAATATACTCGTTAAATAGCATCTATCATTTATAGACATATTATTAACAAAATAAATGTCTAAATTAAATAGCTTACTCATCATTCACATACACAATTAGATGTGTCCGTAATTACAATCACAAAAGCTAACATTGTGAATCTTTTTTTCCTGCAAAATAAAAATGGGTAAATCTATCATTTAAAATCAAGTTTTATATTTATTTAAATAATTTAATTATCATTTAATTATAATGCTTATGTCAGTTGACAACGAATAACCCAATTCAGAGGATTTAATGAATATAATTTGATTATTTAAGTAGGGGCTCGATAAGATTTTGTTAACATTGGACTTAAAAACAACCAAGTTGTTCTATTCTAGAAAAGCTTCATAATAGTATCGTTTTTCATGTTTAAAACGATACCGCAGGGCTACTTCCCAGATGAAAACAACTTGGTCATGTTTGAGTCCGACGTTAAAAATTCTTGTCGATCCGCCAACTTGAATAATTACATTCCGACCATTAACCAATCTTTTTCAATCCTCTTAAAGTGTCGATCAGCATCAACTGACAATTTCATTAACCATGATCCTAGAGTGACGTTAAGGCCTTGATAAGCACGGACTCATTCGTATAACAATGTTATTTTATTAATTTATTTTGAATTGGGACTTTCTAAAAAAATAACCGAGACTGTTATCTATACTAATTATTCGGATAATTTTTGACAAAAAAACACTTTTTGTTTACTTAAATCAAGATTTGTGAAGCCATGTTTCTATTTTAATAACACATATGTAATTATATATATATATATATATATATATATATATATATATATATATATATATATATATATATATATATATATATAATGTGTAGTAAGCTATAAAAATATATTTATGGCAATTAAACTACATAGAGGCTCCCGCGTTTCATCCCCGGGGGAATCTTCGGGCTAACATGCATGGAGTTATTTTTGGCGGGTGTTTTTGTATACACGGTTAACCAATCAGATTCTTTGTTGTTCTCTCAGACAATCGTTGGGCTTACCACGAGCAAAGGTGTGGTTGGTGTTACTTAATTTTATATCCTGTTCTATTGTTCTGTTTTCTATAGATTTGCTTATATCCTGTTTCCTTTGTTGTGTCAATACAATGGGTGAATTTATTTTAACACATGGTTCCTTGTATTTCTATTTTTATTCATAGCTTACTATCTAGCTCTACTTACGTATCGAGCACTGTTGAAGTAAATAGTGAAAATTGATACATAAAAAATTATATCTCCTTATAAAATGTTATGTGGATACACTAAATACTAATATATATATATATATATATATATATATATACATATACATATATATATATATATATATATATATATATATATATATATATATATATATATATATATATACATATATAACTATTAATATGTATGAGTTTATTAAAGTGTTTTTCAACTACAGACGATACCGTTTCGCGTTTATAACATTTATCACTACAGGATTGGCGGTTGCAAGCTGTCGCATTGGATCGAACGCCGTTCGTAGATTCAGTCTAGAATCACGGGGCAGTAGTTGAAATGAAGGTACACTTATCCGGGAGGCTGGGGAAGTGTCTTGCCGCATACAGTGTTCGAAACTCGCGCAAAACTCGCTTATCGATTATATTACATATTTAAAGGGGCTTTTCACTACAAATACTTATTTAAATATTAAAATGTTTTTTTACCTACAGACAATATCGTTTCGGATGTTTTACCCTCATCAGAGGAGGCGTATATATATCTATCTATCTATCTATATATATATATATATATATATATATATATATATATATATATATATATATATATATATATATATATATATATATATATATATATAACTTGTTTTGTAATATAGCAGGAAAAATCCCAGTAGAATGCTCGATTCATTGAGAATTAAAATCAAAATTATGAGCGTAATATTTATTTATTTTTTGGTACAGAAAAATTAGTACAGCATTAGTACCGTCGGTTTCAAGCACAGAAGTACTTAGCTATCCGGCTCTCTTCAGCTTATGTTGCTGAAGAAAGCCGGATAGCTAAGTCCTTCTGTGCTTGAAACCGACGGCACTAATAGTGTCCTAATTTTTATGTACCAATATATATATATATATATATATATATATATATATATATATATATATATATATATATGATAATTTTATTTACACAGACATGTACAAAATCTGCGACACTGGCATGTCGATGTTATCGATCAACAGTTACTATAAACTGAGATCTCATCAGGCAGAGTTAGAATCCGATCTTAACCTCAGATCATATTTGGACATGCCAGTGTCGCAGATTTTGTACATGTCTGTGTAAATAAAATTATCATATATAAACCTCTATTTTGATATTGAGCACTTTTTATAAACCCGGTTAAAATTCTCTGGATTACCACCCTGTGGATATTTTTCACCTGGATTATTACCATTATTATTATATATTATATATATATATATATATATATATATATATATATATATATATATATATATATATATATATATATATATATATACGCCTCCTCTGATGAGGGTAAAACATCCGAAACGATATTGTCTGTATGTGAAAAACATTTTAATATTTAATATTTAAATATGTATATAGTCTCCGCCCAAAAAATAAATTAAATGATTGAAAGCAATATAGTTTCAACAGATTAAATAGCTGATAATTATGCAAGATAAGTAACATGTGAGCATGTTTTTCTTGACGGATTTAAAGATTAATTTATTTAATAAGATATATGACAATGTAATTTTTAAGTTTTAAATGCAAACTTATAATGTTAATGTTTTAAAGTAAAAGTTTTTCCAGGCTGTGGAACACATTACCTCGGAACTGCCGCCTTGAAATTACAACATATTCTATCTTCAAAACCAATGTCAACAAATAATTGTCATTGGTCATCCAATAAGTAATCAGTCTTGGTTAATTCCATTGATCACATTTAGTACTTCCACAGTTACCTTTTCGCAGATAATAATTTCCTCCATTGAACCTTATGTTCGAGTATCTCTTGGGGTCTCTCTCTCTTTTCTAAAACTACGGGATTAATATGATAACTGCCTGTGACAAAACTCCACTTTTTATGATGGACTATTCAAAGATTTGTATTCTTTCATTTATTTATTTATTACATTCGATTGTTAATTACCAGAGAGTGTGTGAAATACATAAACAGATGAATATAGAGAGAAAACGAGAGAGAGAGAGAGAGAGAGAGAGAGAGAGAGAGTAACGCAGGCGACAATACTAAAAGATGTAAACAAATGATAGCGGCGATCACACCATATACAATACTAAGAAGGTAAATATTAAAAAAGAAAAAAGTAACTTTTTTAAATCGTTGTAAAATTTTCAAACTTATGATGAGTTTAACATATTCTGTCTTTAGTTTTAACAGTTAATTTTATAAAAAATACAAGTGTATTAATCACATGAAAGTTCAAAATGAAAGAAATTAAACAACCCATCTAATATGTGGTTCAGGACGAGGAGCAGGTGTACACGGGCAACTTTCGTTTATCATCAGCCAAGCTATTCAATTATATAATTCATAATAAATACATTTTCAAATTTAACGAAAGAAAGACGGTATAATTATGGAATACACATATTTACTAGACTTAATCACATGCGCAAAACAAAAATTAATTCTATTTTTACTGTTAATGGCGGCTCTATATATTCTTGAGACCGCGCATTGTGATTACAAAAAAAAAACTAAGGAAACCTTCAGAGTACTATTGAAGTCAGCCGTTTTGTGCTCCTCAACAGTATTCTCCCACCCCGTTCAACAGATTCGGGTCTAGGCGGCACCGTCTCTGGCCATATTGTAGGCAGCAATGGGGGCAAGCCAAACTAGAAAGAGAAGGGTTTAGAGAAAGTCGGTGGAGCAGAGCGTCGGTTTCCGAGTGGTTGGAAGACGGGGGCGGGGGGCGGCATTCTTTAAATGATTTCGCTACGCTTCGGTGGAACAGGGTCAGTGGATAAATAGTTAAGAAATTGAACTTATTATAGTGGAATGTTTTCTATTTTTGTTGTTGTTGCAACGTGACTGCGTTTGTGTACATAGGACGAAGACGTTGTCCGGGTTTCGAATAACAGGCTTTATGCTATCATTGTCACATAACGCAATATTACCTGTTTTAATTCCAAGATGCTATTTTGCCGGTCCCGGCAAAATAACGACTCCCTCGTTATTCTGTCGGGACCGGCAAAATAACGAGAGGGTCGTTATATTGCCGGTTCCAGCAGAATGAGGGTCCGTTATTCTGCCGGTGTATGTTTGTTTATCGTCTTGTGAAAGAAAGGGTAATGAAATAAATAAGGACAAATATTTAATAATTTATTTTCATCGTCATCATCAGTTATTCTGTCGGTTAATTTAATCTTATGAATATAAAAGAAATATCTGCTTTTAATACAAAAATTAAAAATAAAAGTAAAAATTTATTAAATGAACGAAAATATTAAACAATTGGATTCTTTAGTCGGATGTAGAAATTTTTAAAATTTCAGTTTTATAAACCGTCTAAACAACTATTTTAAAACTGATTTTTCACTATCTTTTAAGATAAATGTGTGGACTATTTTTCATCATTTCACTCAATTAACCATTAAATTGAATGTTTTTCTTGCGATAAAATTACAACAGTAGTAATTATCAATAAGTTCAACATGTAACGACGAATTTTAATGAAAGTTTAATTGTTTTACAAACAAACATTGTGAGTTAATCCGGTAGTTATATTTTAAATCAGTAGACAAAAACGGGTTTCAAAGCGAATTATTTGTCTTAAAAACATAATTTGTATTTCCTTTTACAATAAAAACAATATGTAAATGCATTTAAATGGACATAGAAATTCATCGTAGTTACTTATTTGTTTATGTTTTTAGTTTCATTATGTTCGTTTAATTATTTCTTTTTTATTGGAAAAATGTTGAAATAAACATTATCTTTTTTACGTCGAGTAGATAGAAACAAAAGCATAAGTATTAAAGATTTGTTTATTTTTTCAGTTTCATTATCTTCGTTTAATTATTTCTTTTTTATTGGAAAAATGTTGAAATAAACATTATCTTTTTTACGTCGAGTAGATAGAAACAAAAGCATAAGTATTAAAGATTTGTTTATTTTTTCAGTTTCATTATCTTCGTTTAATTATTTCTTTTTTATTGGAAAAATGTTGAAATAAAAATTATCTTTTTTACATCGAGTAGATAGAAACAAAAGCATAAGTATTAAAGATTTGTTTATGTTTTCAGTTTCATTATCTTCGTTTAATTATTTCTTTTTTATTGGAAAAATGTTGAAATAAAAATTATCTTTTTTACATCGAGTAGATAGAAACAAAAGCATAAGTATTAAAGATTTGTTTATTTTTTCAGTTTCATTATCTTCGTTTAATTATTTCTTTTTTATTGGAAAAATGTTGAAATAAAAATTATCTTTTTTACATCGAGTAGATAGAAACAAAAGCATAAGTATTAAAGATTTGTTTATTTTTTCAGTTTCATTATCTTCGTTTAATTATTTCTTTTTTATTGGAAAAATGTTGAAATAAAAATTATCTTTTTTACATCGAGTAGATAGAAACAAAAGCATAAGTATTAAAGATTTGTTTATTTTTTCAGTTTCATTATCTTGGTTTAATTATTTCTTTTTTATTGGAAAAATGTTGAAATAAAAATTATCTTTTTTACATCGAGTAGATAGAAACAAAAGCATAAGTATTAAAGATTTGTTTATTTTTTCAGTTTCATTATCTTCGTTTAATTATTTCTTTTTTATTGGAAAAATGTTGAAATAAAAATTATCTTTTTTACATCGAGTAGATAGAAACAAAAGCATAAGTATTAAAGATTTGTTTATTTTTTCAGTTTCATTATCTTGGTTTAATTATTTCTTTTTTATTGGAAAAATGTTGAAATAAAAATTATCTTTTTTACATCGAGTAGATAGAAACAAAAGCATAAGTATTAAAGATTTGTTTATTTTTTCAGTTTCATTATCTTGGTTTAATTATTTCTTTTTTATTGGAAAAATGTTGAAATAAAAATTATCTTTTTTACATCGAGTAGATAGAAACAAAAGCATAAGTATTAAAGATTTGTTTATTTTTTCAGTTTCATTATCTTCGTTTAATTATTTCTTTTTTATTGGAAAAATGTTGAAATAAAAATTATCTTTTTTACATCGAGTAGATAGAAACAAAAGCATAAGTATTAAAGATTTGTTTATTTTTTCAGTTTCATTATCTTCGTTTAATTATTTCTTTTTTATTGGAAAAATGTTGAAATAAAAATTATCTTTTTTACATCGAGTAGATAGAAACAAAAGCATAAGTATTAAAGATTTGTTTATTTTTTCAGTTTCATTATCTTGGTTTAATTATTTCTTTTTTATTGGAAAAATGTTGAAATAAAAATTATCTTTTTTACATCGAGTAGATAGAAACAAAAGCATAAGTATTAAAGATTTGTTTATTTTTTCAGTTTCATTATCTTCGTTCAATTATTTCTTTTTTATTGGAAAAAAGTTGAAATAAAACTTTAAAATGTTGACTCGTGAACTCTTCACTGTAACTATAAGGTTAACTAAACATGAGCCGAAAGAATAACGACCCTCTCGTTATTCTGCCGGTATTCGGCCTATTCGTTTTTAATTTAATTATTTTACATTTTGTAGCGTCCAATTACGGTTTGTTCTAACAGATGCACTGGACTTAATTGGGAGATATGAGTATAAGTCTAGTATTATTTATTAAAGAAACTAGCAGGAACAACCGACGTTGCTCAGACTTAAATGAGGATCACTACCATGTACTTTGTAACTATGCTAATCACACCATATTTTTTCTATATTTTATAAACCCCCTCCTAGCGCTTTGGCTCCTAATATAGTCAGAAAAAGATGACATGTTAGAAAACTCTCTGAATTAGTGTATTATACGTATGGTTAAAATTTAATTAAAATCGGATATACGTATTTCAAGTTATAATGGGGTGCGGTCTTCATAAGTAAATTAGAGGTGGGGGCACGCACATATTCGGCACATATACTGTTACGGTTCAAAACGAATTTAATTTCATGAATATGATACACATTTCATAAAAAAATAGGATGTATGAGGAGTTTTAAAGGAACTTCGGTACCGCATGAGGTAAGGATTGGTACTTAAAATATTCGGGACCATTTCCATTGTATTTTTCTGAAATTATTTTTGAGATGATTTCGATTTCAGTAAAATAGAATATATTTGAAATGTTAAGGGTTATACACTCAACACCCCTTAGGTATGCAGTTAGAGATTCGGGGACATTTGCATTGCCTTACACGGTACATTTTACAGCTGATTATGTTGATTCTCTCACTTTCTTTGTATATATATATATATATATATATATATATATATATACATAGAGAGAGAGGGGGGTGTAGGCAAAAAGAGAGAGAGAGGTCTTCGGCAAAATCAAAGTATTTTTCACCGTTCCAATTGCTAAAAAAATCACAGAAAACAACTGTGCACCCCTGCTCCAAGCATTAAATTTATTTATATTTTTATTAGTTAATTTTTGCATTAGTGGAATTAAATGAAAGAAATTAAAAAGTTGTATTTGCTTCATATGGTTGTGCGGCACGAGTCTAGACCTCACGATATTAATAGAGTAGCTTTGATCAAAATGAAATATATTTATCAAGTACGGATGTTATGTAGTTTCACAATATATATATATATCTATATATATATATATATATATATATATATTGTATATATTGTATATATTGTGTATATATATATATTGTATAGATTGTATACATATATATATGTATGGTATATATATATATATATTGTATATATTGTGTGTATATATATATATATATATTGTATATATTGTGTGTATTATATATATATTGTATAGATTGTATACATATATATATATGTATTGTATATATATATATATATATATATATATATATATATATATGTATATATTGTATATATTGTGTCTGTATATATATATATATTGTATATATTGTGTATATATATATATATATTGTATAGATTGTATACATATATATATATATATATATATATATATATATATATATATATATATATGTATATATATATATATATATATACAGGGTGTCCCAAAATAATGTATACACCCTTTGAATTGTTATAAGTCGTTCA
>OY744527.1:38156409-38198909 GCA_963556195.1 Sepiola atlantica | reverse complement strand
AGTTTCCGTTCTCGGCGTCCCCTGCTATATCAGCTCCAAACATTTGGGTGCTGTCATTAGCCAGTATGGGGACGTCGAAGCCATCATCCCGGTCCGAGGCCCCCATAACCTAATGGTAGGGGACTACAAGATCGAGATGTGCCTGGACCGGGTCGGCTTCCAAAGCTATTCCACCGCGTTTCAGGTACGAATCTTGGACAATGTCGATCATTGTCGAAGGTAGACGACCCATCTGTTGGCACTGTGAGCAGTCAGGGCATGTGCTAAAGACTGCCCAACCAGAGCTCCCAACAAGCCGCCGGCTGCTCAGGCCGGGATACCAAAAGTGGCACCAGCAGCTCCTTCAACGCAGACTCCAGTAGCTGCACCGACAAAAGAGGGGTGGAACACTGTAGTCAGCAAAAACACTACAAAAACCAATGCTGTTCCCTCCGATTAATCGATGCGTCCCCCGGATGACCGAAGAGTGCAGCCTCCAACTAAGTCGTCAGGTACCAAGCTACCCACCCAGAAGCTTCAGCCTGCCCCAGCCGTGCCGTCTACTTCTTCCGAAGCGGGAGAAAACCTTAAAACGAAGATTCCAGTCACCACTACTTCTTCTGACTCCGAAGGAGAGGCGACCAAAACTTTGATGGCGACCGACTGTTCTGGCAAAGAAGTCAAAAAACAACCCAGAAAACTGAGAAAAGTCAAAAAGACTGGGACCCAACTCCCTACCCCTGTAGAAACAGAGATGACTATCTCTGCTGGTCAGTCCCCAACGCCCCAATCCCCACCTCCTTCAACTGAACAGAACATCCCCACCCTTTTTGATTCCCCTCCTCCAGTTAACAAAGAACAGCCGGAGCCCGAGTCAGAGCAGGAGGTCTTCGTCGATGCCAGATCTGCTTCCCCCTCTCCCTCTCCGTTGTCGGGAACCGAGAGAACTCGAAGACTCCATTTTCTTCCTGGTGACCGGATTTGTGAGGTGTAGCCTCACACATCAGCAGTCAACTTATCGGCACGGCTAGTAAAAACCATCCGACCGCTGTTGTTTCTTACTCGGGCCAAAGGTTTTCATATAGACAATCCACAAAACTTTCCCGACGCCCCCTTCGTAACTACCTTTGTCCGTAATACCAGAGTGGACCGGACAAAGGCGCTGTGGCATATGACTGAAGCAGCGGAGGGGGCAATCCTGGGTCTGCGGTTGGTGGAGGTGAAGCACGTAGAACTAGTTAAAGGGGGCCTGAAACGCGCGGCTAACGAGCGGTATCAAGGTCAACTAATTAGGGCTAGGTTAGATAAAGTGTGCAACGAAGCGCTGTAGTCCGTCGTAGATCGGAGAAATACATTCGGGAAATCAAAAACCTGGAAGGCCGATCCCTGGTATCGACACGTGAGATTTGTGAGGGGTTTCGGTCGCATTTTTCTGAACGTTTTACGCAGCTGTCCAGACTTCAGGTCGAGGAGCTTGACAGCTATTTGGCCGGTTCGCCCCGCCTGGTGGCGGCTTGAGCGGCTAGCTGTGATGGTCCGGTTACAGAGCGTCAGGTCCTTGCCGCGCTGAAGCTGGCTGACTACAACTAATCACCGGGTATCAATGGTCTTCCTTATAGATTCTATTTGAGGATGTCGCACATGTTCGTCCCTCTCCTGACGAATGTATTCAACCACTGGTTTAAACAGGGTTCCATCCCCGGTCAAATCATCAGATTGTTATCGCTGATTTGATCAAACCTGAGCAGACCTACGCTGTGAAGGGGAGATCGATTCAAAACAATTTGCACTTGATGCGCACGATCATAGAGGGAGTAGAAGACGACCCTGAAGCTGCGCTGATCAATTTAGATCAGTCCAAAGTGTTCGATAGGGTTGATCATCGTTTTCTAGGGTCTGTTCTAGAAGCCGCCGGATTTACATCGGACTTCTGCAAATGGATCTCAATTTTGTATCGCGGGCCGACGGCAGTGGTGCAAGTAAACGGGATGCGATCAGAGTCGTTCGTTGTCTCGCGGTCGGTGCGTAAGGGTTGTCCGCGTCGCCTTTGCTCTACGTCCTTGCGTTTGAGCCTATACTCCGCAACCTCAGGGACGGGGCGACGAGACCAGCTCTTCGCGGAATTTCGCTGTCTGGTGGTGCGCGAGCCAGGGTTTCCGACTCTGATGTCACTGTGTGTGTGTGTCGACTTACGAGACATGCACTGTGGTTAAGGCACTCAAACAGTACACAGATGAGCAGGGTCCGTAGTCAATTTCAGCAAATCCAATGGCCTGAAGTTGGCTGCCTGGAGCAACGCACCTGCGTTGCCGGGCCGTTTCATCTGGACAAATGTCCCGGTCCGGATCCTCGGCGTGTTTTTCGGTCCGGGTCTCCAGCTTGATAAGAACTGGTCGGAAGTACAGTATAAGGTAGAAGCGTCTATTAGGAGTTGGCTTCGAAGGGGGCTTTCCCTTAAGGGTAGAGCTGAGGCATGCGCCACTTACGTCTTTCCTCTCATCCTCTACTGCTTGGCTGTACTACCCCTGCCTGACGACCGCTTGGCGGCTTTTACGCGTCTGCACTTTTCAATTTTGTGGTAAGACAGAGAGCTGCTTGTCTGAAGGCAGGTCTGCACTCAACGTCTGTGTGAGGGGGGATTGGGAATGCCTGACTTGACAAGTCATCGACATGCCGAGAGATTGTCATTCCTGAGTTGTACCTAGATGGAAGAAACTGCGTGGGGCCCTGCGGTTGAGAAGGCTTTTCCCAACTTCATTCCCGACCACTTACTCGAAGGCCGACGTAGACCAAGAGGACATACGCGTTTCTTCGCCGAATACCGAGCTGCGCTCAGAGTGTTTCCGGGGTCCAGTGACCTTGCACGGCCTGGAAGGACCCTTTATAAGGAGTTAGTGAAAGGGACCGATTCTGATTTACTGGGTGAGCGGCTGAGATGGTCAGAGGAGGAGATCTACTCTCAGTGGTGTTTGGCGCCAGGGCGGAGGTATCTCAATAATTCCGAGTTCTCTTTGACCTGGCGATTAGTTAGGAACGCTCTACCCCTCAATGGCAGGCTTCACAAAGCCAAAGTAGTGCTTAGTCCATATTGTGTTCGCTGCGAGGACGACGAAGAAGAATCGGCTGAGCACGCCTTCTTCACTTGCAGCAGGCTTTATGAGTTTTGGAAATATGTTAACAAGGTGACGGCTCGCATCGTACCCGATCAGCTGGTTCGCCTGGATGTAGCATCTGTAATCTACAATGTGGTTCCCTTGTGGACCAGGGAGAAACGAATGATGTTTCTCACGATCCTAGCCGTAGCTAGACTAGTAGTGTGGGTTTCACGCTTAGAGATAGGTCACGGGGGTGAATAGCCTTCTGATCACGATTTGATTTTGCATTTTGAACATCAGCTTAAAATCAAAATTAAATCTGATAGGAGGAGATTGCATGCCTAGCAGTTTATAAGAAGGTGGATACACATCGCTAGCTTATGTGTATTTAGTCGAACTAGATTTGAGTTCTAGGCATGGCGCGCGCCGTCTTTAAGTCACAAAAGTTTTTTTTTTAAAAAGACAATAAGCTTGACAAAACGCTTGACTTCAAAGTCCCTTAGCTAGTGGTATAAATGAGTCCTGTCCCCTTATTTATTTGTTGGTATAAGTAAACTTTCAGGATGCCCGTTCCCAAGATGTATTTGTATCCCTGTCCCGACCCAATTGGTACTTATTCTGAAACATGCCAACTGTCCTCAAAATGCCCACCCCCACGTTTCTTTAATCCATTAGGTAAATCCACAATCCCACTTAGGAACTGTCTTTCTTGTTTTCAGTTTACACTGGAAAACAGAGAGCAGTTAGACATGTAAAGGGGTTCTCTACTAACCCACTCCAATTTTTAGCATTTTATTTTTTTTTTTTTATTTGTAATTATTGTTATTTTTCTTTATTTTGGGTGTTTTTAGGCTTCCTCCCCCTTATCATTCATGGTATTCTATTGTAAATGTACATGTTATCACACACAAAAAAAATCACACACACACAAAAAAATCACACACATAAAAAAAAACAAAAAAACACTTTTGTAAATACCATTAACTTTTTCAGAAACTATTTGTATATAACCAAAAGACTCGTGCGTTTTAAACGCGTTGTAAATAATAATTTGGGGAATTTTAAATAGAGTGAATGCGGTATTGTGGTGACAGATACTAGGATAGGGAATAGACAAGTTGACGACCCTCGACCCCCTTTCCAACCCCCCTTTTTGGCCTTGTGCCACATCTTTTAAATTGTAAATTGTAGTTTTAAGATAAATAAATAATTTAAGTAAGATTCTTGACACGTTTTCTGTTCGAATCGCAGTCTCGTCTTGAAATCTCTTTCTACTTTATTTATATGTTTACGGCGGTTTTTGTAGTACTATATATAGAAGCTGGCAGACTAAGTAAATAGTAATATTACTCTGATGGAGTTTCGGCTTCAGAAAGACGGACAGACATACAGATACATAATCTCCATTATTAATATATATATATATATATATATATATATATATATATATATATATATAATCACCCCTGCACTGATGAGAGCGTAAAATCAAAACGCTAACGCATGTAGGTAAAAATAAGTTAATCTTATATATTGAAAAATAATATAATAAGCCCCTTTAATAAGATTAAAGTTGAGCCGTGTGCGGGGAAGTTAACAATAGGCAGACACGTAGCAATAAGGTATATTCCGACAACGTTCGTAGAATCTCTAGTCAGTTTTTTTCTGGATATGCAGCCCTTCGCATAAATATAACTTAAATTCTGTTCGAGTATGAGGTAATGTCCTGAGGCCTAATAGTACAGCGCTTGCTTACGGAACCTCGGTTCGTTCTGTAGCCAGTTTCGAACCGTGCGGCCGTCTGAGATTATTTAAGAGAGCGAAAGCTCAAACCGTATGGTAAACATTTAAATATTATGTATTAAAAATTAATAATATTTGTATATATACATATACATATATATATATATATATATATATATATATATATATATATATATATATATATATATATTGAGTATTCGGATGAATTTTGACATTAGAATTCATCATTAAATGTATTTACTTAGGAACATTGTGAAGAATCTGTATACAAAAAAGAATTTTATTAAAATGTATTATTAACAGTTGTATTTCCATTTTACGTTGTTTCTCCATTGATAGCCTTCAACTGAAGAGCGCTGGCTCGCATTTTCTTCTCATGCAATTAACAAAGCTTACTTATGGTTTTCTATGTTAAAATATTATCTGGAGGCAGTAATAAATAAAATCTCGCATTTTCTTGTATATATATATATATATATATATATATATATATATATATATATGTGCCTCTGTATATATGTATGTATGTATATGTGTACGTGTATATGTCCGTATAACCGTGTGTATGTATGTGTGTATATAAATATATATATATATATATTAATATGTATGTATGTATGTATGTGCATACGCGTTGTATATATGTAAGTATATAGAAATAGTTGATATATAAGTCAGGCTTTGAAATACCTTATTCGCTGACCGTTAAAATATTTGGTTTCACACGAATATGATTAAACTAATGCGACGTTGAAGATCTTCTGCAATATGTAGTAAAAGGCATACAATTAGTTGAAAAAGCGGTCGAACGTACTCGATACATGAACGTGATGAAGAGTAAAAGAAAGAGAGCAGACCGAATGTGTAATTAGTTAGTAATCTTTGCCGCTTGATCATGCACCAATACTATACTAACCGGGGTAGTTAACAGATTAAGGACTGTTGAAATTTCTCATTTTATTTTGTTAAAGGTTTGTGGAAGTTTGCTCTGAAAAGTTGATGTAGCTGAAACATGTATGCGCATATGTAACCAAACATGTTTGTGTAAATAAACATTTATAATAAAAAAAGGTTTGGTTTTTTGACGTGGTTTTTTATACATCTGAGGAGACCTAATTAAGGGGTCGAAATAAGTTATAATGTATACAACCTTAATGTGTGTATAGTTTTTGCTTTTTTATAATTCTATATATATATATATATATATACTGTATATATATATATATACTGTATATATATATGCTGTATATATACTCTATATATATATGCTGTATATATATATATATATATATATATATATATATATATATATACTGTATATATATACTGTATATATATACTGTATATATATATATATATATATATATATATATATATTACTGTATATATATATACATATATACTGTATATATATATATATACATATATACTGTAAATATATATATATATATATATACTGTATATATATATATATATATATAAAGTGGTGTACTAAAAGCGAACTTTTAGAAAAAGTAAAACCTATTGTGAAGAGTATACAGCTCACTATCCAGGATAGAGCAGGTAGAGATGAAGAAGAATGGAAAGGAATTAGAGAAGCAAAAGCCAACTCAAAATTCAATTCAATTGCTTAGAGCAAGGTATATTCCGCAAAAAAGGCAATTAATTCAAGTTAAATTTTCCTTAAGCCAGGCTTTTCAAAGATCAAATTCTTATTATCAGAGGAAGTCGTTGGGATAGATAAGTTGGCAAAGGCCAAGATTTAAAATTTGAAAAAATAAAATAAAAGTTGTAGGGAAAGAAACACAGGGCAAAATTCTGCCCGAATGCATTTTGCTCTTTGAAAAGCCTGGCTTTTCTTGCGGAATATACCTTGCTCTAAGAAATTGAATTGAATTTTGATTTGGCTTTTGCTTCTCTAATTTCTTTCCATTCTTCTTCATCTCTGTATATATATATATATATATATATATATATATATATATATATATATATATATATATATATATATATATATATATATACATTAGTAAGACCTGCAAATGGAAGCAAATCGGTATTTTCAGTTGTTCAACCCACCCCAAATCAATAACCAACTCAATTGCCCAGTCGGTCTCTAATAGAATCTCTAAACTTTCTGCAAATAAATCTATTTTTGAGCAGAATTGTAATTTTTATAACAATGCCTTACTTGCCTCAGGATACAACGTTAAAATTAAGTACAACAATAATCCCCCAACCCGTAAAAATAATCGCACTAGCTTAATTACCCATAATATGGCTTTAAACCCCAGAAGACGGGGTAACTCTAATATCCCCTCGAACCCTAACCCTCATAATACAGACAGCTTGGAAACTATAAACACTAACCGGAACTCTGAGGGAGATAAAAAGTCAAGAAGGAAAAATAATATCTGGTTTAACCCTCCTTTCAATTGCAATGTAAAAACCAACGTCCCGAAAGAATTTTTTAAAATCTTAGACAAATGTTTTAGATACCCCCATAAATATTGCACAATACTAAATAAGAACTCCATTAAAATGTCCTACTCCACTATGCCTAACATAGCACAAAATATAATTTCCTCCAACAATAAAAAAATAAAAACTGCCCAACAATCTCCCACCCTTCCTTCCCAAAATAATTGTAATTGCCGTAGACCCTCAGAATGTCCTCTTAATGGTGATTGCATTCATAGTGATGTTATATACGCGTGCACTATTAAGGAATTCCGACAGAACTCTAACTATAATTCGAACCCCGGTTCGGCAACCCTACCACCTTTACGTACTTCCCCCCATTCCTCTGCCCCGATATCTCAAAATACAACTAACGACCTCCATAGATCTTACTCCTCATCCTCACTGAGTAATTTTGAACCCTATACAATTAGCAGTAATACACCGGTTGTTCTAGGCCCTACCCCAAGACCCCAGGCAAATATAATATCAGATCCATCCTCTCAAACAGTTACTAATGACCCTAATTATTCAAATGCAATTTCTGCACCTTGCAAAATTCACACATATATAGGTCTTAGCGCTTTCCCAATTAAGATAAGGATATCAAACCACATACAATCATTTAAATTAAATAACAATAACCCTAGTACCTCGCTTTCTAAATTAACTAGAAACCTTAAAAACAATAATACACCCTACTCCTTACATTGGTCCATATTGAAACAATCTAGATCATACACCCCAGGAGCTCCACACTGCAACCTTTGCACTTTGGAAACTTACGCAATAGCCACAGCTAATAAATCATTAAATACTATTACATCTAAAAACAAATTGATCTCCCATTGCAGACACAAACGTAAATACAAATATGCTAACTTCTTAGCCCCTCCAGATATACCCCCACCTAACAATAATCAATAGATTTCCCCCTCCCCATATCTTATAATTCTTTGTACTTACTATTTACCTTTCCATGATTGCCCCTATACCAATCCCTCTGATGTGAACATTAAACCTATCCTTTATACTTATATAATACTGAATTGCTTCGCTGCCAGACTTATAACTCGCGGTGTCGCTAATGTTGATACTGATTGGCCATCCCCTATAACTTTTTTCGTTATTACACCCTATCCACCGTCGTTTTTTTCTCCAATTGCGTTTTTTTCTCCAATTACGTTTTATCCAATTGCAATTCCCTGTATATACCTCATTCCTATTTACCCTCTCTTTACCCATTTGTTTAGGCTTCCTTTCAGTTTTAACATCGAATAATCTCCTGTTATACTTGTGTATATGCGTACCTTTAGTGGATACTCTGAGAATTCAGGTGCATGTATTGATGCGAATGAGTATGTGAGTAGTTGCCTTCTATGTATGAGCATATATATATATATATATGTAGTTTTTCTGGAATAGCAGGTACATGTATGGATGCCACGCTTGTGTATATAAGCGGTTTTTTGCTGTGCAGGTATGCTGGGGACGCTTGGGTGATTGTGGCTATTGTACATTTATGTGTATATATGTATATGTGTGCGTGTGTATGTGTGTGCATGCGTATGTGTATATATGTATATATACATATACGTATGTATGTATGTGCATATATATATAAATGTGTGTGTGTATGTATATATATGTATGTATGTGTGTGCATATGTATATATAAATGTGTGTGTGTGTATGTATGTGTATATACATATGTGTTTGTCTGTATGTACTGGTTTTCTGTATGTACACATGTGTGTGTATATACGGCTTTGCTCGCGTGGCTTTTACATGTGCTTTATTAACAATTCATGCCAGATTACGGTGGATGTCCAGTGATGTAGTGAACAATAATCCACAACCGCGAGTGAGTGGAGGCAGCACTGCTAATATATAACTCTACACCCCCATATTTAAATCCCATTATCTATTCTTTAGGTTTCACTATTTATTACTACTTTTATTATTATTATTTTTATTATTACTTTTACTATTATTCATTAGCCTAAGGTGTTTTACATCTGCTAATACCCCCATCTTCCTATTTTTAACTACCTACATTGTCGATTTATTCATAAATTGACAATTTGATTCAAAACTCCTTAGCACCTTAAAGAAATTTACTCAGACCTTAAGAATTATAATAAGACAGACAATCCAATTTCTTGTTAAAATATAAAATGAGGCTTAACTCTATTAGCGACACCAGTTTAATGCTCTATACCTTTCCCCTTGCAAAATTAAACTAACCTTCCTTAGGAGACAGTTTTCTGTCTCTTATCTGTATTTAATCTACCTACATCTCCCCCTGGGAATATAACTTAACTGAGTTGACCAGCACTTGGAATGTTGTGTGTGGCCAATTTGAAATATACTTTCCATCTTTCTTTCTGCCGAAATATCATTTTGATCTGAATCCCTTAACCCCCCCCCCACTTGTTAGATTACACTCTACTTCCGATCGCTTTTCGCTTTTTCTCTCTCCTTTTCTTTTTTCTTTTTCTTCTCTTGTCTTTCTTTATTTATACAATTCCCGAATAATTTTGATACATTACGACGATTCGTTTTTGACCCTATTGGAGCTTTTGCCTTGGAATACGCTTAACTGAAAAAAGGAAGAATATTGTTTTCCTTGAAATGGCCGTTTTTATTTGATTCCCCTCCGTGGACAACAGACCTGAGTGAAATCGCCGTCGTTGGATTTTTATGCAGATTCCTCCGGATTTACCAATATTTCTGAGCCCTGCGTTTTCTGGATTTCGTTATTGGTGATTCCCATGCCCGTTCGAACCTTTTGGAAACATTTTTTAAAGAAGTTTTTTGAATTTCTTTAATTTTTAATTTTTAATTAAAAAAATTTTTTTTTTCAAATTTGGAACTTTGACAGTCCTACCCTGTCAACTTATCAATCATAATTTTTCCTCTGATGATAGGATTTTAATCTTTGAAAAGCCTGGTTTAAGGAAAGAAAGAGATGAAAGATAAATGTTTTTATTAACTAAACTACTCCTTGTTTTGAACAACTTAAAATACCGATTTGCTTCCATTTGCAGGTCTTACTAATTTTCATTGACGTACCATATTTTTGCTCTATCCAGTATATTGAGCTTTCCTTATTTCACAATAGGTCCAGCTCTCTAAAAGTTTACCTTTTAGTTATAATTTACATATATATATACATATATACTGTATATAGATACACATATATACATATATATATATATATATATATATATATTTACAGTTTAAACCTGCAGATATAACCGTAGCTATATATATATATATATATATATATATATATATATATATATATATATATATATATATATATACATATATGTATTTGATTCTCACTTAGCTTTCAAGTAAATGTCTCACCGTATATTATTTAATCAGTTCACGTATCTTTATCACCAAAAACAATGACACAGCATTAAGGTGTACACGAGCGAGCTTTCGTAGACTGATGGTTATGGTGCCGGTGTTCCTAAACTGTGGTCGCGGTTTCGAATCTCGCCAAAATTAAGCGACTCCGAGGCGCAATTTTTAATACGAAACGCTTGACTTCGGAAAATTAGTTCATAAATAAGACACTATAGCCGTCCCAATGTATTAAACACGACGTACAGGTTCAGGGTGGTTACTTCCTCATAGAATTAAGGTTAATTTTTCAAAGAAGTTTTTTTTAACATAGTTCACCCCACACAAGGCAGACCGCCACTGTAGACGTATGAGAAAAAAGGGTGAAAGATTTGATGGTGGGGGGGGGGTCAACCTATATTGGGAGCTGTGCAGTGAAATGTCTGTAACGTCAGGAAAACAGGGAGCAGGGAAGGGATTTTAGAGTCTAGCAGCCCGAGAAAATATTCTTTTTGAGTCGGAATCTCTTCGGCATCTAGGGACCTCCACAGTGAATGGATGGGATTTTGCAGATTGTCGGGTTGGTCTCGTGAATTTGCGTCGTGGGAGCACAAGAGCACCAAGTTCATCAAAGCACAATCTATTTAAGTACTTGTAAAAAAATGCACAAGGATCTTGGTGGCTAGTGAGGAACCTATTTAGTTGGCGACTCTTTTTTGGACCTTGTCTAAGAGGGAGAGCCTAGTGGATGATGCACCAGCCCAGATGTGGCAACAATACTTCATGCATGGGAGAATGGTGGCTGTATAGATATAGAGGATAATGTCAAGTGTGAGAAGTTTACTAGCACGGTAGAGGGAACCCACCTTCTTTGCAGCAGCCCTGTCTTCAATGTATTTGTTCCAATTCATGTTTTCTGTGAAAGTAAGACCGATGAGTTTGAACGATGAACTGACAGGTAGGGTGTTATTTGCGATGACAATCGGTGGTGAAGAGGTTTCTTGTAGTTATTGAAAGAAAGTAGTTTTGTCTTTGCAACATTAAAAGTTACCATCTATTTTGGACCTCGATCCACTATAGACTGGATGTCATTTTCTAAGGATTAAGCTATTGCCTCAGATATGTGCGGGTCGGTTTTGCCCACATGACGAGAGTAGAACGTGGTGTCGTCAGCAAATATTCCTATCCCAGTCTTAATTGAATTTGTAGTGCATTTTTTTTTTGGGGGGGGAGGGGGCATACAAAAATGCACTACAAATTGTATGCATACATATTTATGAGCGATAAAGTGACTTATTCTGGCGGAATTCTGTAGCCTGAGGTAAGAGCAGTGGACTGCACAAACTGTTGTCGCGGTTTCGAATCTCAACCAAGTGAATAAGGTCTACATTCTTATTTTGCAAACATATGTAGAAACTATATATATATATATATATATATATATATATATCAAGAGTCTTTTTTTATGTGATGTTGTAAAAAGCGCTGAGGAAGGGCGTTTTGGAATCATGAACAATAATGAAAACAGTTTTTTCCAAAAGGTCTTGGAAACGATCGTACGCCTAATAATACTTGCTTTTGAATTCCTGGAATAATGTTCAAATTTTATTGATCGCATCAAACTAATATTTGTTCTGTCATACTTTTAAAATTATTTTAAGTTATAATATAGGAGCTTCATGCGACCTCAATTCATAACCACTGAGCTAATTTGACACCTGAATTATTTAAGGTACCATAGAGATTAAGATTGTGCTACTATCTACACTTGTAGAATTCATGTGTTTTTTATCTTTTGTTTTTAAGATAAACTAAATTCAAGAAATTGTACTGTATTTAACATACTATATACATACATTGTTGTATCCTTTAAAGGCGGATGATAAACAAGACAACGCGGTGGTATATTTAGAAGAAATACGGAATAATATGTTACAGAGAGACTGCTCGCCTTTTGTCGTAAGCTCTCTATACATAATGTCTAGAAAATTCACATGGTCACAAAATCAGGTAAACTCTTATTTCACCATGACACACTTTTTAAAGCGTTGCTCTGGATTGAGTCAATACTTTTTTCATTTTACTGTTTAGCACAATGAAGTCCGTAATCTTTCGTCATGCTTTCGTATCAGTTGGCAATAATCTGTCAAACACTGTTTTCTCTTTGTTACAAATTCTGTTTCATCCGGCGTCCTGAAAGATGGAACATTGTAATTTTAGGTAACCATATATACCAGCAACATTTCCTGAATTGCCTTTTTGTAGGCTTACTTCTCACTTTGTTAAACGCGCTTTTGAATGTATCACCGAATCGTTCGGCCTAACCATTGGTTCTCGCATGCTACGGCGCCATCGTCATATGCTCAACTAGAACTGTTTAACAAAAGACACTAGACGTGAATTGCGTTTCATCTGTTGTTGTTTTTTTTCTATTTTAATATTTCCGGTAATTTTGAAAAACTGTCCACCACTATAAGATTATATAAAACACCAGTGGGCCAACACACTCTATGTGGATCATAGATTACGTTCGATTGAACAGGTTCCGGAATGTATACTATGTGCATAATTTTACTGCATTTCCAATGTATTTATCCATGCTTGTCCAATACACATAGCTTGTGATGAAACTATTTGTTATGGTGCGATTGGGGGAATATATAGACTTTTCTAGATACTACATTTAGAGCTTACGGCGAAAAGTCGTGACAATCTCGGGTGCAGTTTTTCTGTTGCATACTATTCTGTACTTCTGTAAATACACACTCTTGTAAATTCACCGCCGTG
This sequence comes from Sepiola atlantica, assembly GCA_963556195.1. Taxonomy (NCBI): domain Eukaryota; kingdom Metazoa; phylum Mollusca; class Cephalopoda; order Sepiida; family Sepiolidae; genus Sepiola; species Sepiola atlantica. The sequence goes on along the minus strand of OY744527.1, from coordinate 38,185,467 downwards.
TTGTCTTATTTATTATTGACCCATCAAGACCACAATATTGACGACATTCCCAGGTAATAGACATACCATTAATTTCAATGTTTTATTTTGTAATGTTGCAGGAAAAACCACTCGATAGCCGTACATATTTTCTTCACCACATATTGAATTCACTTCGAGAGTTGTCACTTTTTTACTTTTAGCTTATATTTCATGTGTTTTTTTTTAATCGTCGTCTAACGCCTTTTTTGTTTTTGTGAGTGTTGTCTGAATCTCCCTAATGACGTTACACAATGTATATTTTCAGTTCTGCTCCAGTTTGTAGGGAGGCAATCACTGTGTCTTCAAGAGGTTAAGTATATTTTGGGGTATGTTTTGATAATCTGTCAGCATTACTTACTTTATAAAATTATTGTCTACAATTTCAATTAATGAGAATGGGCTCCTATATCGGCAATACGTTCGAATTATACGTTAGTAATACATTATTTACCCATACATCGTTAGCAGTTGTGTATGGTCTTTTCGCAATACAAAATAGCTTCCACGAACAAAATGGTGAAATTTGGTGACTGCTAAAAAAACTTATGATTACTTAATTGTTAAAAATCGAGTATATTTTTTTGTATTTCTGTTACTGTTTTAATTAACCATTTTTCAAGCTAACCATAAACGTTTCTTTTCCAAAATCCAACATCACAAGTTATAGTAATTGTTATGTAAACTCCAACATAAGTCCGAGTTATTGTTGCCAGTATCGTGTGCAACATAATGTTACTCATGTTGTGTCCGAAACATTCCGATGTTCAGTCGTAAATAGTAAGATTGCAAGGCTTATAATAAATTAGAAAGACCGTGAAATATTTACTAGATTGGTCATTTATAGAAGTACAGGAGAGTATGCTACAAAAAGGTTGGGTAGTTAGCTACAGCAATCTCTCTCTTTCTCTCTCTCTCTCTCTCTCTCTCTCTCTCTCTGTATATATATATATATATATATATATATATATATGACAAATATATGAAAATAAACATGTCTGTGTTTTATTAATGTTTTGGTGGGATAACCTCTGCAGAGGCTAATAAATTCAGTGTTTTGCGTTACGCAATTGATTTAAATATATATTCATTTACTGATAAATTCAAATTCACCTTTATTATGAAGTAGAAAATGTGGGTATATGCATGGTATACACTAGTCATGGTTATGTGCATGCATATGTATATATCATGCATCACTGTATCCATTTATTTATGTATACACGTGTTTGTGTGTATATGTAGTTGTATATTACATGTATTATATACCATTTGAAATATGTGTTCACCTGCAATTTGGGTAATATATATATATATATATATATATATATATATATATATATATATGGAGTTAGTTCTACAGACGCAAATGCAATACAATAATTCTCTATGCCCAATCTTATTCTGTTCAATGATCATTCATGATTCTTTTACTAATCTGTGAAAAGGTACCCCACACTCTTCGACACCGGGGGTATCTTGTCGGCAACTCACGCTCAGGTGTTTGATATCCTGGTTGCGGTGCAAAGTATAACAGATACCCCACTATATTCCGCGTCACGGAGCCTGCCATAAACATGTACCCTGCTCGTCGTCTATGTATCTGTGCTCACGCTTCTGGTTCCCTACACGTTGATCGTAGTAGTGGCAATAAAAAAAGATGGTCGAATCTCTTCTAGGTCGGAATGATGATGATGATGATGATGATGATGATGATGATGATGATGATGATGATGATGATGATGATGATGATGATGATAGAGATGATGATAGAGATGGCTTTGTCGATCTCTTCTCTGTGAAGGCAAGGTTATCCAAGCAGAACAAATCAACAATAGAAATAATTCAACAAACATCGGCGAAGTCTTTTTGGTATGAAATAATTATTAATTAAAGGACGAAATTGGTTAACGTTCAATTGAAAATCTAGGTTTTGATAAAATGTCTTTTGTGTTAAACTATTTCGTCGTCTCTCTGCGCGTGTGCGGATCCATTTACGATTGCAAGTTCTAAATTAAGTCATAAGTTAACTAACTTGTCTACGTAAAACGATGGGGGAATACTATAGCCAACGCGCCATCCAAACGAGAGACCGAACGCGCGACCTTCCTCGCTTGATGGGTGCCCAAGTCTGTCTCTGAGGAACTCTCTCTGTCTCGACTCTCTCTACTCTTTTATTGAGAATGCGCCGACCACTACGGGTGGGTGGGGGGGTCGAATGCTTGTCAGCATCCAATAAATTCACGCCACGAGAACAACAATGAGAGAGCCACGTGTCATAAACGAAAAAAATGATTATAATTTTTAACAAAAATTGTATATTTAATTTGGACCGAAAAACGATATGACCTTTATTGCAATTAACATTCGATGAAATTTCGAATCGTTTGAAATTGAGAGGGGGAGTTCTATTCACCGGGGCGATCAAACTATGTTTTTTTTTAACCCTGTCATTTGTTTATACTGGAAACCTAATATGATGCTTGACTTTGAATAAGCTCGTGGCTAATTCACACTAGCGCTGTATTCAACGCCCTGCCCTTCGCAGGGCCACTTAATATTCTCGAATCCGCTTAATATTATCACATATGTCTCTATTGTTAACACTTTTTATTATCACGTTTGTGATTTTATGCTAACTTATGCTTCGTAGTTCGATTATGTATAACTAATAAAGGGTTTTTATTGCTCTATTATGCGGATGTACATTTTTATATGTGAGCGCGTTATCTGGTCTTTTGATTTATAACAGGGTATGATACATACATATATATATATATATATATATATATATATATATATATATATATATATATATGTATATATATATATACACATACATACATACATACAAACGTATAAATATATACATATGTATCCTGTGGACGAGTGGTTATAGCACTTGTCTTTTGGGCTCGATCCCACTCACAGCATGCGAATTTTCGGGTCTGAAAACTCCCTCTGTCCACCCAGCACTAAATGGGTACCTGACTAAAACTCAGAGAAGATTCAAGGCAGCGGAAGGAGAGGGATGGGCTCCGCCTTCCATATGATTCTTAACATGGGCAGTGTGCGATGTCGGAAACGACTCTCGTGCGCGTCCAGGCTATGCGACCTTTACATTTACCTTTACCTTTACCTATATATATATATATATATATATATATATATATATATATATATATATATATATATATATATATATATATATATATATATATATATATACATGAGAGAGAGAGAGAGAGTAAGAATGGAAGACACAATACCTTGAACTCAACGCTACGCCCAGCTGTTCATTCGGTCATATTAGGAGAGAAAGGCTAAACGCCACAGGAAAAGGAGAACATGTGTTATTTTATTGTACTAAGAGTGTAATAATTTTTATCTCGGTAAGGAGGATAGTTATATAAATACTTATATAAATACACATCTATATAAAACACAAATATATATATATATATATATATATATATTCTAGAAATATACATATATATGCATATATATATATATATATATTCATATGAATGCGTGTATACATATACATCTATATTATATATATATATATATATATAACTACATATACATACACATATACATATGCATATACATCTATACATTTAAATACCTATATATATATACATCTATATAAAAAGACAAATACGAATATATATATATATATATATATATATATATATATATATATATATATATATTGTGTGTGTATTTAGCCAGCATTTTCTCATTTATGCAAATATTGCTAAATATAATAGTCTTTTTCATTATTCATTTTCTTATGGTCTTTTTTAAAATCAAAACAAAAATTATAAATATTCCACAGGTTTCGCATGTTTCACGAACGTTTTCGATTCTTCGTCGAATCATCCTCAGGTGTTATAAGCAAATGAACAAAAAAGCTGGAGAAAGAAGTCAATTTTAAAAGACGTTGGAGAAATATATATATGTATATAGTACAAATACACAAGAATATCGTATCAGCAAAAGGTGTTCAATTGGCTGTTAGTTTTTATGGCGGTGTTGTGATCGATAATTCTATTCATTCTACAATGTTGATTGTATCACAATCTAGACAAGATATGACATCTATGCCAGCTTACTCAGTAGGTGTAGCGTCTATTTAAGTAGATTGTAAACTATACCCATAATGGTAGATTGCGTAATTTGAGCTTAACTTAAGCATAGTTTATTCATTATTAAAACATTGAAAATAGAAGCCTTTATCATTGGAAAATTACTTATTAATTTCGTAATAATATTCCGCCATCAGAGTTGACCATTTTTACTTCATTATTTTTGTGAGAATAAAAACAAACATGATCTTTGTTATTGATTGTTTACGGTCGACCTTGTAATTTAATTTTATTTTGAGTTGCATTCTATGAATGTTAAGGTATTATGGTTTTCTTTTTCAAAAAGTAAATTTGATGGTAAGTTCTATTTTATTTAGTTTTTGAGCAGAAGACTTTTATCTTTGAAAAACCACGGTTTAAGGATTAATGTAACTCCTTGCATCTGAACTTTCGATGTAATAAAAGTTGTATTAATTTTATGTAACTTTATATAATTTTATGTAATTTTATGCAATTTTTTATCTTCATCTTTCTTTCTTTAAAATTGATTGCTCTACTCAACGTATTGAGCTTTACTTGATCGCGATAGATCACTTTACGATACTTCACTTATCGTTAATTCTATTATCATTATATATATAACCTAGTAGAATAAATCTAGCAAGACGTCTATGAACCATAAATAAAGGTGTGTATTTCTTTGGCGGGTATGGTATGGCTTTAGTGGCACCAACCTACATAGTATAGTTATAAATAAATGTGCATATGCTACAACTTTCCTTGCTTAAGATATATATAACATAATTCACCTTCTAGGCGGTCTCCATGATCGTGAGGAACATCAACCCTAATTTATCGACCTGTTCTTGACCTCACTGCCCGAGCCGTTGCTCAAAACGACAAGATACTACTAGCAGGGTAATTCTTATTCCCTCGGAGATTACATTAGAAACGCCCCATGGAGTGAAACATTTTCTCTTCCTTCCGATCAGTGCGCCAATGAGGTAACTGAATGTGTCAAAGCAGGCATTGAAGCACATGTTCCAATGCGAAAATCCTATAGCAAGCTTAACTCTTCACAATGGTTCACCTCGAAATATAAGACCACTATTGCTCAGACGCAGCAAGCATTTCGACAATTCGGTCGCATAAGTCAACTATGAATAGACAGAAATATATAGCGTAAAAAAATTGTAAGGCTGAGATAAGTGAAGCAAAGAGAATGTATACAAAGATGACCTGAAAATGCACTCAGTCGCAGAAACTAGGTACTCGTGATTTCCCGAAAGTCGTCAATAGTTTGGGGAAGAATTGACAATTAACAATTCCCTGGTTATCTTAAACTCAATTTTGGACTCCGCAAACGACTTCTCCACCGATTTCCGATTGCGGACTGACGCCAAACTTTATAACCTTGGCAGCACCCTATCTCATGTCCGGGACATCATACAAAAAGTTGACACCTCCAAGGCATGTCGGCCTTATCTTATACCAGTAATAGTAATACACAATGCTCTGCCGAACTGGCCCCTGTCTTATTAAAACTCTACAACAAATTATTTGGCTAATCTTGTATCCCTGACAGCTAGATAATTGCTTCTGTAGTACCAGTCTTCAAGAATTCTCGAGATAGGACTGATCTTCAGAATTATCGCGTCATCAGTCTACTCCCGCTTATCGCTTAAATCTTTGAACCCTTAATAAATCAAGCGGTAGACCGTTACCTCGTTAATGTTAAACTTCTTTCTGATAATCAGTATGGATTTAGACAAGCAGGGTCTACTGCGTATATCATAACGGTCATCTCTGAACGCATACACAATACACTGTACAAGGCAGGTGAAGCTAGGACGGTAGCGCTTGATATATCCAAAGCATTTGACAAGGTCTGGCATTGATTTATTCTCTTTAAAATCGTTTTCTTTTATGGTATTACTAGACGAATATTTAATATAATTAGAACAGTCCTAACCAAATGAAATCCATGTTGTCCTCGGTGGACGTTCAGCCAAACAACAGGACATAAATGCAGGTGTACGCCAGAGATCGATCCTTGCACTTTTATTGCTCATGATTTTCATATAAGACCCCACCGATAACAATATGTCCGAGATAGATATATTTTCTGAGGACACCACGCTCTACGCTCGTCATGTGAGCAAAACGGACGCGCACATATCCGAGGCAATTGCTGAATCTTTTGAAAGTGACCTATAGTCTGTAGTAGAATGGGGCATGAGTGGAAAGTAACATTTAATGGTGAAAATACAAAGTTCGTTGCTTTTTACAACTAAAAGAAAGCTCTTCAGCTATCGATCGCCATGGCAAATAATACACTATCTGAGAGTCCAACGTTCACACTTGTTGCTCTTATATTCACATGTAATATCTTCTGGAACAAATACATAGCATACTTTGCCAAGGCTGAGGCAAAAAATGAGCTCCCTCTACCGTGCTAGTGTGCTTTTCACACTAGCATCGTCCTGTATCTCTACAAAGCAACTATCTACCCATGCATGAAGTATTGTCGCCTCTAGGCTGACGCACCTTTCACTAGGTCTTCCCTCTTAGACAAGGATAAAAAAGTCGCTAATTTAATAGGTCCCTCACTATCTACAAACCTCCGCCCTCTGCCTCATCGCCGCAATCTTGCATTCTTGTGTTTGATTTATAAGTACATAAATGGAATGTACTTTGATGCAATTGCTGCCCTAGTGCCCTCTCGACGTAAATACACTCGACCAACCCGAAAATAAGCCAAATCCAATCCATTCACTGTGGAGGTCTCCAGATGCTGGAAAGCCTTCTACTCCAATAGCTTCTTTCGTCGTGCTGCTAGCCATTAGAATTTCCCATTCTCCTTTTTCCTCGGCTGTGCCAACATGCAGAAATTTAACACTAATGTGAACAAGCATATTGCTACACAACTCTCAATTTACGAATACCCCTCAAAACGTACAACCTACTTCTCAGTAGGCCCTAAAGTTTGTCATGGCAACTTGCCTCGTTAGGTGTTAACTATATTTTTAAAAAACAACAACTTCATGATGATAAGTTCAATAGTTCCGTCACATGAAGTGTTAACATTATCACAGTGTATTCGCTGCTCAAAATTGCCCGAGTTGTTAAAAAATTGTTGAAAAATACTCGTAATCCAGGGTTTCGAATCGCATGACCGGTAGTGAATAGTCATATCTCTATGCTGATGAGTTCCGATTATAAAAGAACGAAACGTATACGTACATAAATACTAAACAATAACAAATATGTATTATTTGTCGCTCCGAGAAAAAGTAGAGCACTGTAAGCGTAGTATTAACACAGCATGACGTCACTAGCTTTAAATGCATCGTTCATTTTATTAAAAAAAAGTAGAACGCTCTGTACGTTAAGCCGCCACATGAAGTGTTAACATTATCACAGTGTATTCGCTGCTCAAAATTGCCCGAGTGGTTAAGGCGTCGGATTTGAGTTGAAAAATACTCGTAATCCGGGGTTTCGAATCGCATGACCGGTAGTGAATAGTCATATCTCTATGCTGATGAGTTCCGATTATAAAAGAACGAAACGTATACGTACATAAATACTAAACAATAACAAATATGTATTATTTGTCGCTCCCAGAAAAAGTAGAGCACTGTAAGCGTAGTATTAACACAGCATGACGTCACTAGCTTTAAATGCATCGTTCATTTTATTTAAAAAAAGTAGAACGCGCTGTACGTTAAGCCGCCACATGAAGTGTTAACATTATCACAGTGTATTCGCTGCTCAAAATTGCCCGAGTGGTTAAGGCGTCGGATTTGAGTTGAAAAATACTCGTAATCCGGGGTTTCGAATCGCATGCCTGGTACTAGCTTTAAATGCATCGTCTTTTATAAAAGGACAAAACGTATACATACATAGATAATAAACAATAACAAATATTTATTATTTGTCGCTCATGGAAAAAGTAGTATTAACACGTCACTAGCTTTAAATGCATCGTTCTTTTCATTAAAAAAAGTAGAACGATCTGTACGTTAAGCCGCCACATGAAGTGTTAAAATTATCACAGTTTATTCGCTATTCAAATTTGGCCGTCGGATTTGAGTTGAAAAATACTCGTTTCGAATCGCATGACCGGTAGTGAATAGTCATATATCTATACTGATGAGTCCCGATTATAAAAGGACGAAACGTTACGTACATAGATAATAAACAATAACACATATTTAGTATATATATATATATATATATATATATATATATATATATATATATATATATATGTATGTATTCCGAAACAAATTCAACAATACTGGAAACTATTCACATGAAAACACAAACACCTATAAATAACTAAATCACGTATGAAACAAGTGGCAAAATGTAAAATACTTAACGTAATGCGATGTTATTATGTGATGCCATTCCAGCGTTGCTTAATTTAAACTGTCAACGATCTTCCTGGAACAATGAGAAAAACGTAATATGCACGTTTCTCCGCCGTCTTTTAAAACACATTCACTTCTTTCTCAAGCTTTTTTGTTCATTTGGTTTTGATACTTGAGCATGATTCGTCAGATAATCGAAAATGTTTCTGAAACCTATGGAACAATTATTATGTTATTTATTTAAATACAAAAAATACAATCAGATTTTCTTTTTAAATAAGAAATGTATAATTAAACAGACGAATAATATTACTTTTAACACTGTTTGCATAAATATATACATAAATATAAAATATAAGTGTTACTACAGTTTGAAAGCGTCGTTAGAAGATATATTTCAATTTTTTTGAGAAATCAGTTAACAGACGTGACAATTGATATCAATAAACGAACATGTATTTAATCACTTTTTTAATATATATTTTATTAATGCTAATTTTCGGTTTAAAAAACCATAATCAGACATAGTATTTGTTATTTCCTTTTTTATGGTGAAAATCCGTCGGCATTGCCGAAGATTGGCGATTTCCTCCGATGTTATTGGAGAGTTTGTTTATATGTCCGGTACTTGTAGTGAATACCCTGACAGGCTTGATATGAATAACATAAGTGTTACTACAGTTTTCAAACCGTCGTTAGAAGATATATTAACAATATAACCATATTAACATATAAACAAACTATTGTATATATTCATATAAATATATACATATAAGCCAGAAAAATATTTAAAAAACGTGCCCGGGTTGGGATCTTAATACCTTAAAACTAGGATCTTATGTTTGCACACACTTGGCGCATCGATCTACCAATTCCGGAAACACCTCTGGAAGTCTCCGCCACGTTCCGAATTATCTCTTTTTTCGTACCCCCTCCACAACAGCAGGCACTCTGAACAGTTTAGTGTTTTCCAGGACGCTGGTCACTCTACGCAGATGTGCTACTATTTTTTAATCGGTTGAACCACTTCTTAATAATGTAATACAGCACATCTTATCGAAACACCTGCTGAACTAAAGTCAACGGATGAACACCATTCTAAAGAAAGACTTCGAGAGGTGTTTCCGGCAGTGGATGGATCGGTAGGCAAAGTGTGCGCGAGCAGAATGGGCCTTCTTTGAAGGGAATTAGTGTATTAACCTCGTCACGTGTTTGAAATATTTCTTCTGGCCTAATTCGGATACTACAGGCGTCGTATATATACATACACATATACACACACATATAGGGTGCATCAGGTATATGAGAACATCGCGTAATGTCGTTATTGTTACGTTATATTAATTATTTTTATTCTTTTTTGCAGATAATGAAAAATGGCAGATAATAATGTAACGGAACAAATGAAAAGACAGGCTGTAATTGTCGCAATAAAGGCAGATCATAGCGATTTACAAATCGCACAATTTCTTAAAGTCGCCCGTTCTTTTGTTTATAAAGTTCGTAGGGAGTTAGAAGAAAATGATGGTGATTGTAAGCAGGTTGCTAAACGTAAAAAGAACGACCAACGGTCAGACACGATTAGAACACCTGAATTTATTCATCAAGTTCAGAATATTATTGATGAGATCCCCCAAAAGTCAATGAGGTCCATCGCAAAAGACCTGAATGTTTCAGAAGCCACAATTCGAAGGACTGTTCATGAAAATCTTCTTTACAAGTATTATGTGACGAGGAGAGGCCAGTTTATGTCCGAGACCACCAAAGAGAATCGTTTGATAAGGTCCAAGAGGTTGTTAAACAAACTGAAACATCCTGTTGAGCAAGGCATGCTTTGGTTTTTCTCAGATGAGAAAAACTTTGATCAAGATCAAAAGTTCCAACAGTCATGCATACAAAATTTCCTGCAACTTTTATGGTTTTGGGGGTTGTTAGCAACGAAGGACATGTGATGCCACCACACTTCTTTCGGCAAGGACTAAGAGTCACTTCTGCTGCTTACATTGAAGTCTTGGATACTGTTGTTAAGCCCTGGATCGATAGAGTAACAAATGGAAGGCCCTACATCTTTCAACAAGACTCTGCACCAGCACATAAGGCTCAAAACACTCAGGAATGGTTGGCGAATCATTTTTATGATCACATCACTCCAAACTTGTGGCCTCCAAACTCTCCAGACCTGAATCCATTGGATTATTATGTGTGGGGCGTCGTGGAGAGAGATGTTAATAAACACCCCCACAACACTAAAGATTCTCTAAAAGCATCCATTGTCAGAGTGATGGACAACATAGATGAGGACCATCTCAAGCGCGCTTGCAGTCGGTTTAGGTCTCGAATCGAAGCTGTCATTGAAGTAGAGGGGAATTTCATTGAATGAAATTATTAAACAATACCTTAGCTTACATGTTTATATAATTGTTTTTGATTAAGAATATTTTTGTTTGATTTTTTTTATCATTTAATAAAATGGAAAATATGTTCTCATATACCTGACGCACCCTGTATATATGTATATATACATACATATATATTCTGTATAAAACTGAATGTCTTAATGTGTGTGTGTGTGTCTGTGTGTCTGTGTGTTACATATAGAAAAAAAAACAAGTCAGAGAATATAGATAAAATCTAAAAGTATATTCCGATGTGAAATTCAAAGAGTAAGTTGATGGGCGTATTGTCGAATCATTACACAGACCTCGTAGGGGTCTATGGGGCACATTTTTATCAGGGGAGGTCGTTTTCAGTTATTTTACATTCTATTTAATAGTAATTAGAAAATGCTGAGTAATATTTTGCTTTAATTACGTAATACATTGAGATAACTTTAAATTTTATTTTACGTTTTTTAGCGTCAATTCTATTTACATGGAGGGCGTAATACACTATGTTACGGTCCGCCACTAGCCGCCACACAAATACATGTACATGCCCATTTTGTATGAGAAAAGTATTCGGCGTTGTCGTTGTCCGGCAAATTATACCTCAATTACATAAAACAATTCATGTTTTTAATGAAATTTATTTGTTAGAGGATAGCTAAGGAACAACGATAACTCACGTTTAAAAACACAATCTAGGTTTGTTTAAAAAAGCTTAGAGAATATAGATAATTTATAAAAGTGTATTCTTAGGTATAATTCACAGAGGAAGATGATGGGAGTATCCCCGAATGTCTACACCCACCTCTTAAGGGTTTATAGGGCATATTTTTATCAGGGAGGGGGGGTCAGTTATTTGTCATTCTATTTTATAGTAATTAGAAAATGCTGAGTCATATTTTGCTTTAATTACGTAATACTTGAGATAACGTTTCATTTCATTTAACGTTTCTTAGCGTCAATTCTATTTACATGGAGGGGGGGGGCAAACTATACGAAGGTCCGCCACAAGCCGCCACTCAGTACGTACATAAATACATGTACATTTTATAATATCTTATATAAGAAAAGTATTTTGCGTTGTCCGGCAAATTATATCTCTAGTACATCCAAGAATTTATGTTTTTTAATGAAATTTATTTGTTAGAGGATAGCTAAGGAAGAATGATAATTCACGTTTAAAAACACAATTAAGGTTTGTTTAAAAAAGGTTTGAGAATATAGTTTACCTATAAAAGTGTATTATAATGTAAAATTCACAGAGTAAGATCATGTATCTTCTTCATATTCTGAAATTGGGGGGACAAAAATTAGATATAGGCCGTGCTACTCGGCATTGTTCGAGATCAATAATTATTATAAACATTATTTTTCTTAATACGTTGATTTTACCGATAATTTTGGACGTTCTGTGAAGACCTCCTTACTAACATAAACATTATTAAAAGATAAACGGAGAAAGATAAAGAGACGGTTAAGGGGAGAGAGAGGAGGGAGATAGAAGTGTTAACATCAAAATGTTACACATATTATTTAACTTCTCTTTTTTTTATGTCCCGAAGCAATAAATGTAAGATTACACTATTACATTTAAAGCAGATGGCTCCGAGGGAAAATGAATTACATTATTATTAGTTTTTAACACATTTTAACAAGACACTAATCATATGGGAAATAGGGAAATAGAGGGTTGAAAATGGGAGGGAAATAATGGGGACCAGGGAAAGAGAGACGGCTGGAGAAAGAAGAGATATTGAAGTTTTTATATACAGATGTTACCACACTCTTTAATTTCTACTGCTTTGTTTTTATCGCCCCGGGCAACGCCGCGTAGCTCTGCTAGTCTTCTATATGAAACTGAATGGATGTATGTGTGTATGTGTGTGTGTATGTGTATGTGTGTGGGTGTGTTACTTATAGAAAATAAGTTAGAGAATATAGATAACATCTAAAAGTGTATTATGATGAAAAATTCACAGAGTAACTTGATGACCGTATTGCCAGATCTCTAAACCCACCCCTTAAAGGTCTATGAGGCGGATGTTATCAGGTTGGGTCTTTTTCAGTTATTTGTTATTCTATTTTATAGTAATTAGAAAATGCTGAGTAATATTTTGCTTTAATTACGTAATATTTTGAGATAAATTTAATTTTATTTACGTTTCTTAGCGTCAATTCTATTTACATGGAAGGTCCACCACTAACCGCCACTGCCCGCCACTCTGTACGTACACAAATACATGTACATGTACATTTTATAATATCTTATATGAGAAAATAATTCGGCGTTGTCCGGCAAATTATACCTCAAGTACATGAAACAATTTATGGTTTTTAATGAAATGTATTTGTTCAAGGATATCTAAAGAAAGAATAATAAATCACGTTTAAAAACACAATTTAGGTTTGTTTAAAAAAGGCTAGAGAATATAGATAACCTATCAAGTGTATTCTCATGTAAAAGTTATTATATAAAGATGCTACACACACTCTTTAATTTCTATTACTTTGTTTTTTCATCGCCCCGGGCCACGCCTGGTAACCCTTCTAGTATATATATATATATATATATATATATATATATATATATATATATATATATATATATATATATATATATATATATATATAATCTTTTAATTTAGGAGATTACCCTGTTAATATGTATAGACTGTTGTGACTATTAAAAGTTTCTTGAAAAGTATACTTAAAACTATTTTCGGGCATATCAATTATTTTAACATGAGGGTGTGCACTATACGTTAGTGCGTGTCTTTAAATCTTGTATTCGTGTTATTGTAAATTAATCAATTATGTTTACGATGTGCATATTCAAATACTCTTAAACTGTGTGTATGGGAGTGTACACTCATTCATTTGTATTTTACCTTTTTTTAAGTGACTAGCGACAAGCTATCGTTTACATTTCAATACATTCTCTGTCATTTCCATACACCGTTTCTGTCGTTTCTTTTCTTTCTCTTTCTTTTTGACTGCTAGCGTTGATTAGCTTCGACCGTATTTTCTCTGCGTGTTGTCGTGGTCGTGATTCCTCTAGCTATTGCTCCTTCCGTGTTGTTTTTTTAATAAACTTTTCTTCGCCCAGAACGGATACTTAATACTTTCGTTGAGAATTTCACGAGTGATATTTTTGGAGATAGATTACTAAGCAATATATCAAGCCCATATCTATCTTAACTAACTGTCTATATGATACACGTGTTAAATGCTGAGCACATCACTTATATTAATAGTCCATAAATGAGTGAACTCGACAAACCGACATCTTGGGAAGGGGGAATTTTGGCTTACGGCTAATTCAACTTTTCAAAGTCTCACCGAATAATTAATTAAGGTCCGCTTTGCTTAAACACTCACGGTACTGTCAAACCTTCGTTTTTTATCAACGACTAGAAAGTCACATCATCGCTATATTGCCTGACGTACCTTTATTTCTATTACCTCGTACTTTGTGATTTTACTCTCTGTTCAGATTGCCTCATTTTACATCATGAGAACCGATCCATGTACGGGGTTTGTGTCACTTAAACCCCACTAAACTCGACCGTTGTCAAAATCCATACTAGTTGAATTACTCTGATTTAACATAGGTTCCTCAATGATGTAACACACATATAAATATGTATATATATATATATATATATATATATATATATATATATATATATATATATATATATATATATGAGAAAAGAAAGGGTGGGTGTAATCCGATATAATGAGAATTGAAAAAGAAAACACCAAGAGATATTTGTTATATATTCATCAACGTTTCGTCCTTATTGTGAGACTTCCTCAGGATGATAATTTTAAGGAAAAGGTCGTGCAAGTACACTGAAATATTTGTTTGACTGGATGAGTTGATAAGAAAAAAGTTGTAGCCGTGGCTACTAAGAGCGCTGGACGAGGGCCAAGGCTGCGAGAAGTCAGTAGTCGCGAAGAGTGAAATGAATATGAAAAGCTTTCAGTGGGTACCATTTAGGCAGCAGAGAAAAAGAGGAAGGGTGAGAGTATGAGTAAATTATCCTTAGGGTTGGAGAAAGGAAAGGGGGGGCTGAGGTTTTTGTCGTGCTGTGGTGTGGCATGGATTTTGAGAGACTGGAGAAAAGAGGAGGCTTAGGGTAAATCAAACTAGGCATTCCAACAGTACAAACCACATCACAAACCATAACACAAACATTAAACACGGCTAGACATTTCCGAAAAAAAACATATGCTATGCCGGCTTATATACCGTAACATATGACAACTGCCATCAAATGTACGTGGGAGAAACGTAACGTGAATTGAAAAGAAATTGAGCGAACACAAAAGGGACAAAAAAACAATAACTATCTTAGTGCTCTTTTTCCTCACGTATTACAGCACGATCATGCTTTCAAGTTTGAGCAGGCCAAAATTACAAAACACATACATAACAAAGATGGGCGGAGACAACTTGACACAGCACTCATCACAGCCTCTCACACCATCAGGCAACGAAATTGTTTCTACAATCTATCCCCCTTAATAAGCAAATTTTCCTGACAGAACAAAAACTAAACCTAGATCATGGTTAACCATTCTTCTCATCGTTCTCAATTGTACTTATATACAACTCCCCGCATACACACTTACGTACTAACTCCTTTCACATATATATTCATTCACATACTCATGAATCACCCACTACGAATCAAAATTACTTAACCATAAATAACAGCCTTACAAATGAACACAATCCACACATCCTCACAAATATTTAGATATTTAAACCGCGTTTTTACTCAATGTAATCTCAAACCATCAACACATCCTGAACGAAACTATATTTTACTTATCACTCCCCAAAATTAAAATCATTTTTCTTTTTCTTTCTTGTCATGTTCACAGTACGCTTCTACACATTCTTTCAAACTCACTTATATTCACATATTCTTGACATAGCCAGTTGTTCAGTAATCCTACCCTCCCTCCCTGTAGCCAAAAAATACACACCTGAACACAACCAAATCCCCCCTTCCCCTCTCACCTATCTCACCATTTTGACTATTTACTTCACACTTTACCCACCCCGTCCATTTTGAAGGAATATTCATTTTTAAAAATCTTTTTTCTAAAACTATGATACCACATACATACCAAACACGCAGAGTTACCCCCTTCCTCCCTCTTTTCTCGAGCCCCCAAAAATCCATGCCACTCCTCTTCACGACGAAAAGCTTATTTGTAAGGATATCGCCAACTGGCACTAGCTTTAAGTCATAGCTCATAGAGTAAAAACTAATTCGAGCTGCCGGCACTTGATTATATTTACATTGAGATATTACTTATATTAAGCCAGTGCCATATGATAGCACAAGTGTAGAGGTGCCGACAGTCAGCTCGACGGTTGAGTTTCAATCTTGGCGTGATGCACTAGCTGGTCTAGCCGCACTGAAAAGTTGTGATACAGGGAAACAGTACGTGTGTGAGAGACTATATATACATATGTATATATATGTGTGTATATATATATGTATATGTATATATATATATATTGTGTCAGTTCACGTCAAACCTTAATAGAGAACTGACCTTTCCACTTCATCGACATATTAAACAGGTAAGTTTTATACACTCTTTTATAATCCTAACATTTGTGGTGTTCGACAAAATCAGAATACTTCGACCAGCAATAATTATCATCTCCTACATTTAAGATTGCGTAAGCATAAACCTCATGTGTCTGTAAGTAAAATAAAATAAGTATTTGTATAAAATATATTTGTATCACCCCCTTTAAAAAAAGGAATTGCCCTCTATGTGTTATGATAAACTGTCAACCGATGCGTAATGCGATTTTCGGGTTTCTGCTGTTGAACACTACATGGCTAAGCTTAATGTATATGTCCGCCGATTCGACATTAAATAAAAGTGTAATTCTTGTCTTTCGCCTGTTCATTGTTGGTGGCATATAGGTTCAATATCAGGCTTCAGAGTCAAAGGTGACATTGTGACTGG
The DNA here is from genome assembly GCA_963556195.1 of Sepiola atlantica. Lineage (NCBI taxonomy): Eukaryota > Metazoa > Mollusca > Cephalopoda > Sepiida > Sepiolidae > Sepiola > Sepiola atlantica. Next base: position 38,168,595 of record OY744527.1, on the reverse strand, counting down.
CTTCTAATTCTTCGACCGGCAGTTTTAATCTCCTACACCGAAGATTGCGTAAGCGTGCAACATGTGTGTATGTAAGAAAAATTAATAAATATTTATATAAAAATATGGTATATATATACGTATATATATATATATAGAGAGAGAGAGAGAGAGAAAGAGAGATAGAGAGAGACAGAGAGAGAGAGAGAGAAAGAATGAGAGAGAGAGAAATAATGAGAGAGATATTGAGTAAGAGAGGAAGAGAGAGAGAAAGGGAACGAAGGAGAGGGTATATGTATTAAGCAAACTAAAATATTGATGAACTGTACTAAAAATAATATTAATCGCAATAACGGCGATAATTAAAATTGTCCCAAAGAAGCTCAGAGGTATATAGGTGTCGGGGCTAACACATCTTGGACTGTGTTCTTCTCAATGTTATAACAACCAGGTGGGCAGGCAGTGGATACCTTTTAAGCATACCACATTTTATCATCACCGACTTACATAATTGGCTCTTCGCCCTAAACACTTACACATTGGAGAAGTATACGCGTCAGTCAAATACATGCATGAGCAGAATATGTATATTCAAACAAGAAATAACACAAGGCAAATCAATACACACATGCCTTGCAATTTAGAAATCACACATGCATGCACACGCACGGACAGAATGCATGTTCATCTATTAATAATGGAGTGTATGTTTCTGTCTGTCTGTCTGTCTGTCTATCTGTCTGTCTGAAGCCGAAACTCCAGTATGACTATATTACTGAAACTAATCTTTTTGAAATTGTTATATACTGTCATTAAAAGTCGTTAAGACACCAGATGAGTTTTTTCATTTACATAAGTCATACTTTTAAACCTTCAATTAAATACATATTTTCAAATATACACTTATAACTGCTATTATCAAATTTACATATGTATTCACACTTTTTTCCGATAAGGTTATATTAATAAAAATTATTCATACAATTAATTAAAGGCATTTTCTTCATAACCGGCGTGTTTACAATGGCCAGTATCGTTAAAATTGCAAAGTCATTGGCTGTTTAATCAGTGGTGCCCTCCCTCCCTCCGGTAATTAAATATGGCGATCTGATTAAACAGCCGACGTTAATATGGCACGTTAAATATGTAAACAACAACGCTGGCAAACACCGTGCTCAGTTTTCCATTTTTAAAACCGTCCTAAGTTTGTTTATGCTTAGCCATTATGTTTTAAAACACAAATTTATTAAATCAAATTGTTTAATTTAAATAATAATTGATTTAAAAATTACTATATAAAAATGCGCGCGCACGCACACACACACACCCACTCACAGAGACACACAGTTCAGGTAAACTTTTTCTTTCCGAGAATTAAAAAACTTTTCGTGTTTACTGTATTTGATTTCTTAATACTTTCATATCCAATATTATCATTTTTTAACGACCTCAACAGAATTTATGATTCCATGTTTTATTTATTAAAAAAAGATGTGATTTTTATTTCTTTAATGTCAACAAAATAAACTAACACATTGTACTGGAAAACTACACAACTGATTGTAGAATCAAATTGTTTAATTTAGAAAAGGTCATTAAACAAACATACACACACACACACACATACTGTGTTCACTGTATTTGATTTTTTGGTGCTTTTTTATTTTAGGACCCACGCTAACTTTGACCCCGTCGTTCCAGTTAGGGTTAGGTTGGTTTTTTTTTCCTTTTTAATTAAAAATATTTACGTGTATAGGGGGGGGGGAGGATGAAAAAAATTGGGGGAAGGCGGTCAAAAAAATTTCTTTTTTTTCTTTTCTTAACTAAAAATATTTCCATGAATGGTATAAAAAAAATTTAGGGGGGTACAAAAAATGTTTTTCTTTCTTTTTAAACTAAAGGTCTTTCTATTTATGGGCGAGGGTACAAACAAAAATCGGGGTAGGGTCGAATTTTTTTTTCTTTATTTTCAACTAAAAATATTCTTGTCTAATGTCTAACCACCACAAAAATATGACTGGGGCTCCATTGGTTTACACGTGAGCCTTCATTTCTAATGCGGCAGCCTAGCAAAAATATGCGACCGGAGGGAGCATATATTTGCTAGTACACATAACTGTCGACACGGTAGAAAGCAAACGCAACTTAGACTAATATACACACTTCCGTTGTTGCCTATCTTTAAAAATATGACTCGCATACATACCCACATCACAGTAAATGAATATTACTTACACACAGAGATAACAGAGAAGTCACGTCAATTTTGTGTGTGTGAAGATATTATCGATTAAACATCAAATGTTTAACTTTACTATTTACTGTAGGTTTCCTTCTCTCTGTCTGGCTGTCTGGCTCTCTCTCTCTCTCGCTCTCTCTCTCTCAATCGCTTTTCCTCTGGCTCTGTCTCTGGCTCTGTCTGTCTCTCTCTCACTCCCTGTCCGTCTTTCTTTTACACATACACAAATGCATTAACTATTATATACTTTTTAATAATTCCTATACATATATACATATATATATATATATATATATATATATATATATATATATATATATATATATATATATATCAGCTAAGAAAAAATGAGAAGTGTACCAGGGGTTAACTTTCTCCAGCCTTGAAACTCCCGCTTCCCTCATTTTTTCCTGTAGTACTCATATTTCATGAGCGATGTTTCTGACCAAGGGTAATTGCAGTTTTCTGGGTCAGAATTTATCCATATAACACTTCTTGTTGCCTGGGTTTTGACCCCAAAGTTGTATTTTCTTAACTCCTTGTGTACAGTGACATCATGCCTTGTCTGGAGCGATTTCTATTATATATATATATATATATATATATATATATATATATATATATATATATATATATATATATATACATATAAATATATATATATATATATATATATATATATATTTATATATATATATAAGGAAACCACGTCTTGTAATGGGTATCATAATTTATCAGAAGAGAACAGCTTTGCATTATATTTATGTCTTATTACGAAGATAAACACCAAGATATAATGGTACTTAACTTTTATATCTAGATTAAGTATTCCAATTTCTATTAAATCCATTACAGTATTTGGTCGATTCTACTAAAGAATAGAGGTCATTTTATGCATTCAATGTGTCCGTATGTGAAAAACATCGCGAGGTGTCATTAGCAAATATACCTATCTCAGAGTGTAATTCATTATTGCTTGCTTATGTATTATTTCTAGTAATCCTTCATTGGGCATGTTTAGACAATGATTCTGACTTTGCCGAGGTTTTGGTTGAAAGGTGACTGAGCTGATCAATAAAAAATAAATTCAATGGAAAAAGTAAGGAAAACGCATAACTCAAAATATGAGTAAAAACATCCTCCACAATATTTAAAAAATCAACGGTTTCTGTTTTTTTTTAGATTATGATGAATGATAAGCATTTATATTGGAAAAATAAATTATGAAAGCAATTTTCTGATTGTATGTGAATATAGAAGAGATTGTGTACACACACACACACATATATATATATATATATATATATATATATATGAAGTGATTAGTTTTATTATAATAACTAATAAGATATATATATATATATATATATATATATATATATATATATATAAATTAACTTTATATAGATCAAAATGATTCTCGACTTCTGTAGCTTCTGTCAATACAATGTCTTCTTAATTACATTATGTTCCTGTTATTTCTCCTCGTTTTTTTTTAAATTTCAAAACGAATAGAATAATATAGTATATGATTGAATGTTGTTAACGCCGCATTTTAAAGATTGAAACAACGATCGATGCAACGAAATGCACCATGTTAGTCATAACGTTCTGTTAGCTTCAAATACGTTACGATTAGGAAAGCGTTATCATCGGACAAGGAGTCAGAAAGAGAAATGCCGTATTTTATATCTATATAGATAGAAGATAGATAACTTAATATGTATCAGAAAATAAATGTTAATAGAATTTTTGGTCATGGACTAGTGCTAACAGACATCGGATTACTCGCCTGAGATGTTAAAGGTGATAACACCGCCTAATGACGTAAATCTGGTTTTATGTTGCGTGTCTGGCGCTAACTACATGCACATTAACAATAACCTCATTTTGGTTTTATTATTATGCTAGTCTGTATTCATGAAAAGCTTACATCTTTATACATACAAGAACGAGGAAAAATACATAATTTTAAATCTTTTCAAATTAATAAAAACACGTATGTTTATGTTTCATATTAATGAAAGGGAGAATAATATGTTACAAAACTTATATAGAAATTAATATTAAGAACCGACCAAGGGAATATTGAATTGCATCGATAATCGATCGGATATGCTTCATACACTGTAAATAATAATTCAATTTAATTTTCTTTGGGAATAATAGTTTCATCATTTGCACAATGTCGGTGTATATATTACTGAGCAAACTGATGTAAGATAATACACCAATAAGCATGCGCAAGGCGGTCGGTTTAGTAAGATGAAGTGTTGCAATGCATACAAGAATTGCGAAATATGTCTGGTTTTGGGTTGACTACCTAGAATTTTATTTTTCAATTTGAAAGTTGTCTCTTTAAATGGCTGTTCATGATGAGAGTACCGTTCTTAAAAATATATTTCCGGACCAGATGGTACACTTCCTGGTCAGCCGGTCTTTTTATGTTCATAGATTGTCTGCTGATAATCGTCAAGCGGTTTAAGACAAACAACACACATCTCTCTCTATCTCTCTATTTCTCTCTCTCTCTCTCTCTCTCTCTCTATATATATATATATATATATATATATATATATATATGTATCTCTCTCTCTATCTCTCTCTGTATATATATATCAGAGGATATCAGTTTCGGTTTGTGTTCTTCTTGAGACCTAGGCTAACGCATTGTGTTTTGCTGGAATGGAGAAATATCGGGTCTTGCTTAGTGCGCCTAGCCTACGAAAGCCCGTGGCAGGAGGGGAGTCACCTATTTGAGGAGGAATTTGACGGGAACCGGAGTATCTTTTTCCACGCGGTTCAAAGACATTTTGTTTTCCTTTGCTATAAGTAAGGACGACTTTTTTTTATTATTTGCATATTATTGGCCGAATATCAAGAGTAGTCCGGATATTTTGTTTTTAAATAGCAATATAATCAATTGGCTTCCTCGTCTATTAGTAGTGATACGTTAGAAACAACTAATTTTTTTTAATAATTAGCCAGCGTGTGAGTTAAATAATTAATTGTGTGAAATCAATAGACAGTATATAGATATATATCAAGAATTAAACACGTTTAAGTCAAACACAGAATTAAGACATTCAAATAATACACATTAGAATTTAAATGAGTTGTCAGTGAGTGACCAATAAAGTAAGAGAAGAGAAAAAGATGATACGAATATATTTTTTAAGATTTAAAAAATATATATTTACAACTATTTTATAAATTATCTTTTGAAATATTTCATAAAATTATATTTTCAACTATTTTATTGAAATTACATTTCGTAATTATTTCATAAAATGTTTAAACTGGATCGAATTGATGTACACATTGTTCAACTAATGAAAATAATGTCTATGTCTTTATTAATAAATGCTGAAAATATTACGTAAATTACAATATTCCGCGAGTTATAAACAGATTTCTTTATGTAGAAGTTGAAATTAATTATTTGTAGTTTGATTCGCATGAGATTTAAATTTTGTACACACCTACTATTAAAACGACAACACATGCTTCATTTTCCCAGATGTGACGGCAGTATAGCATCATATAACTATTTGGTTCTTCTATAGGTTGGAAATTGCATGTAGGGTTCGATAATTGTAGAACGGTTGAATGATCCAGCTTGTTTCCCAGTAAGCTTAGCTACAGACTGAATATGATTCGTCCAGGTCTTGAATGAAAGTCAGTCTTAAGAGCTGGTCAAAATCCAGGAGATTCTTGAAGCCGAGATCCATTAAGTTTGACCAGGGGAAAAAGGATATGAGCATTAGTGGTGAAAGGAGATGACTTTGGGTCTAGTGGTTAGATGTGTTAAAAGTAACAATCTACTGTTTCCCTAGTACAACACATGATTCAGGTGATCAGAAATAGAATCATCGAGATATTGTAAAGTAGTGCTCTTCGATGTGCTGCCATAGATATTTGTGGTGTCTGCGTACATATTAACAACTCATCTCAGGATATTATTCAGTAGATCCTTAATGAAGTTTAGGATGTTTATATGTGTGTATATTTTTATATAATCCTAAAATAGTTAACCAATGCATATGAATATTAGAACTCATCTGCTAGGTGTAATCGGATCAACTTTAGTTTAATTAAGTTATATGTAAACTGGTGAAAAGGGGGTAGTTACCCTTTCATGAAAATTTAGATACGTCTGATTTTTGTGAAATTTATACCCCAGGTATCATATATCAATTAATAAATATTCCTGGAATGCCAATTTCTCTGAAGTATTTTAAGGGTATAGGACATAATATAGACACAATGTCGCATTTGAACATTTGAATATATAAGACCTGCATTGAATGTTACCTATTATCATTACACATAAACGAATCAAGAGTTTCCGAATTTAATTTCTTTTTAAAAACACTTTAAGCCTTAAATTAAGGACATTTTCTAGACTCAAAATTACATAATTGATTATGATCCAAAGTATAAAATAGATTCTGGACGCAGCGTTCAACATCATTATGTCTTGCTTTTTAACTTCGTCAGGGGACATACAATTAGTGCAGAACTCTACGGTTCAGTGAAATAATTTTGTCTTCCGTTGTTTTAAATACGCATGTTTTAACATATGGAAAAAAAAAACGTTTTCGACGTTTTAGAAAGAAGATCGCCTCAAACAATATTGCCGCCACCCACAGAATACCGACAAAATGTTATATAGGGTATATTAAGAAAACAGATTCATGAATTACTCTAAATGGTAGACTCGATTCATGTCATTGACTATTTGCATAAAAACGTGTTTTTTTATATGTAGACCTCCGTGTAGATAGATAGATGTTTTTCATTTCCGAATGCGTACTACAGTGGTGTTGATTATGAATTTTATATAGCCTTACACTAACCCTAAGCCTAATACTAAACCTAACCGGACGCATAGTTAAACAACACTCACAAACGTATGTAAAGAACGTGTGTGCGCAATGCGTATTAACTAGGTAATTTTTATAGCAAATTGAATTTTTCAGTTGCAGCGGAACTTTTGTACAAAGGACTAACACTCTTACAAACATTGATTAATTTGTGTTGTATTTCTAACGTGGTCTTATTATAAGCCCATGAAAGATTTCAGTGAATTTGTTTTACATATTTTTGCAAGTGTAAAGAAACCTTACTAAAATATTTTAAACGAACGAGAAACATATTGGCATAATCAAATTATTTTAGTAAACTGCTAACAAAAAAAGTCTGAAAAATATGGATCAAATACGTTTTTTTTAAAAATAATCTATATGATAAAACGCTAAGGCATTTAATGTACGCACGTTATCACCTTTCCCACGCAGAAAATATTTAAACGGTATTATAATTGGTTATTGATCTGATGTCACTAAGGTAAGCAATTACGATTGTACCCATTTAAAATGAATTGTGCCAAAATTAGATAATATCGTTCCGATGACCAGACCAGGACAGTACAATTTTACATAAATGCATTTCAAAAAAGAGACATTGGTTTCATCGAAAGAATATTTACCTGACAATTAGTTTTCTATAGAAAAATAGAAAATATTTCAAAATAATTAAGCGGCTACACATTTAAGTAAATAAACCCAAAACAAACATATTCGTGCTATTTATTTGAAGAATATCTTGCTGAAAATGACAATTATTTTTTTAGAAGAAAGACTCATATCTTCTAAATAGTATTGCCACTTACAGATTTTTTTAAAATTTCTACAATTATTTTTAAAGGTAATTAAAAAGATTGGTGTAGACAGAATAGTGAGATTTTCAAGAAGTCTTGACTAGTTCTATATTTTTAAAGCTGTTTTTGAAGACTTCATTTTATTTTTACTTCCGACAAATTAAAGTTTCTAACATTATTTACGTTTCAAGACGTTTGAAAATATCAAAAGTCAAGTTATATTAGGAGTTTAATGATATTTTACGTATTTATTCGTAGGGTTAAACACATAAAACGATATCCTCTGTAGGTGAAACCCCCTTTAATATTTAAATAAATATTCATAGTTAAACGCCCTTTAAATATGTAATAGTCTTAAAAGTGGAGCCCTGTTTGAAATTGACAACTTTGTGTACAGTTTGTTATAAGCTAGTTTCGAACGAGCGCCGAACCTTGTAGACGACAGTGGCACTTCTCCGCCTCCTGGGTTAGTGTATCTTTATTTCAATTACTGTATGTGTCGATGTATCGCGTTTCTGAGCGTGTGTCTTGTGATTCTAGACTGAATCTACGAATGGCGTTCGAGCCCATGCGACCACCTTCAGAACACCTACAACCGCCACTCCTGCATTGATGGTAAAAACCTAAAACAAGATCGTCTGTTATTGAAAAGCAATTTAATATTTAAATGAATATTTACATACACACGCACATACATAATTCCGAGTATACATGTCGTAATGATTAGCCCCCTCTCATTTTCTTCGCTGTTTAAAACACACGCTTTCGTTTTTCAGAAACAACATGCATCATTCAATGTATAATGTTAATGCTATAAAACTCAGGCAGTTTAACGTAATAACGACTCCGAGAGAGGATCGTTAGCTTTGCCATCTGGCCCTAATATAAGTAAATACAATTAAGCCCGAAGTAAACACTTGTGTTGTATACATATGTGTATAACATTGGAAACCTGCATGTACATTTTAGTTTAGCTTTTGTAAATCTTGAATGTTTTTGAAAGTCCCCCTTCGTAATAATCGCAAAGGAAAATAGATATTTCTATAAACATACTTAAAATGAGTTATTATGCTTGCAAGCATTGGAAACGACATAATAATTGTTGTCCTACGGCGACTCCTTAATCTCTATAATTATTTTTTGTGTGAAGTGAATTATCGTCGCATGAAGCAAAATTAGTCAATGTACATACTTATATTCAATGGTTTTATGAAAAAGTGAATAAAAAACAAATGTAGGTACAACATCCAGTAGATATGTCTACAAAGGGCACAATAAGATTGTAGTAAAACAGATCGTAAATCATCCGTACGTTATAACATTAGACAACCATTTAACAATGAGACTGTACGATTGTAAAATATCAAATGCAAAATAGGAATTGCTAAACCATTTTACTTATTTAAAAATGCATTGTTCAAAGATCGACCAACACGTCATAAATATAATCTTATTGACAGCATCGATTTAAAAGTGACAGTCTTTTAATTAATTCAATCGATATTTAGATGTCAATTATTTATAGAGTACACAGAGACTATTACTTTTAAAAATATTTTAATTGTTATCATAAATAAATAAGTAAATACGTTCAAAATATTTTTATTTATCTAAAATTATTCATGATAAAGAAAAAGAAAAAAATGTTAGGTAAAGAACTTTGGAATTTTCACTAGGCCCTGTTAAATCATTTATATTTAATATATACTATCCAATAAGATATATAAAACATAAGACGTTTCATCAGTCTTATCTGTAACTGCTGTCACTCAGGTTGAGCCGGTTCTAATACATGTGCAGTGTTGCATTCTTAGGAGTGTCATAGGTTAATACAATGGTTCGCGAAAATAGTACCCATCTATATTTGTACACATCCATACATAATAGTCGTCTAGTAAAGGGACCCTTGGACACTTGCAGTAACTGGAAACAGAAGAATACAGCACCTGGTGTTTTTAAATGGACACTACATGATCAACGTCGCAAACCTCTCGGTGGTCTAACAAGAACGGCTCTGTCAACGAGATTATAGTCGTTTTCCATAGTTATGAGACTGCTCTAAGACATATGGTCGCAGACGAAAGCCTCATGCATTTCCTGGTTGGTTCCATGTGTAAATTGTTGTTGTTGTTTTTTTAATGTAATAATAGATTACCATTTATCAATTAAAAATAAAAATCGTAGCATTGTTTTTTTGTATAGGGAGGGGAGGCGTTTTGGATAATGGCCATATGAGAATGAACGTATCTGTTGGAAATCGTTGGTTTAACTTGCGCAATTAAGTGCGGGGTGGATCCGTGAAGTTATATATATATATATATATATATATATATATATATATATATATATATATATATATATATAAATTCCGAGGCTACTTATTTTTTCAAACAGGATTATGTATTTAAGTGGATGCCCTGTAGTTCCCTTACCAGGGAAACCAAAACACGTGGTGTGGAGAACGAAAATGTATTTGACTAAAAACAGCTGCTTCGGTGTGGCTAGAAACGGGTTGATCTTTATTACTGTTATTAGAAACCCGGATTTTACATATAGATACATAAATAGATAAATAAATAGAAAGATATATATATATATATATATATATATATATACATATATATATATATATATATGTAAATAGATATATATATATGTAAATAGATATATATATATATATACATATATATATATATATATATATATATATATATATATATATATATATATAGCTACAAGATCAAGTATCTGTTGCCGCCGCATATGCTACTTCATCTTCCCTTACATCTCCATCTACTTGCAATTAATCGCACGCGATATTTAAAAAAAAGACTTCCGAGATATATTAACAACAAAAATTACTGTTTCAAATTGTAGCCTTCGCCTCTACATCACAGAACCATTACTTATTCGAACACTAAAACCCACTATAGACTAATCTCGATACGAGGGTGAGGAGGGTATATAAAATCTTTTTAAAAACTTTCTGAATCGAATTTTATAAGAAATTCACCAGTGTTGATTTGTAATTTTATCACGTGCCTGACGACGCCTCATGTGAGTCGAAACCCATTTTCAAATATTACGAGTTCCGATACACACTGAAAGAGAACATAAGATCGTTGGCCCTACAACTCGAATAATTGGATATGAAAAGAACAAGTAGAAACTTTCATTTTTGTTTAAACAAATATATATATATATATATATATATATATATATATATATGTATAAAAGACTGTTAAAATAACAAGATTTTTATGTTTAACTATACCTTTTTATTTTTTCAATTTTTCTCATGATCTTTTTTGTGTTAAAATCAATACATACACGCACACACAGACACACAGACACACAGACACACACGTAGCCCCCTCCCACACACACACACATATATATATATATATATATATATATATATATATATGTATATATATATGTATGTATGTATATATAATTACCTTCATACACTCAAGATTGGATAAGCATGAACATATTACTAAAAGCCCCCTTTACGGGCCCTCTTAGAGAGTTTAATAACAAGCAGTACAACTCGCCTCATTTCGAGATCCAACCCAGTGTGTTGTTGTTGATCCCTCTTCGCTGCTCGTAGTAAATTAAATACCCCCGACTTAGCATTTACAAAGGTAAATTCCTCTTAACGTCTAAGCTTATTTGCGGTGACCAACGAGTAACACTTTCGACTACGAATCAGTGGCGATTTGTGATCGGAGTTCGCGCCCGTCAACCGTCGGAAATGTACTTCCTGCACTTAAGATTGCGTAAGCATGAAACATCGATGTCATTAGATAACAAATAATAATTATATATATATATATATATATATATATATATATATATATATATATATATATATATATATATATATATATATATAAGACACAACTTATGTCTGGATATTCTTTGGTAGATTATTTCAATAGTCCGAATCAGAATTTAAGTTTCGGAGGAGAATTGGCCCAAACCATCTATAGTACTAGCTGATTATCCTCATTTCCCTGAAGATGGGCACGGAGTGGTATGAAAGTACTTGGGACACACATCCAAACTATAGCAAATTCATCGGCCAATTTTCCTCCAAAACTAAGATTCTGATTTGAACTTTTAAATGGATCTACCAAAGGATATAAGTTGTCTCTTATATTCAACAATACTTACCTGCAAGAGAAGATGGTGCCTAGATATACATATACAAAAACATCCTTCCCTGGCCGGATAAAACAATTCCTCAAACGATTTTATACCATATTTTTTTCTCTTGACGAAGATTAGAATGAAGACATAA
>OY744527.1:38113909-38151409 GCA_963556195.1 Sepiola atlantica | reverse complement strand
TTTTCTATTATCTATTTATAAATGCTGTGGAATCATAAATGACTATCTACATAGGTAAAACCTTTTGAAGTTTTACAAAAATACATATTACTATATTTATATAAATATATTTATACATCTAATTACATAGCCAGATGAATACTCGACCTAGAACGGATAAATTAACCCCCCACGACAGTACACCCTTTTACATCTACTTACGTAGATTAAAATGAAGCTTAAGTGACTTAAATTCAATGCAAATCTGATATATTCGAATTTTTAAATTGGATGTTCTGCACATATAAATTTCCTTCAAAGCTTCTTAAAATAGTTTACAGAAACAAAATGTTGGTGAAAATATATAATTAATGTAAAATGACAAATTATTTATGATGTCTAAAACGGTTCAGATTACACAAAATTCGAAGGTATCGGCATTTTTCTTGACAGTGATCAACCAATTTTTTACACCGATTTCTAAGACTATATGAATCTAAATATAACCCACATTACGTCTCCTTACACGTAGCAGCTGTTTTCCAAAATCAACTATGATCATTTTTACAGGGGCTATATACAGGTTTATATATTTTTAAATATATAAACCTAAAATCATATTTACATTTCTCAATATGTATATATATATACATATATATATATATATATATATATATATATATATATATATATATATATATATATATATATATATAAATAAATATTTGTTATTGTTTTTATCTATGGACGTATATGTTTCGTCTCTTTTCAATCAAGACTATATATATATATATATATACATATATATATATATATATATATATATATATATATATATATATATATATATATAAAGGTATAAGAAATAAGAGTGAGAAACATGTACACATGTCCAGATTCATTTCAAACTTAGATTGTTCAATGCAAGGTATATTCTGTAATAAACTAATTTTATTGTTCTTTCTTTAAGCCAAGTCTTTTCAAAGATCGAAATCTTATCATCAGAGGAGATATACAGATAGATAAGTTGGCTGTCGAAAAAGCCAAAGTTCAAACATTTGAAAAAATATTATTATTATAAATGGAGTGAAAAAGAGTTCGTGTGAAAAATATATGGGATTTGTCCAGATGGTAATTGTCCGTTACTAAAGTGTCCAATGAAAAGGATATTTTGAAGAAGGAGCAAACAATTTTTTTCCGTAGAGGCAGTATGGAAATGTGTTCAAAATGATGTAACTCCAATTGTGAGAAGTCAAATTTAAATCGTTGATGCAGCGCACTTAAACGGAATTGATATGAGAAATCTGGCCATTCTAAAATCTTCCTGGGCCAACAGTAGAAAAATAAATGTCTTTAGTGGTTAAATATTCAACCGATTCTGATAAAAGATCCCTAAGTTAAAAAGCGAGGCTAAATTGGGAGGTTGGCTGGAGAGAAGGAAGATATGAGGTGGCAGAGTGGTAGGGTTAGTTGAAAGAGCTGTGGTTGCTGATGGAAGGAAAGGAGGGAGGGGGGAGCTAAGTTTCAAGTCATAGGTGTGTGGTGAGTATAATATTGGTAGGGATTGGCCATGGGTGAAGAAACAGGTCAATTGAGTGTAAATATTATTTGAAAAGAAAAGAAACGAAAAGTGGCCATAGTTAAAAGCGGACTTAGGACGGAGGACAAATTAAATTCGAAAGTTTAATAGGATTAACTTTGCGGTGATTGGAATTCCAATGAATGGAGATCTTTAAATGTTGAATAAGTAAGCGTCGGTCAGAGACTATCGTTAACTAATTAAATATTCTAAAAGTTTAAATATCCTGAATTACACAGATAGTTTTACCCCAGCTACACCCATATGCACTTTAAAATACCACAAAAGAAATGTACATGAAAACCCATCTTTTAGAATAATTTGCCCATCCACGTCTGACCTAGGCGTTATAAGCAAAACAATTTTAGATAGTATCATCCCTAACTTAAAAGAAAAAATCATAACCCTCTGGCAATCCTCTTCTTTCTAAACCATCATAGATGAATCTAACTCTAACTTGAATTTCATCACCTTCGACATGAACAATTATTATCAGTGTATCTCACCTATTCTACTAAACTAAGTTTTAATCTTCGCTAAAAATAATTCAGACATCACAGACTTAGAAACCAAACTAATAATTCTGGCCAGGAGATCCCTACTAGAATTTGACAATAAATTGTGGACCAGGAAGGATACCCCCAATAATTTTGATATCACCATGGGAGCCTCGGACTCTGCCGGGATTACTGGCCTTGTAGGGTTATACGTGTTGAGAGAATTGAAGTCCAACTTCGGACATCTACACGGTGGGATATGCAGGGACGATGCACTCTTTGTTTCTAGGGTGAGATCTAGACAATACAACAACACCATAAAAACCTACATAATTTCTTTAAAATCTTCGGATTAACCATAACTATAGAACCTGCAAAAAGAATATCTAACTTACTTGACCTAACATTGGACCTCAACTCATTTAGCCCCTACCACAAACCTAATCTAACCATATTTTACGTACATAAGCTTTCTAACCATCCAAAATCCATCATTAATTCTATAGTTCTCTTAATTTTCAAATAGAATCTCAAGGTTATCTGCTAACAGATCCATCTGCGAACAAAATTCCAGCTTCTATAATAATGCACTCCTTAACTCGGGAGACAATGATGAAATTAAATATGAGTACAATCCCTCTAGCCAAAAGAACAAACATTTAAATGTAATTACACACAAAATGACAGTACATGTAAAGCAACTGGCTTACACCACGCTACCCAAGAAACCTAAGACAGATATAAATAGACCCACTAAAACTATCAATATTGACAAACCCGCTAACCCTCAAGAACGGAATAAATTAATAATTAAAAATTTAGAAGAAAGAATAAAATTTGGTTTACCCCACTCTATAATTGAATGTGAAAACTAATATAGCTAAGGATTTTTCAAAATTTTAGATAACTCATTCAAGCACCCACATCAGTACAGCACTATTTTAATTAAAAAAACTTATTAAAATGTCCTACTCCACAATGCCCAATATAGCACAAACATCATACCAACAACAAAAAAATTAAATCTGCTCAACAACCAATACCGGCTGTACACCCCACTAATAACTGAAACTGCCAAAAATCTCGAGAATGCCCATTAAATGGTAATTGCATACAAAGTAACGTTATCTATGCCTGTACTCTTAAACAATTCCCCCAAATACCATTATGCAAACTAATACCAATATACAAATTCCCCACTCACCCGTTAGCTCCCCCCATATACAACCCCCTGTACCAAACGAAATCCTAAATAACACCCCTTACACTAACCAACAATCCCCGCTAACTAATACTGTATATGATCTCACCTCTCAAAGTACCCCATCTTCCCCAACTAATAATCCCGACGTAAATCTGGCACAGAACTCGAGCATACATACCCAAAGCATCCCCGATACTATTAATAACACAAATACTATAACAGCAACCCCACACAAAATATACACTTATATTGGAGCAAGGGCTTTCCCCATTAATACCCGAATCTCAAACCATATATACTCTTTCAAACACAATAATATCAATGCAACTAGCACCTCTCTATCCAATCTAAAAAAAGTGTAAACATTAAAAATACTCCCTCCTTTCTATGTTGGACTATATTAAAACGATCTAATTCCTACACCCAAGGATCCGCCTTCTGCCAACTATGTACCCATGAAACATTTATGATAGCTACATTTATTGTTCTACTGTTGGCCCAGGAAGATTTTAGAATGGCCACATTTCTCATATCAATTTCTTTTAAGTGCGCTCTATCAACGATTTAAATTTGAAATCTCACCATTGGAGTTACATCATATATAATAATGGAAAAGTGTTCAACACTTTTCAATACTGCCTCTACGGAAAAAAAATTGTTTGCTCCTTCTTCAAAATATCCTTTTCATTGGACACTTTAGTAACGGACAATTACACTCTGGACAAATCCCATATATTTTTCACACGAACACTTTTTCCATCCATTTTTTAAAATAATATTTTTTCAAATGTTTGAACTTTGGCTTTCCAACAGCCAAATTATCTATCTGTATATCTCCTCTGATGATAAGATTTTGATCTTTGAAAAGCCTTGGCTTATAGAAAGAACAATAAACATTAGTTTATTAAAGAATATACCTTGACTTGAACAATCTAAGTTTGAAATGAATCTGGACATTCGTACATGTTTATCACTCTTATTTCTTATACATTTATAATTGCTCTATCTCGTATACTGAGCTTAAACCATTTCACCATATGTTCTATCTACTAAAAGTTTACTTTTAGTTCATATTTGATTATATATATATATATATATATATATATATATATATATATATATATATATATATATATATATAAATTTAAAATAAAATTCAAATGTATATAAGTTATATTACAGGGAAAATTATACACCCAAATTAAAAATGATATAAACATATAACCAACACATAACATTCTGAGTATATCTTTAATTATATATATATATATATATATATATATATATATATATATATATATATATATGACAGCTGTCTATTTGATTTCAAATACAATTACATTTGGCGTATCGATGTGATATTAGAGGCTCTAGTGAGAGGCACGAATATGGTATTTTTTTACCTATTACAGAGATGTCAGGTGTTGTGATGATCTGGGTAGATGCCACAAATTAAGCCACCTCTTGTCTGTGCTTGAATTCAGAAAACATGCACGCTTTACGGATTCAATAAATATGCACACGACATAGTTATCAAGATGTAGCTTGGTATCGTTGATGCTCCATGTTTCCCTCCATGTTTTGGAGGTGTCACGTCTTGTCTCTTCTTCGCTGCTGTCTTCAGCTGCTCATCTATTGCCTTCAAAAATCGCTTTCCGTCACTCCTCCCTATTTGCCCACATCAATTCTAAAGCACTTCACATCATCTTTGAGACAGTTAGTGACTCACTTACAAGGTTTGTGCTGTGGGAGACTATTACCAGTAAGTCCCCATAAATCACCTGCTTGGGCAGTTTGTCATGAGTAAGACGAATAAATTACAAGCCCACAGAAGTCTGAGTTTACTTATACGAGACACGAGTCTTTGAACAGCAGCTCGTTCAAACACTTTTGTGTCAGGGGTATAGCTATCCCAATTGATGTTAAGCAAGTGCCTAAGGCAATTCTTCTGGAAACGCACTAGCAGGCAAATATGAGCTCCTTAAGTGGTTCATCTCTCCCAAGTATATAACAAATATATATATATATATACATATATGTTTATATATATATGTATATGTGTATGTATGTATGTATGTATATATATAATTAAATTCCCGAAACAGTTTTTCATGGTAAACAACTGATGATCCCTTAAAATAGTGTTAGAAACTAACTAATATAATAACTGTAAAAAATAAATTGACTTTACATGAGTGATTTTCCACTGGAAGACTTGAGACTATAAGTTTTTTTTTGTTTTTTTTTATATATATATATTTTTTATATAGTTTTAATGGTTGAGAAACTTCCGAGACTATATATATATGTATATATATATATATATATATATATATATATATATATATATATGTATATATATATTTATATATATATATATATGTATATATATATGGATATATATTTTTGATATATATATATATATATGTATATGTATGTATTTATGTATATATGTATATGTATATATATATATATATTTATATATATATATGTATATATATATTTATATATATGTATATATATACATATGTATATATATATATTTATATTTATGTATATATATTTATATATATATATATTTATATATGTATATGTATGTATATATATATTTATATATATATGTATATATATGTATTTATATATATATATATGTATTAATATATATGTATATATATGTATATATATATATATATATACATATATATATATATATATATATATATATATATATATATATATATATCGGGATTATGTGGAAAGTCCTATGTGCATCATAGATTAATTTGTATATATTTTTTCCTAATAGTATTTCTTTTTATAAATGCCTGTAAGAGTCAATGGTATTAATAACTTATCATTATTCTTCTCTAAATTAATTGTCATGTGATATCCATGTGAAAATTAGCATCAGAGTGACTTAGTAATAATAATATACATTAATAAAATAGAAATCATAGAGTCTAGAATACTAATTTAAAGCTGCCTTGGTTTGCTAGAAGACAGCAAGCCGCTTAGTTCAAATACTGGGACGCCCGAATTAACATCACATGGCACTATATATGTCATCCTCTAGTGCTAATCCTGGAGTCTTGGTATGTACATTGTTTACGTGTTTCTTGTATTTGCACTGTTGTTTTATTGTTTTAATGTGTAATCGAAGTGGTCATGTCGTATAAAGGCGGTATAAAACTGTGTTTTTTGACCACGAAAGTTGGTATGTTAACCGTCCTAATTTATCACTTCTCTACGCTGAAGAGAACAGTTATCTCGAAACAAGCTCGTTTACAGGTAACTATAATGTAATATTTGTTATATATATATATATATATATATATATATATATATATATATATATATATATATATATATATATATATACCCAACTATTTTCTCTTTAATTTCTTACTAAAAATCTCATGTCAACACAATATTATATTTGAGCAACATTACTTTCAAATATGTACGTTTATTCATAGGATAGGTTGATAATTTATTTTTATTACGTATACAAATGTGGGTTGGTTATAAGGATTACTTACAAAACTACTGTTGATTGAATAATAGATGCTTGTATTTTTCTATTTAATATGTTCATAGTATACTTAAACGGAGACATACGGTTGTCAATATACATCAGACTATACGTGCATTATTTGACACACATTGTAAACTTTATGACTGACTATAGGTATCTCTGAAAAATACATATGTGTATTAAATGGGGTTGATCATCATTCTGGTATTCAAAATCACCCCTTGGGATTTAATGGGTTAAAATGATGGTGACTAGATTTGTTGATTCTTTTAGATTTTAAGAATGTGGTGTTACTCTTCAGTTATAACTTCCCACCAGTATTTTATTTACTCCTCTCCAGGAGTTAGGCACAAGGCCAATTTTGTCCTACTCCCACAAGTAAGATGTGACCTAAGGTCGGATCAGAAAGTGGTGGTTGAAAAGCCAGCGCCCGAGAGGTGAGCACTTTGTCCATCAACAACTGCCTGGGCAGCCCCGTCGGCATTCCCCGGTAGAGGCGCCTCAAGCAGTAAGCAATTAACTTACTCCTCCCCAAAGAGGGGAGGCAATCACTTCCCACCAGTATACTGGGACCAGGAATTGTAGCATCTCCTGGGGTCTTATCTATAGGTTGAAGCTATTCTGTTCTTGATTTGACATGAAAGTGTATTCAGTCGTATACATACACATCTACACTATGTAAATCGAGTAAAAGTAATGACATAGTTATGAATTTTAAAATAAAAATTAACTAAAATCAATGTTATACTACTGTGTCTGTACGTACTAATGCCGAAAATCTTATTGTCAGTCGAATGAGTTACACAACCATTGACAATGATGCGTAAGAATTTACTAATTTAAGAAGACGGCTCGATAAATACACGATCCTATTAAATTGCCTCCCTACTAGGGCAGAGTTAGACACGATGTTTTTTCTTATAATATGAAGAAAATTCAACTCCTCCAAAAAGCGAATTCTTTGTTAAGAGAAAGATTAAAATTAACTAAGTCTAGAAGAATGTATTCTTCAGTGACGAGGGACGAAAAGATGAACTGATAATATAGTTTGTTCCTAGTTAAAAAGTCACGGTTCATGTTGATATTAAACGTGAAGATAATGATGCAGTAGTCAGCATGGAAGCAGCTCCCTGGTAGTTTTTTTACAGAGATTTTCTAAATGTTTAGGAAGAACATTTATTTATGGAAGTTCAATTGGGTTTTAGGTAGTGAAATGAAGAGTTGAACAATATTTACAGTGGTTGTGTCTAGATGAGTTATTGCGGTGAGAGTTTTACATGAAAGAACTAGAGATTGCAGTTCAGTTAAACAGCTACAATGACAAAGTCGAGAGAGTAAAGAAAGTATTGCAACCTCTTTTCTATGAGAAAGAGACTATAAGGAAGAGAGACCATCCCTCACTAAATTGCACAGTCGATGTTGTACTCTGGCAAGCCTAAAAAGAGTTATCTGAGTGGCTATCAAGAGATATAGTAGCGGTATTTCATCTTAGGACGTATCTGACTCGTTCGACTTAAAATAACTCGCATCTGCCGCAAACCCTAACAACTAATGAGCCTATTTACATGCACTGAAACAATGGATGAGTTACATGTGCATACACTGATGTTCGCAAGTTCTAGAAATAGTATAGTTATTAATTTCTATAGGTTATACACTTATAGAAATTTAAAAAAACTATACTATTACTTGTGTAACATGAATTATACTCTAAAAGTCTCCTTCAAAACAAGCAACCCTACCAAAATGTATTTATTGCAATTACGTTCTTATAATTTTTGATGGCTAAAATTAGCTAATACTGCTTTTATTCGTTCGAACACAGTCTAATAAGATAACACACGCAGTGACAATAGTGTTATAGTCGTACGATATAAACGTAGATCTGGTGTTGGCCAATATCAAAGTGTAGTATCTCTTCCGATAGATACTGCACCCCATAGACTAGTATTTTTCTTGGCCTTCGGGGCTTGATTTACGCCGGTCTATGGTTCTGACGTGTGCAGTAATAGGAGGTCCATCCTCCCAGGCTTTGTCTCACCATGTTGGGTGGAGTAAGGTTATCGCCTACTGCCTGAGGCACCCCTACCGGGCAATACCGACGGGGCTGCCCAGGAATTTTTTGTAGGCCAGAGTGCTCACCTTCTCGGGCGCTGGCTTTTCAAATCCCACTTTCCCAACCTTGTGTCACATCTTACCTTGTGGGAGGAAGATAAATAAAAAAAATGTTTAGATAAAAAAATGTATTATTTGGATTTTTCAGTACTACTGTTCTCATCTTGGATGTTATTCTCACAACGTTTCTGCCGATGTAATCTCCGATCTTCATCAGGTATGTATTGTCGTCTGTCGATGTACTTGAGAAGGTCGGAGGTTGCATCGACCGAAACGTTGTGAGGATTACACCAAGGATGAGAACAACAAAATGCCGTGACATAATCAGAAAAATAACGTATTTTAAAGCGAGTGGCGATTGAACACCAAAGGAAGAAGAAACGAAGAGAACCCTACTGCGAAAAGGGCCGAGTAAAAGAGACTATAATAGCATATTGAGAGTCGGCTGTACGTCTTCGTCACTACTAGTATAATATAACTGCGCAAGTTTTCAAGCCGTGACACAAAAAAGTAAAATATCGTATTGTATAAGAGATTTCCGTCTGGCCATTATAACAACACTCACGTATAGAATGTAATTAAATAAAACTAAGATTTATCTTATCGTCTTAAGTATGAAAACCTTCCGAACGCATGTCATTACGGCTGTCGACTGATAAATTGAGCACTTTTCAGAATCAAGACTGACGTTTTGCCTAAATATATCAGGCACATTCTCCTTTATTATTTTTCTAGTGTAGATGTGTCCATGTTTATTTATTTTGTTCATACTTTAAAATGTCTACACTTGAAGTTCTAACCGTGTCTCAAGTGGAAAACGTCTATTCTTAATCCTTTTGAGTGAACAATACTAAAAGAAAGAAAACAAGGCAAGTGTTTCTGCAACCTTTTCAAACCTCTTGTTTGTGTTGTTTTTTTTACTCTTTAGAAGAATGTATGATAAAGTGTTCTGGAAGTCCACGCCTTTCTGATAACAATGAAAGTAAGAATTCAGATTAGGTTTCTTCTTTAAACAGAATCATCTGCTATTAAAGCTCGTGCTTTATCAGTTAAACAAATAAAACAGAAGAACAAGTAAAAGATCTAATTAAATTAATTCACTTTGTAATATATCATCCTTATAAAAACATTTAAACGTTAATTCTAGGAAGATTACGATACACACAAGCTGCGATAAACCACTAAAGAAAAATTACTACGACGGAAAAAAGAACCAGTAATATATATATATATATATATATATATATATATATATATATATATATATATATATATATATATAGATATAGATATATTTGTATTTCATGTATCCACATCAAATTTTATAAGGAGATATCATTTTTTATGTATCAATTTTTTTGTATTTACTTCAACAGTGCTCGATACGTAAGTAGAGCTAGGTAGTAAACTATGAGAATATATTTATGGCAATTAAGCTACACAGAGGCTCCCACGTTTCATCCTCGCGGGAAGTCTTAGTGTAGCTTAATTGCCATACATATAGTGTCATAGCTTGCTATATATATATATATATATATATATATATATATATATATATATATTAGTACTTCATGTATCCACATAAACTATTATAAGGAGATATCATTCTTTATGTATTAGTTTTCAGTATTTACTTCAACAGTGCTCGATACGTAAGTAGAGCTAGGTAGTAAGGTAGTAATTAAGCCTGACGATTCCACCCGGGGATGAAACACGGGAGCCTCTGTGTAGCTTGATTGCCATATATATTTTCACTGCTTACTATATATATATATATATATATATATATATATATATATATATATATATATATATATATATATATATATGGACATATATGTGTGTGTATTAAAATGAATATTCTATTATTAAAACTTACAGAAACTAGTATTACACAGTGAATGCACTCATCAGTGTACGAGGTGCTAATCCCTACCGCTCGAAGGATTCGAACTCAGTAAACAAAGTCACCCACGACTTCGCAACATTCATCAGTACGGGAAAGATGAGGAATGTATGTTCTATGAAGTATCAGATTAAGCGGGCAGATATAGCAAGTAGTCAGAAAGTATTAAACTCCAGATACAGGAATATATGGGTTACGTCAATTGCAGATATATATATATATATATATATATATATATATATATATATATATACCGGTGATATATGGGTGATATCGCGCCCTTAACTCATGAGTTTTCAAGGAAAATCTTCTCCTAAGAGTCAAGGACGCAATACCACTCCTTGTTTGTGACCTTTAATAAAGTCTGATTTATTTCTCATGTTATTATGTTATTCAATTAATATTATTGCTCTATACACTATATTGAGCTTTGTTTTTATCCTGATAGTCTACCCGTTAAAGCTATTATTTATATCTTTAAAGTATTATCTTACTCTCTCTCTCTCTCTCTCTCTCTCTCTGTCTCTGTCTATATATACATATATACATATATATATATATATATATATATATATATTTGTTTATTTATTTATTTAGTAAGTTTATATTATCTTAAAAAAGCATTAGTAATATCGTAAGTAATCAGTATACAACGAAAAAAATGATAGACCGTAGTCGAGGGCGACCTGAATGTTTACTTTTCATTAGCTACTACACAAAGTTGTAAGGAATGGCGCTACACTTTTTGCTTTATTCCTCAACTGACCGTGTATTATCAATTTATGATGCTGGGGGTTTAAGAAGGACACTCTAAACCAACACATACCATTTTGTTAGGTATGACTCAACCGGTGATTGAACCCCACCCTCCCGGCCCATTAGCGAACACTCTAAACATCATGTCAAATGGGTCAGTAAAAAGAATAAAACTTACCGATAGTTACGGATATGTGATTAAATAAAGGGGTATATTCGGTGTTTATGTTTTATAGGGATTTATTACGTGTCGTCATGATATAATTTATATTACGTCATTGGATAGGCTGTCTGAGTTGTTGTTTCCCTTTCGACGTCCGTTAATAATTAATAGATCACAATACGTGATTACAGTTGTAAAATATACAAATTGATTTAATACATTTACTTTTCATATTCATTTTCATTGTGAGGTATATATATATATATATATATATATATATATATATATATATATATATATATATATATATATATATATACATATATACATGTGTGGGGGGTTGTGTATATGCATATGCATATATATATATATATATATATATATATATATATATATATATATATATATATATATATACATATATATAAAGCTATTTGTAAACACATATTGAGCATTCTCCGGTAATAGGGAATCTTTATATGAGATTAGATTTTAGAATCGCTAACAATCAACCAGCCTAAGGTCTACCACTTTCGCAACCTTTATGTTTAAAAGGAAGGTAGAAAACAAATAATATTTCGTAATTAGTTATAGGTATATGTATACATATATTCCATGATAAATGCCAGTATACTGAAATCATATGCCCTTAAAAGGGTTAAGAAAAGAATTCATATACACTAAATGTACACATGCAAGGAAATTCCCAAATCTTTACACTTTTATTGTCATTAAGGGTATGCGAGCACACCAGGGCTATGTATTTTACTTGAAGGATTTTTTCTTCAGCGCACCTTACACACTTCATCCACTCATGCATATATATTTATACTGTATTGATGTGATAATGAAATGGTTTCGTTGATATGTAGTCATACCCTCAATGACAATAAAAGTGTAAACATTTGGAAATTTCGTTGTTTTTGTACATTTAGTGTATATTAATTTTTATTTTAACTCTATTAAGGGCATATGATTTCAGTATACTGCCATTTATTATGGAATGTCACTACTTTTGTACAGGCCATGCCACAAGACAATGTTAATTTTAAAGTTTTTTTTTTTAATTTTTGGTAAACTAAGGTATATGGTAAACTGAAATTAAAATGCAATCAACTAGACCCTAGAACCTCTATCTCTGCCAAAAATCAGCTGAATTCATCAAATAAGTGATGAGATACAGGGTGGCACACACGTACGTACGTACACACGGATAATACAAACTCACTCCTGACCTTTCTGGATCTCTGGGTTGCCTTGACTAATGATGCTGAAATTCTACACACTTATAGTACCTATCAAATGAAAATTTTGTGCAAAGTTTCAACAGATTTGGTTTATTGGTTTTTGAGGTATGATTGATCAAAGAAATGAGATTTCTAGCATAGGTCGTTTTGTGAAGTCTATTAAGGGATAGAGCGCTATCGCGCCTCCCTTGATAAATGTACATGGTTTAACTCCTGAACTAATTGACCGATCATTTAGTATTTTCGAACACAATAGCTTGACGTAATGGGTCTAAATGTGAGCTCGACTATGTTCAGTTTACTTTCATTATAACGCGGTGAAGAGTAGAGGAAACGCTTCCTACACATTTAGATACCTTCGATATTTTGTGAAATTTCAACGTAAGATCTTAATGTGGCGAATTCCATCAACGTTTATTATATGTTCTAATGTAATAATATCAATAGAAATTACTGCAGTTTGTGAAATCTACAATAGTATTATTAATTGTGGAACGTCTGCTATTTCTCCTCTTTTTAATGGTTTTCAGGTTATTTCATCTTCTACGAATACCGCTTATCTATTACTCTTCTTTTTGTTGGCAATTCTTCTTTTGATGAGTCTTGTGCTAAGCTTCCTGATTTTCCTTTGAAAACTGATCAGTCTCTCTAGTTTGTGATTATCACTCCAAAGATGGTTGCTAGTGTTCTTTCTGATCTTGACCAGTCTACCGCTTCCGGTCATGATTCACTTGATGTTGTTCTTCTCAATCATTCTGCTCCTGAATTTTCTTGTATTTTCTCGAAATTATGCAATCTCTGTTTGTCTAAGTTATGCTTACTTTCTTGTTTGAAAGAGTCGTCTGTTGTCCCTCTCTTTAAACATTATGTTGATCAGTTCGACCCAACTAAGTATCGTCCTGTTAGCCTCCTATCCGTTATTAGCAAGGTGTGTGAAATGTTGGTCAACTGCAAGCTTGTTCATTTTCTGGAGAGCATGTGCCTTTTTAGTAGTGCCCAGTATGACTTTCGTTGTTTTCGTTACACGGCTGATCTTTAAACTGCTATAACTGAGCGGATCCATCGGTTTATGGATAATTCAGGAGCGATAAAAGTCATTGCACTTGACATTTCGAATGCGTTTGACGGACTGAGACATTCTAGTCTCCTCCACAACTTCAGGGGTATGGTATTGCTCGTGATGTTTTTGACATTGTTAGATATTTTATTTCTGATCGTAGCTTGCGAGTAACTTTGGACTGTGTCTCTTCATTCTCTTTTTCTAACAATGCGGGTTTTCCTCGGGGCTCTATTCTAGGCCCAACACTGTTTCTGCTTTATATAACTGATCTTCCAGAGAATATTATTCAGAAAATTTACATCTAAGCTAATGATACGACTACCTATTTTGGAGGTTGCTTCAATCTTATCGCCCTGATCTAGAAGTTGACGTTAGTTCAGTTGTCGATCGGGGTACGAAACGGCTTGTATTTTTAATGCTGTAAAGACTAAGCTTGTGTCTTATAAATCGTCCATTTTCTTCTTGAGATTCTTATGGATGGCTCTGATCTTGAGTGGAAATCGACCTTGAAACTTCTTTGACTTTCTCTCTCATCAAATGTTTCTTGGAGTGCATACATTAGATCCATTGCTCTTCCTGCTTTTCGTAAAGTCGGTTCTTTCCATCGTCCATCAATCAGATCATCTATTAAGTACTGTTGCAATAGTTGAGCTGTTGAATCCCTTCCTCATTTAGAGATTTTGATTACGTGCAGAGACAAACCTGTAATGTATCTTGTTTTTGCACTATCTCTATCACAGGTGTGATGTTGCTAGTCTCAATATTATCTCTATAAATACTGTTATGGCATGCGTTCTCTAGAATTGTATGTTCTATTAGTCGCTTTTTGTGTTCCAACTCGTTTGACTGGTTGGTCTATTGGTCTCCATTAATTCGCTGTTTTGGTACTTTATTGTAATAACACTACTTATTCCAGTAACTTTTGTCCAAGAACCGAAGCTTCTGGTACTCTCTTCCTGCTGAGTGTTTATCTCATGCCTATAACCTAAGTCTTTTCAGGACTAAGTCCTATAAGTATATTCTGTATTTGCGATAATCATATTTGTTCTTGTTCGCACCTCACATCAAGTGGCTTCATGCGTTGTCTGGAGCGATTTCAATAAAAGAAGTTCCTAAGGCAATTCTTCTGGAAACGCTCTAGTAGTTGAATATTAACTCTGCAAATAGTTTATGACACACAAGCATATCAGTTCATACCACACATGCCTCATACACATATATCTTAGTTTCCATCCTGATACCACGTGGTATCCACATCCACTTCTCCAAATGGTCAAACGACACAGCAGCCTGTTTAATACGTCTATTTATCTGAGAATGCCACAATCCGTTCCTCAAAATAACACTACCCAGATACATAAAACGATCTACTTTAGACAGTCTTCTGGCATTCAACAAATATATCTGGTTACTGATACAGGTTGCTCTGGGCTGGGGATAAATAGCATGTGTCTTGCACAGGCTTATTGTTAGACACATGCTTCTAACAGGCACATGCAATGCAATCCATGAAATCCTGCACATCATTCTGTGAGTGAGCCACGAGATCCACATTATTAGCATAGAGAAAATCTCGAACAACAGTAGACAATATCCTTGACGGTGTAAGTTATACAGCCGACCGAATTTGAAGAAATCTTAGATGCACAACTATGTGAGTGTAAGCCAATGAGAAAGTTAAAGCAAAATAGATGAAACACAAAGTAAGTGCAGATATATCACTCTGTTTATCACAATTGTAAACTGTAACGGGGTCAAAGAGACAACCGTAGCAGTTTACACGTGCTTTTATGTTTTCATGCAGCTCGCTAACGACCTAACAAGTTAGGAGAGCATCCCAACTTGCACAATAACTTCTACTGTGCATCCCGATTGGCGTGCCTCCATTATGGTATATTTGTACAAATAGCTGGTATAGGTCTAGACGATGTCTAATACATGTTTCCTTCATTGGACGTGCCGTAAAGATCATACCAGTGGTACCCCTATTTCTTCTAAAGCAACACTAACTCCTAGGAAGTATAAAATACAGATGTCCGCATTTAGCTTACTCAACAGGATTTTTGGTAATTACCCTTTCTGCCCTATTTCGAAAGAGAGATGCCTTGATTATTGCCGCATTCATTTTCAACCCTTTATCTTTCTACAAAGAGATCATAATGGAAGGACGCCAATCATGGTAAACATACCCGTCAAACCAGATGTTGTCAATGAACCCTTTACTTTTAACTGCTAATGGTATTTCCCCACAGCGAAAGACTAACATATGCATACCATCTCCACCAAAACCTCTGCATCTCAACTGAAATATAGCCTCCTCCACTTCCTTGAGGGAAGAAACAGAATCCATTTCGTCAATGATAGCCATATGAGGAAAGCTATCGATCACATCAGTACTGACTATCGACGGATTAGCGAGCAGATTAGTATAATATGCATTCATCAAGTAGCTTGCTTGGGTTTGACATCCACTGTGTCATCCTTGGATAGTAATGTGGTTGCACTAGAATAGCTACAACCATTGACTGTCTTCATCAAGTGATACAGTGTTTTACTGTCCTTAACATCACCGCACGATGAATAGCACACGCTTTCTGTCGCCACCATTTATATTTATTCCGCTTAAGTTATTTCTAGAACTCTGATTTAATAGATAAGTATGCCTGTTCCACAGACTTTGGATCATGAGGTGGCAAGCCGCTATCACTCCGGCTTTGATAAAGTGCATGCTTTTTCTGTAGCAGTTGCGCGATATGAGCATGATTGTCATCAAATCAGTCTTGATGGTTTCTCTTCGTGAGCCATGATCATCTTCTACTTTTTCATAAACACACTTCTTAAAACACTCCAAAGTACCATAAAACGATATATGCTCAAGCCTATGATGTATGTCTAGGACAGTTTTCTCAGTTTTCAGCTTTGCAGCATTAATTCTACGAAGACACTTAGCGTTGCCGAATCACATCTTCGGTTTAATTACGAAACTCATGTCAGCACACACAAAACGATGCACCATTGCAAATGTCTATTAGATCGCGTCTACGGGTTATGACGTAATCGATCAAATGCCATTGCTTGCCTCAATGCATCTTATACTTTGGCTTCAGTTAGTAACACGTGTTAGTTATAACTACACCACGTTCCGAACACATTTGCAGTAAACGTAACCCGTACAAATTAATACTTCCAACTCCATAACATCCGCGTAGACGCCATTTTGATATTCCTAATGCTCACATTGAAATTCCGCATCTAGACAATTGTATCATGTCGCAGAGCAGTGTAGATATCTCCTTTAAACTCTTCATAAAAGGATCCTACTATCTCAGGCGGGCTGTCCAATGTAAGAGTAAAAACAGAAATAAGAGTTGCATATCGCTGACAAGATAGAGGCAAACGTAAGGGGTCGTTATGCGCTAATTTTGATAACAAGGAAGATTTTCGAGTTTAAAAACAACCAATTCCCTCCGAGCAAATCTTATGCCATTGTCGTGTCGTTCGCTTTCCTGTTTCAAGATCCAGTAAAATACATATTCAGAGGCCTCCCTTACACGACTAACCTCCTCTAACAATCTAGTATCTGGTAAGGCTGCTATATAAATGTTGGAACTAAACAGTTCCTGTCCAAGACGTTTTATTCGTTTCCCCTGCCGTTCAGAACCATAACGACTAAATACACTTCTGATGTTCCAACATGCAATTCCCAGATGATATTTCGTATTACTCATTACATTCATCTCGACAAGCTAGACACATAGTTGGTATCTATACATATGGATGGCTTACGTCAAATATACAAGCACACCAACGAGATTATAGTGGCCAACGCTTGTGCGACAAGACGACCAGTCTCTCAGTATCGGCGACTATTTACCCGGTGACAGACAAACAGCCAGATGAACACTAATCACTTAAACCGCAATTTAGATCTGAGTGGTCCTTCTCGTAGATGCCTGCCTTAACAAAGGCTCAAAAAGACTTCTCTTCTAGTTGTATTGCTATATACCCATGGCTGGAACGCGGATGCTAGGCACATGAGTGTTATCCACATGCGAAGGATCATGCATGATTAAGCTGACAGTTCTTAAGCTCCTCTGGAGGTTTCTGATAGGGTTGGCTCTCCCTTATCATTTCTGCCAAAACCTTAGCGAAAAAGGCAGTGGGATCCAGCTTTACAGCATTGAGAACTCGCCGTTTATAAGGTCCATTTGGCGTCGTATGTACGTAGGGTTAGTTTGGCTGGGAGAGGCTATGTGATCTGATAAGACAGTTGTGCCCTTATAACAACATCTACGTCAACACTTATGTAATTATTATATCTAAATGTCTGATGTTTTCAGTGATCGAAAATATAGGGGTGAATAACGTCAAATATGTACCTTAAAAATGTCGGTTAATGATGATAGGTCTGTTCGCTGATGGTCCAATGAAGAAAACAACTAAATAAATAAACACAAGCAGAAAAGAGAAAAACAAAAACAACAACCAAACAAACAAACAAACACATCGATAAGAACGTGATATAAGGGTATTCGCAGCGACAGAAAAGGTTCAGACAAATCTCTATTAGAGACGCTCTGTTTTTCCGATGATAATCTAGTTAATGTAATGAGTTAATAAAAAAGAGTGCCGAAATAGACGATAGGAACGTGAAGTAAAGAGACGTCTGTGTTCCCAACTAAAGAATGGTTCAGACAAATGTCTGTAAGAGACGATCTTTTTTTCGATGATGATCCAGTTAATCTAATGGATTAATAAAAGACAGTGCCGAAGGAGACGATAGGTACGTGAAGTAAGGAACCTGTTAATGTTCCCAGCGAAAAAAAGAATGTCCGTTAGAGACGCACGGTCTCTAGGGTGGTGATCCAGTGAATGTAATGGGTAAATACAAAAACAACGCCAAAACGGAAGTTGAAAATGAAGTAAGGCGCCTGTCGATATTGATATATATATATATATATATATATATATATATATATATATATATATATATATATATATCAACATATATATATATATATATCGTAAATATTACTAATGACTTGAGTCTGCATATTTCTTTTTTGATCTTCCTAGATGTCAGATGAATTTAAAAAGGAAGTAAAATATCATGTAGTTCAAAAAATAATCAAATATGCTAGGTTGGTTATTTAAACGTAAAGATTGAGAACTATATTCCTATATTCCTACAAATAATTAAAAACTACAAGATATTAGTTTGTTCTTAAATCTCAGAAAATGCCCGATAGTTATTTTCCTGAATAAACACTTAATTAATATATATTCGAGCGTAAAATATACGGACTCTTGTCACTGGGGAAGAACATTTATTAACTCGTACGAAATATCGAAAAGTTATACACTGCGAAAAAAGAGCTTTCTATAAGCGTGAATTTAATATAAGTTAATTTGTAATGAACCGGGAGGTGACTGGCAACGACAGAATGAGTCTAACAAAGCTGGAAAGTAACAGGAGCGAACATGGCAAAAACAAGGTCAATTATGTGAATTGCAACAATGCTTAACATGAAGAAATATTATCGGAAAAAGAGTATTTCTTAACGCGTATTTCGCTACTTTTAGTAAACTTATTCACAGTAACATTTTTGAACACGACCTTTCAAATTAACTGTGTATTATGTGCTTATCAATGTATCTTTAATTGCGTATGATGAAATGTGACCTAATTACGGCATACCTCATAGTCAATGAGAATGGTAATCTACCTGTGGTGGAACTTTTCTACACCAAAACCAAGTCGCAGTTTTCGCGGTTATTTGCAGAAGATGTAGCATCGTCTTTTTGCTCTCAACAGAAGAGAGGCGGCATTCTCTTTCCGTGTCTATCCTCACTCGAACAGTCTGTCAAAGAAACGCCAGATGATGCTTACCATATCCAATATATAGATGCAATACCTTACACATGTATTTTTACATGGCTTGCTGCACTTTGCATTTTACTGCCAATAACATTGATGTAGTAATTTAAAAAGTCTACGTTACCTGATATTTTTTCTACAAATTATCATTCATGTGTTTTATCATTGATTATTATCATTACAGTTCCTTGCCAATATTTGGGAGTTTTTTTCACTTATGTATTGCTCATAGGACGGAATAGTGAGTTATACAATTCTCGAATTTAATAAAGCAGGCCGTACAATAAGGCTGGTAGTAGTCGAACAATTAACAGCCCGCTAAAGTATTGATTGTTGCAAAACCACACTTAACTTTATAGTATATAGCTATCATAGATACATTTAAATATCATTGGTATATATTTAAGTTAATGTTTTGGTTGAAGATAGAGGGTAAGGCGTTTATTGCATCCATTGTTCTAGAGCAGTAAGAAAACGAGCCCAAGAAAGAAATCCATACAAAAGGGTTACGACGGTGGTCAAACTCCTTGTTTACTGGACTGTGAGCAAAGGAGTCAACGCGTTTATACATATGTGGATCCGTGAAACTTATAGTAGGGTAGAACGCGAGACATTGGACAGAATATAGAGTTGCGTCTTGGAGAAAAATGTTTAAACCAATTGTGTTGACATCTTATTTCTTAGAATAAGATTTAAATAAGATTGTTTTAATTTGTTTTATTATTTATTATTGTTCGTCTTTTTTGAGTTGTCAGCAAATACATTTCGTTTTTGGTATTAAATCATGAGTGGACAAGTGGTCTGCTTTGAAGTTATAAAATATCCACAAACTACACTAGATCGCACCGTCAATTTTATATACAAGATACGCCCCTCGCTTATATATATATATATATATATATATATATATATATATATATATATATATATATATTTATGAATAGATATATTTATATATATATATATATGTTTATATATATATATGTATATACATAAATATATATATATATATATTCATATTTATATTGTTATTTATATTTATATTTATATCCATACATATACATATCTCATTCTATGTGTGTGTATGTATGTATACTTATGCATTTACGATCATACTATCATAAGTGCATACACACAAAAGTGACAATAAAATCCCGTGTATACAATATCAGCGTATATAAAAAAGAAGTGTTGAGTGAACCAATACGGTTTTAAAAGTTAATAATATATTATGCGAACGAGAAAGAGAATAATATAAGTTTTAATATGAGTTTTAATATTAGTTTCAATAGTCGCTGTTCTCCCTCTCCATCTGTCTGCCATGTTCTGTCGTTCTACATCTCTCTATCCTTACCTCGCCCTTTTCTTTTTCTTCATATATATATATATATATATATATATATATATATATATATATATATATATATATATATAATACACGCGTCGTTAAAGACCATTGAGCTTTCTCTCTTAGCTATCTTTCTTGTTCATTTCTCGACACGGCAAGCGACTCGTCGGTTTTCTGCGTTAATTGGTGGAGTATGACACCTAACGTTCTATCGTGGGCCATTCCTATAGCGCGTTCGATAGCGCTACAGAAATGAAAATCGACGAATCGCTCGCCGAGTCGAGGAATTAACAAGTAAGATAACGAAGAGAGAAAGCTCCGTGGTCTTTATGACGCGGGTATAAGCAATGACTTGCTGTCGAAATATACATATTTATATGTATATATATATATATATATATATGTATATATATATATATATATATATATATATACACATATATATATATATATACACATATATATATATATATGTATATATATATATGTATATGTATATATATATATATATATATATATATATGTATATATATATATATATATATATATATATATATATATAATGCGGTTCATACGGTAAATATAACATATAACATCTGCAAATCTATAGAGAGAATAACAACATGATGATACGATATTGCTTCATTACCTAAAATACAACTATTTCATTTTTTAATATTTTGCATATTTAATTAAGTTCGTTGTAAATTTCGGGAGAAAAGTCCTTCACAAAAATAGTGAAGTATTTTCTGAGTTACTTTTAAAACGAACGGATTTGAAAGTTTCTACATAAATCCAAAACTGCCAGGCAGCAGTATGTACATGTTGCTTCTTATGTTTACTGATGAGAAACAAATCTTAAAAAATAAACAAGTCGTAGTTCCTTATGCTTATGTTTTTATTAATGTGTGTGTCTGTTTGCTCACGAACTACTTCTAACGTCCCCGAAGTAGACCCTTATGAACATATACCTTCTAAAACTGCATTTAATATTGTATATTATGCGTGTATTGCATTTTCGTCAACGTGGGATTTTTATTTGACGTTTTTATTTATTTCGATTCATGACATTAACTCATAGATATCAGAAATTGATATAAGAAATGACAATATGGTCATGGCCTGGATTACAAGTGAACGGTTCTTTTCATAAATTCATGTGATTCGCTGGGCGTGTTCTGTAGTAATTAAAGTGTATACATTCATTTAGAAGTACTGAATTGAATGTCGCATTTTTACGTGCCACGAGGAATGCTCATTTTACGAGACGCTGAACTAGACATGATTAAAAGACACATAGACGGAGTATCGTTTTCTCGAGCTGAGATTGTCACCAAGGCCAGTAAAAGGGACACTGCGCTATGACTAAGACCTCAGCTTTACATACAATGGTCCTTGCAGGCAAGGAACCGGCTAATTATCCAACCAAAGAATTAATTAACCTATTCCAAACTAATAACGTCTGTGGGATGTTAATCACAACGTGGACTGTAGACTATGGACGAGAATCTTGTCTTAAGAAGTGTGACTTCTGAGGTTCTACAATAACGTCAAGACCGTGCGCGCAATCCATGCAGAAACCCAATTGTTGTTTCTGCCGTTGTTTTTTTACACGTAAGTGTCTCTGGCTATTTAGTGAAGCTATCCACGACAAGGAGACAATAGAACCTGTACAATGGCCCAGCAAAATAAATATGAATTCTCGACCACGCTCGGTGCGTTTTACGCCTGGGTTTGAATTTTATAAGATGCGTTGTTTTTTTTGCTGATAACGCACACTATTTACATAATATAACAGTATTCTCAATAACTTGATCCATGTTTATTTAATAGACGTAACTTCGCATAAGACTCTTCATCCATGATATGCATTGATACCACCCATGAAACTCTCATAGAATATGTTTTTGCAATATCGCCGGAATGACTACTGGATAACTGTAAATGACTGCATCGTTGCAGATGGAATATGCTTCCGGAAGTGTTTGCTTCTTGTCTAGTATTCTCTCTAT
The DNA here is from genome assembly GCA_963556195.1 of Sepiola atlantica. Classification (NCBI taxonomy): domain Eukaryota; kingdom Metazoa; phylum Mollusca; class Cephalopoda; order Sepiida; family Sepiolidae; genus Sepiola; species Sepiola atlantica. The sequence goes on along the minus strand of OY744527.1, from coordinate 38,128,130 downwards.
AAGGTATTTTATAAAATCATAATTTACAGCCTTTGTTTTTATCTCTCCAATTAGATACTATCTTATGATAATAAGCACCTTTTTTTTCACCTAAACTTCTGTTCGTAGAGAGGCTATTACCGTTTTCTGAAATGTTCCACATATTTCGATATCGATTTAGACAGTCAGTCCGCATCACTTATCTTTGAAGATGGGAGAAACTAATCCTAGTAGTTATAATTTAGGAGAATTATCCCCCATCTCTGTATTCTGTTTACCGTATTTGTAGTCAACCCCTTCTTCGAGCCATGGATTGTTAATAAAAGGGTATGGTCGGTTGATAATGTAAATATTCATATATGTACGAACGAAATGGTGAAACTTTAAGCGTTCTTTGCCAACCGGGTCTGCAAGTATGCGTTGCTAAAATCCACGTTCGAAAATAATTTTCCTCCATCGATATCGCGATATATTTTTGAACACCACATTTATATACATAACATAACGTTAAACATCTGTAATTTCCATTCTCTGCGAGACTGGTTTCGCTGCTGTTTTGTCTTTTGGCATCCATTTTGTTTTCTCATATTCTCTGCACAATCGGAGAGATTCCTTCTGGTATTAATTATGTTTGATAAAGGGCAGTTACTTTTCCCGAAATATTAAATAAATGTTTTTTATAATTATCCGGACATCACACAAATAGCTAACAACACTCTTACTGTTATGTAAGATGTTAAGAAAAAATAAATAGTAAGTCATATTTCGTGTTCGATTTATTATTTTTGTTCCTTCCAACTTACATCTTACCCGGAATTTGCATTGCCCACAGCCTTTTAAAAACATACTACTACTATACTCAGCAATGCTTCAAGCAAACTACCATTCTCTCTCTCTCTCTCTCTCTCTCTCTCTATATATATATATATATATATATATATATATATGTATATATATATATATATATATATATATATATATATATATATATATATATTAAAAAGTAGAATGATAGGAATAAGAAATTGCAAATATACAATATTTATTAAGACATCAAATGTTCAAAGAAAGGAGTTTCATATTATCAATCCATGGATTTTCAAAGACAAACTCTTTTCACTAGATGAAAAGGGTTTGCCGTTGAAAATCTATGGATTAAAGATATGATACTCATTGCTTTTAACTTCTGATGTTTTAATAAAAATTGTATCTTTGCAATTTTTAATTCTCATCTTTCATCTCGTGAATTTATTGCTTAATTCAATATATTTAGCTTTATATTATCACGATATATTATTATTAAACGATAAATCGAGTATCTTTAATTGCATTTTATATTCTGATATATTTATATTCATATACACACACACACACACACACACACACACATATATATATATATATATATATAGGGTGGGCAAAAATAAGGGTCCTATTTTTTAAAATTCATAACTTTTTTATTTATTGATTTTTTTTTTTTTTTTAGAATAAGTAAAGGACCCCTTCCGAAGCAAGCATGAGCCGTATTAGCCCTAAGGAACGTACCCTCATTTAGAAAACATTATTTTTGCTTAAAAAACTCAAAACAGTGTAAAAAACAATACTTTAGTTTTTGTAAGTTTTAAGAAGTGTTTTTCGGCTAAAATTTGTTTTGTTTATTTCAAAAAATCTCGGAAGGGTCAGTCTACACACACATAAAGTTTGGTGAGTTTAACTTTTATTTTGTGGAAGTTATTCAAATTCAAGTTATTCAAATTTAAAGATAGGACCCTTATTTTGGCCCACCCTGTATAAGTCTGTGTCAAGGTGTTTTAAATATCGTATGAATATGCTGGGATTAAAGAATGTCAAACGAAGTGACTTGCTGGTTCTGATATGAGTATTCTTGCTTGCTGTTTCACTTATTTGGATCATTGAATAAATGTGTTTTGGGAATTTGTTTCCCAGTTTTTTTTCTTTTCCAAATGTTTAAGAACGCCCTATTGCGTGGGAAATACTAAGACAACTGTTATATTAAGGAACACTTGACATTAACTCAACCATCATATGTGCACGCTCTTAAAAACCAACGCTTAAAGAGAAAGTAAGTCAATCACGTACATATGCGCAAATACCTATGTGTTTTTACTCCGCCCTTGACTGCAATCTAGCTAAGTAAATGACCATTTAAAAAAATATATCTATACAATGTATGTAATTATCAATAAACACGACTATATATGTTTAATGGTTAAATATATTCAGAATTATTTTATTATACATGAATATTGTATAAAGACTAGCCGTACACAGTGAAACATCCACTGTCCTTTCCACAGCAACCTGTATACTCTAATAATATTGCTTTTATAATACTGTGGGTGCTACCAGATCAGGCTGTCTCAAAATACTGGCTTTCTGACCTAAAATGCACCAAACATTAATGTTATTGTGTTTTTCCTTTCCTTTTGCTAAACTCAATCATGTTCTGCAAAGTCAAAAACAAAAACAACAAATTTCCACTACAAAAAACAAACCAAACACGATGAATAAATATTTTAAGATATAAAGAACTTGAAGCATAACAACATTTACAAAAATGGCTAGAGTTGGCATTGAATAAAGGGTTAATATGCCATAACACAAAACAACCGACCAACCGTGTTATGATAATAATTGCCTGTCACTGGGAACATTACTCTTTCTGTTTCCATTAAAATACTTTTTATTATCAGCTAAATATTTTTAATAAATAAAAGAAATATGTCTCTTATTTATGTATTTAGTGGCGTATCAAATTAGTGTATTTACTACTGTAAATATAATTGTCAACTTAACATTCATAAAATCTACAAAACAAATGCCCTTTTTTAAATGTATTCATTTAATTGTTTAATTGTCGACTGGGCGACATAATTTCATTCGTGAATCATTGATTGTTAAATGAGATACAATCGGATTGTTTACCTTTGCGACGTGAGATAAATCACCGATCACCACTTTTCTGATAAGACGATTTCATTTTGTCAATATGTGTGAAAGGTGATAACGTACGTACGAACATCAAATACTTTAGTGTATTATTATATACATGAGAATTAGTTTATTTATCTCTGTTATTGCGTACTAATTTTCTTTGTACGTCTGGTGAACAATCGTACGCATTTATGTATACGCTCGATATTTAAAATAAATTTCCCAAGAGATTGTCGTTCCAAAATACTCCGCTGTAAACATGGTTAGATTAGCCCGAGAATACTCCGGCCAATCAGGGAACAGGTGTTGCTTAAGAACTGAGGAATCAGTGTAGAAGCCATTACATTAGCTTAATGAGATAGAACATGTTGGATCCGCATTGAACGGTGGAAACCGTAGATGTACCAGAATGCATCGATTGGTAATTTCAAATATGTTTGCCAACTGGATCGATCTGATCCTTATACATTTTTATTAGCGGATTCATCTATATATTATATATCAAGAAATAAGTATTTTAAGTTATTTTTAAAGTATTAACATATTTTATAAAAGTTGAAAACATTCAAATTGCTTTTTACACACAAAACAGTATATTTTAAATAAGGTAAGCTTAAAAGTATATATATATATATATATATATATATATATATATATATATATATGTATATATATATATGTATATAGTGTGTGTGTGTCTAGTTATATTGAAAAGAAATAATAAAGTGTTCGATCGCAGAAGAGTGAGAACTAATACAAATATTTTTAAACGACACATTAAAACGCCCCCTCTTTGTTATTTTCCATTTTCCAAGACACCAAATATCTCAAACGATCTATAAACGGTCTTCCAAATACACCCGTTTAAATATAAATACAAAAATACAAATAACTAATTTAATAAAACTCTACGTAGAATAAAATAAACACTTTTTAGAACACATCACTATGAATATTTAATAAAATAAACACTTTTTGGAACACAGCACTATGAATATTAAATAAAATAAACACTTTTTAGAACACAGTACTATGAATATTAAATAAAATAAACACTTTTTAGAACACAGTACTATGAATATTAAATAAAATAAACACTTTTTAGAACACAGCACTATGAATATTAAATATAATAAACACTTTTTAGAACACAGCACTATGAATATTAAAAAGAATAAACACTTTTTAGAACACAGCACTATGAATATTAAATAAAATAAACACTTTTTTAACACAGCACTATGAATATTAAATAAAATAAACACTTTTTAGAACACAGCACTATGAATATTTAATAAAATAAACACTTTTTAGAACACAGCACTATGAATATTTAATAAAATAAACACTTTTTAGAACACAGAACTATGAATATTAAGTAAAATAAAACTCAATTAATTCCAAACTAATATCTTTTTATCAGAGATACATTTCAGGAGTAAACCGTTTTGTTAATAAATATAACGCCATTTCTTATTGTGTAATGACCTCATTCAGTACACTGACGAGTCTTTTGTGTATATACTTTTTTAAATGTATAAAAGTCAACCCATCTGGATGATACCATGGTAGTATATGTAACATATAGCGTTCAGATAAAGTATTTGTGCATATATATATATATATATATATATATATATATATATATATACACGAAATGAAATATGAAGAATCAAAATCGCAAAGATTCAATATTTACTAAAGCATCAGAACTTAAAAGCAAGGAGTCTCATGTATTTAATACATTGTTTTTTCAAAGACAAACTCTTCTCATCAGAGTATAAAAAAATCGACAATGTAATTGTAAATATTATTGCCAACACTTAACTTTGACAAATTAATACACGAAAAACAAAGAAAATATGTTCCGATGTTCATATGTGTGTACGTTTTTTATGTCCTGCTAAAACTTATAAAAATACGCAACAAACTTAGTATTATTTTGACCTGGGAATCTTCGGATCAATAATCTGTAGAATTTACAAATAAATATTCATTTTCTGGAGCAGATTTAGTAAGGGGGGTTTGAACTTGTTCAGTAATTTTTAGTTTAAATTTTATGTAATTATCTATTAATTTGAACCAAAAAAACACAAACAATGGTAGTAATTTGTAATAAATGTCATTCGTAAAATTTTACCGGAATTTACATCTAATCAATATCCTAGAAAGTACAATTATGTTTAAATCTCTGTTGTTCGGGAACACCGACATCACAATGTAATACTATTTCATACAATGAAATCTACTCGGCGTTTCCGGGGGTCATGAATAAGTAGTATAAGTTAGTCAATCCAAAGTGCTCAATACCCTGCATAGAGTAGGTATGTTTAAGAGGCGCGTTGCAGGTAAAAATAATATCATTGTTTTATATATTGTTTTTAACAAGAACAATTATTGACCTGGAGTCAAAATAGTAACATCACAGTATTTCATATGGGAAGCGGTATATAATAATAAAATAGTCCTCAATATCCTAGATAGAGCAGGTGTGTTTAAACGCAGCGTTGCCCGAAAAAAACTCATTTGTCTTTTTAAAATGTGTCTCATAATAAACATACATAGTACATGGTGTTACCCTAGAGTCACGATAGTATCAAAACATTATAATATTTGGTTAGTGCGATAAGTGAGTTAATCCAAATTGACCAATATCCTGGATAGAGCAAGTACGTTTAAAGGCCACGTTGCCTGGGAAGAATAAAAACATTGAATTTTGTTATACTATTTTATATAAGAAATCTATACGCCGTTGGTCGGGAGTCATAATAGAAACATTACAGTATTTTATATGGGAAGTAGTATCTATAATCAATAAGTGCCTACTATATAAGCTAGACAAAGTGTACTTAAACGCAGCATTGCCCGGGAGAAAGGACATTTTTGTCTTTTGTAATATAGACAAAGTACATGGTGTTTCCCAGGAGTAACACTAAGTGGTATAATTAAGATGATCCAAATTGCTCAATAACCTGAATAGAGCAAGTATGTTTATAGGCCGCGTTACTCGGAAAAAAACATAATTGAATTGTGTTCTACTATTTTATACAAGAAAATCTATTCGGTGTAGCCCCAGAATCATCGTAATTACATTACAGTATTCCATATAAGAATTAGTATATAGAAATCTCAAAAAGTGCTCAATATCTTAGATATAGCAGATTGGCATCGTTGCCCGGGAGAAATACTTCTTAGATTTTTATAATTATATTGTATACTATACCAAGTACCAGGAGTCATAATATGAAAAATACATCATAATATATGGTAAGTGGTATAAGTTAGTGAGTTCAGAGTGCTCGATATATTAGAATAAGCCGGTTGTTTAATCAATAACCTCATCTCTTCTGAACATGAGTCTGAAGTGAAGCAATAATTGCCCCCTCGCCAACCGCACCTCTTCTGAACATGAGTATTGAGTGAAGGGATATTTACTCCTTCCTTAACTGCACCTCTTTAGAAAATCATTCTGTAGTGAAGGAAGGGTTCCGCAATATCCAGCCACACTTCTTCTAGAACATGAGTCTGTAGTGAAGCAAAGGTTGCTCAATCCCAAAAGAACCTCTTCTGAACATGAGTCTGTAGTGAAAGAATAAGAGCCGAAAGTTGGAGAAGTTGAAGGTTTAAAAAGGATGTTTGGGAAGGAGTCAGAGCGGGAGTTTTTGGAATAAGTAAGGGTCAAATGTTTGAAAATAGGTAATTTTCTTTCATTTAGTTTGTTTTAATTTAATTTTCTTTCATTAATTGTGTTCATTCTTTCCTTTTCAATCCTTGTTTCATTTATTCATTTTTTTTAGATTTTATTCATTAAGTCATTTTTTCATTCGTTTTTCATTATTTTATTTTTTTCATTAAATTTATATTCATTTTTTACATTGATTGTTTCATTTATTTTTCAACCTTATTTTCATTCATGTTTTTCTTTTATGTTTTTCCTTGACTCTTTTTCATTTATTTTCTCATTAATTTTTTCACTTTTTTATTCAGTTTGTTCCATTCATTTTACATGCATTTTTGTATTTATTTTTTTCATCTATTGTTTTATTCACATTTATATTTTTTAATTTATTTTTTTCATTCTTCATCAATCTTTTTTTCATTCGGTTTTTTCTTTTATGTTTTTCCTCGAATGTTTTAATTAATTTTTTCAGTTATTTATTTAATTTGTTTCATTGATTTTACATTTATTTTCGTTTTTCTGTCTTTCACCTATTGCTTTATTCACTTTTACATATTTTTCATTCATTTTTTTCATTCATTTTTTTCATTATCTTTTTCACTTTTTTTCATTCGCTTACTGTCTGCATTTTTATACCTTCAATGTTTTCATTCATTTTCTTTCGTTCATTGTTTCGTCTATTACTTCTTATTCATATTTTAATTCAGCATTAGATCTATTTTTCATTCACCTTTTTATTCAATTTAAAAAATTAAAATTTTCATCTATATTTTTCTTTATTTTATATTGATTTTTCTTCATTCATATAATGTATTCTAGATAGAGCCGGTAATACCCCTAAAATGCTCATAACATTGCTTGATATTCTAGATAGATTAACTGTGTTTAAACGCGGTGATACCCGGAATAAAATACTATCCATGTTAATTTTACATATACCGGGAGCCATAACCCAAACAGATCAACATCCTTGATCGCCAAGCTAGTAACACAAAATTATCAAAACAGTGCATAGATTAAGCAAGTGTGTTTAAACCTTTTCTGTCTTGTTTAGAATGATGTTTGCTCCCGGGAGCCATACTCGACAGTGCTTAATATCCTTATCTTCATATTATTGTTAAATAGGGTGTAAGGAGAAAAAATAGTAATTTACAGCGACTATTTGTTCTATCGGCTTTGTCTGGGGTCGGTAATAGTTAGATTACAGTATTACTCTTGGTAAGAGATATGAAATAAATATCTTCGAATTATTGGCTTCATGAAAATTACGTATTGTATTAATATGTTAAAATAGAGGGGGTGGAGAAATTAGGAATTTACTGGACCATTTGTTCTACTTGTCGTTGTCGAGAATAAGAAACGTACGATAACAGTATAACTTGTGGTGTCTGGTGTACATTACCTCTCTTCGGACTATTGTCTTTTTCGACATCATTTATTTTCATATTATACGAAAATGCCGGGGCGAACAAATAAGGAATTGACCGAGACTATTTTTTCTGCTCAGCGTTGTCCTGGAGCCATAATGATTATCAAGATAATTTATCTTTATACATTGACTTAACGGTACTTCTGTTGGTTCTGTGAAGAGTTCCTTACTACCGTTACAGTATTAAAAGAGAAATGAGAGAAAGATAAAAGTTCCGGCTAGAGAGAGAGAGACGGGAGAGAGAGAGGGGGGCATATATAGTGAAGATGTCTAAAACTATATATATTATAAGCCCCCTTTACTAAAGGCTCAGCACTCTGAGTGAGTTTAACAACAAACAGTACTAATAGCCTCGTGCGAGTCCAACACAGTTTGTTGTTGTAAGATCACTTTTTTTCTTTTTTTTTGACATGGCTAACCCCAAACAAGGCAGACCGCCACTGTAGACGTAAGGGGCTACTGAGAAAAAAAGGGGAGAAGGTTGGGGGGTCAGCTTAAATTGGGATCTGCGCAGCGAGATGTCTGTTTACATTAGTTTTAAATATCTGCATGTCAGTACTGTCGGGGAAACAGAGAGGAGGGAGGGAGGTTACAGAGTCCAGCAGCCCGAGGAAAGAAGCTATTTGAGTAGAAGGCTCTCCGGCATTTGTGGACTTCCACAGTGAATGAATGAGATTTAGTTGATTGTAGAGTTAGTCTAGTGAATTTACGTCGAGGGGGCACCAAAGTAGCCAATTCATCGAAGCATAAACCATTGAAGTATTTGTAAAACAAACACAAGGATGCTACATTGAGGCGATGGGACAGAGACTGGAGCTTGGTTGACAGTGAGGGACCTATTAGATGTGTGACTCTGTTTTTGGACCTTGTCAAGAAGGAAGAGACTAGTAGATGATGCACCAGCCCTGATTTGGCAACAATACTCCATGCATGGGCGTATGGTAGGTTTGTAGAGATACAAGATAATGTCAGGTGTGAGTAGTTTTCTAGCACGTTGAAAATATCCGCTGACTCGGTATTTACAAAGTTAAATTCCTTAATTATTAGCTAATTCGCTATGGCAGAGGGGTTAGCGCTCTTGACTACGAATTAGTGGCGGTTTGTGATCGGAGTTCGAGCTTGCCGACCGTTGAGAATTAACTTCCTGCACTGAGGATTGCGTTAGCATGACGCATCGATGTCTATAAATAATTAATTTTTATTTTATAAATATTATTATTATTATTATATATATATATATATATATATATATATATAATACAATCATTTCGCGGAAAGAACTTTCTATCGCCTTTGTACATAACCAATTCAGTTCGGTAGTTCTCAACGTCAAACACATTCATTTTAATATTATAGATAAACAATACTGAAGTGATTTTCTTTAAATACATTAAGCAAATAAATAAGTATAATACATTTCGATACATTTTTATTGGACTCTTCTATAGTATAACATAATAAACACCATATTTTTATAACCGGATAATTGCTTTATTAATTTACTACAAATTATGTCAGCTTAAATAAAAAAAAATACAATTGAATTCGCTCAAAAATGCAGTAATGTTAATTCAACGGTTGTTTTTTTTAATGTACATCTAATAAGTAATTATTAGACAACAAACACATATTATAGTTGTAATTTTCACGAAGTAAACACTCATTATATTACGTTTTTACCAGATAATATACATATTCTACTTTGAACTTCTCATTCGCAATATATAGCTATTGAGTATTGTGGTTTAATATTAAGTAGGACCACCTGTTTTAATTTAAAGTATTAGCTTATTTTTTTATAATCAAAAGAAAAAAAAGTCAATGGTTTCTTTCACTTCAAACATAGTTTTAGACATTTGCACTATATATATATATATATATATATATATATATATATATATATATTCACTTAAAGGTAATTCAACTAGATGCGCATTCCTTGTACACATTAGTGTACGTCAGTGCGTTTATAACAGGTTTTGTAATCTTTTACTTATTTAATTTCTTCTAATATTATGACACCTTGTAGTGCTTTTCTTTTTCTGAGAGGGTATGTTTCATTAACTATTTGTAGATACAATGCTGGACGTTGGTTAATAACACGATTCTGGACTGATTTTTTGAAATCAAATAATACATTAATTTTTGTCTCGGAGTTTTTTAGGGTGACAAATGATAATTTGTATTATTTGTATTAATTGTAATATTTAAACTTTAGTTTCCATCTTATTCTCACAACGTTTAGCCTGATGTTACCTCCGACTTTCTTTACGTGCGTCTCGTCAGAACTCTCGTATCCGTACGTCGAACCTCAGAAGCTGTACAGTATTTCGAACGATCCACTTCTCAACTAATAAAAGTGCCAAGTAATAATTAGTTCTACGTCTTCCGGAAGGTTCAATCACAAGTATTGGCGATACTGTTAAGAAAATAACGAATTGCTTAAGATTTCTACCCGGTCATGGCTGGCATGAAAAGAGAAAGCTACCCTCGTGGATAAAATAAAAAGTACAGGTCGAAATTCTGTAAATATTCTAGTGTTGTACTTAAATATTCCTCTACAATACCCACTTGAAGAAAGTGAAAAGTCAGATTGGCCGAAATGTTGTATGGATAACATCAAAGTAGTCCGAATGAACCACCTACCACACATTATATTTTAAAGTGGATATAAACACATAATAACACTAAAAAAATCATCTATATCATATTTTAAAATGCACTCGTCTGGAGAGTGTTATTATTTTCCGTATTAAATATAGAAGACATATTATTAAAAAAAATCATGTTTCATTGCGTAGAATTTCGTTCCATATTGCTTCAAAATAAAACAGCGTAAGACCTTAGACTCAATGTTTCGCCCAACTGTTGCGTGGGCTTTTTAAAGAGCGAACAATGATTTTTGGCAACTTTTAGCATATTTTGCTGTTGAAAACCAGCTAGGCGAAATGGTGAGTCTTAAGTCTTCCGCTGTTTTTTTTTTAATTCCTACCGTCGGATTATTTTATATTTTCATGTATAATCATGCTAAAAGTTAACTGTATAAAGGAAATGACATATGCACATGTAATTAGGTAGAATTCATGATATGTTATCCGACTTCAAACGTAGCTCAATACAAGGATTGAAGTATGATTTGTTTGGGTTAGTCATGTGATTATACAAGTAATTCCTTATTAGCAGAGCGTAATAATAGCTGCCGAAGATCAAGGCCCTGTGACCAATGATTTCATACGAATATGCATAGTCTCAGCAACAAGAATTAGTGCATGTTCTCCAAAACAGAACTAGAGAGAGTGCGCCACCTGACGGCCACTTGTAAAGTTACAGTTAGTGCCCGTAATGATACTAACTTTAATCGCGCTTAGAAAGAGAAGAGATCAAAATACCAAGGTCTTATTAACGGCACAAAAAGAACTTTAATCATACGAATGCCTCAATCATTCTATTAGTCATATGACCCACTAGGTCCATGAAAAAATAATAAAACACCTACCTGACGAATATAACAAGTTAATCAAGTGCCAGAGTGATGCAGGCAACTGTGCATAGAATGGACGGTTAGAATCCTAAAAGATCTCGCGGTTGCAGTCTTTGAAATAATGTGAATGTCTGGAATCTGGTAGAAAAAAAAAAGCTTATAAAATGGTAAAATGAGGAAATTTAAATTGTAACTGTTGCAGTTTTACATTCAAGTTAAATACGTTATAATATTACTTCAGGGTGCTTAAAGACGTGTAAACAATGGTTAGAAGCAATTAATTCGTGAAAGAAATCAATTAATGATTAATTAAATAAAATATATATTTTAATATTTAATAGGGCAGTACTTCGTCTATATCTTTATATATATATATATATATATATATATATATATATATATATATATATATCCCGAAGCAGTTTTTCATGCTAAACAACTGATGATCTCTTAAATAATGTTGGAAGCAAACTAATATAATAACTGTAAAAATTAAATTGACTTACATGAGTGATTTCGGACTTAAGGTGTTTTTTTCTTATATAGTTTTAATGGTTGAGATATTTCCGAGACTATATATATATCACACATCTGGTTAAGAGAAAAATATATCGAACACAACAATCCTCTGGCGCCGGGAGTTCAACAGAATCAATCCCTCTCCATAAATAGTGAATATGCTGCTTGATGAAAATCGAGTTGAACTTTCATAAAAAATATCATGCATTCTATTAAGAATTGTTAACGTTGGAAAAATGAACGAGCCTAAAATATCTCGCAACCATCATCTATCATATAGGGTGTTATTATTATTATACATGTTCATAAAGTGTGGGTACACTTTAAAATAATTATAACTTTATTTGTATTTGCAATAAAAATAATCTGTAATATAAGTTCATAAACTTCTATGCATCTAATTTATGTATAGCTATCTTATAATTCTTCATCACAAAATCTGCTTTGGATTAGAAACACATATTTTCTTTATTCAGAATACATTCGATCTATGGCAACTTAGGAAAAAGGTTAACTGATATTTGTTTAGGGGAGGGACATGTAAAGACAATAGTGTATGGAACAAAACCATATTCTATAAGAACATTTTATTTGACTGATTTCAGGAATGACTGTAAATCAGTTGGAAACTGTTTTCTTTGAACTTAAAAATTGTATTACCCTTTGAATTATTAATGATGGATGACATCGTGAAACTTAAATAAAATGTCAATAAAACCATATAAAATATAGATGTATTACTTACAAAATAAAGATGCATTACTTACACAATATAGATGTATTACTTACAAAATATAGATGTATTACTTACAAAATATAGATGTATTACTTACACAATATAGATGTATTACTTACAAAATATAGATGTATTACTTACAAAATATAGATGTATTACTTACACAATATAGATGTATTACTTACAAAATATAGATGTATTACTTACAAGATATAGATGTATTACTTACTAATTTTTTACAGATTATTTCTGTCGCAAAGGCAAATGAAGTTATATTTGTTAGTGCACACGGACTTTATAGACACCGATCATGAAGGGAGATTGTCTTTTTGTTCACCTAAAATTAATAACCACACAAGACACACTCGGAAAGCTGATATATCTATTTTAAGCATTGTATTAGACAGAATACGGAGATCTTGTTTTGTAATATTAATTCATTCGAGGCCAACAAAGACAAAATCTGTCAGGAGGTCGACATTTCCAGCTAGTTTGTTTCTATCGAGTTCTTGTTGTGAAATGTTACTGTTTATCTGCCATTATTTTATTAATGAAAAACGCGCCAGAAAACACATTATTCCACTTCATGTAAGAATATAACAACACAAAATATGATTATATCTAAGACAGGATATGCCTATAGGCCTTAGTCTTGAACAGACTAGGGTCTATATGTGGGAAGAAAGAGTCAACAGGAAGAGTTCCACAAGCCGGCAGTTCTTGGAAAAAAACTACCGGAATAGGAAGCTGTATTGCAACCAGGTAGCCTAGAGCGAATTGATGAAGACAAATAGACGAATTAGTTAAACGAGATAGAACCAAAATTGAACCGATCACATTATTCTGAAGAACACATGCGATAATAGTATTTAGAGAAAATAGTGAGCCGAGCAACATCACGCCTTTGAGAGAGAAAGTGCAGATAAAAAGACTGCGTGTGGCCAACCACATCACAGATAGGTTGCTGCACCTTATCAAGAACCCTTCAATTAAACAGAGATTCTCTAGCCCAAATATTACAAACGTACTCCATAGATTGTCTGATGGTAGATTTGTAGAAATAGAGAATCGCTTCAGGTGTGCAAAAGGTTTTGGAGTGATAGAAAGAACTGACTTTACAAAAAGCAGACAGAGAAATGTATCTAATGTACGGACTGTAGTAAAGATTTGATGATAGAGAAATACCAAGATGTTTTAGAGTCGATTTTCCTCAGGAGCAGAGCCATCCATGATAATTGCATGAGGAAAAGGGACACGTCGACAAGTGAAAGACACAAGCTGAGTTTTAACATTATTTAAACGAAACAAGTGATTTCGTACCCTAAATCCACAACTGAACCCAAGTCAACTTTCAGATCAGCTGGATATGGGCGAGAAGCAACAGCAGAATAGAGAGTGGTATCATCAGCATAGAGGTCAATTTTCTGAATAACATTCGCTGGA
>OY744527.1:38016409-38106409 GCA_963556195.1 Sepiola atlantica | reverse complement strand
ACCTGTTGTGAGCCAAATAAAGGGCTATACGCAGCGTTCCATTCTCAACCTAGTTTCAAATCTAAAAGATTCCTTACATAAATGTTGGAAAATGTATAGAGTTTATCTTAACAATTACACCATATTAAATAGAAAAACAACAGCGATCGAGCATTACTATATTGTGTGTTCGTTGATCTTTCGACCTTATCAGGTTTAATAAACCGTACTCATGTTAGACTTCTATCTCTATTTATGTAAAGTAAGGCATATGTATATCTTTTTATGCAAACGATTAAGTTAATTAAGCGACACTAATTAATTTTCAGAGACAGCTGGCAAGCGTAGGTGGGCGGAATAAGTACTGTATTTAGTTACATTTTATTTTTATGCAAAATGAGTTAACATAGAGCCAGCTCCCTTCGTAAAAGTAAGACATCTTTGATTTTTGTGAAATGTTTTAAATGAGTATAGGACATCAATTAATAAAGATTCCTCAGATTTCAGTTCTATGGTAAATCTTAAATGGTGTTAGGTTGCATAATATGGGTGAAACTTAAAATTTTGAAACTGCAACACAACCTATTTTTTTAAAACTGCAATATTTCCGATTTACATTGCATTCGATCCATACTTACTAAACGCAAATTAAGCACGATTCCATTAATTCTAATTTCTGAAGCTCCTTAAGCATGAAGTTATTATTGCAAATATTTTTTAGAATCAAAATAATCTAATGCATTCTCATCAAAATTAGAATAACGATCTTCAACGTGAAGTATAGCAAGATCATATCTTAATTTAAATCAACATAAGGGAATATGAATGTGTTGAAAAACTCTTATAATCAGTCAATTCATTTTACTCGTCATCGAGAGAGTATTTATCTAATTCCTTATGAAATATATAATTATTTTAATAAATGCCCAAGTGTATTTAAATTAAATACTTGTCAAACTTTGGCGATTACTCAAACAATGATAAACACATTAAATTCTTACATGATGTAATATTCTATTTTTATAACGAGACAACTATCATAGCTGAAGATTAAAAGAGAGTATGTGCACATCTCCCTATCAATGAACCAGACATACTACTAAAAAATAAAACATCTGCTAATGATTGACATGATCAGAATTAGGGCTAGAGTGTTGGCACTTGAACTCTGGTATGATGGCTACCTTTCCTCCTGGCTTGTTCACAAGTGAGACAACAGCGCAGGTGCTCCTTCAATCAACACGTGACACCATAAAACAAAATCAAGTTGAATTGCAAAATGACAGATGGGTTGCGAATACCGGTCACGTGTTCTTCACTAGCAAAGAATATTGCGGATAGACATATATTAAACTCCTGACACACACGTATATACATACATATATATATATATATATATATATATATATATATAGATATAATTTGTACATATAGAAAGAAAAAAAATATATATAATGAATACATGTATGTATATAAATAACTATATATATATATATATATATATATATATATATATATATATATATATATAGGTATATATGAATTCATATCTGTAAATATATATGAATAAATATATATATATGTATATAAATATATATATATGAATACATATATATATAAATATATATACATATATACATGAACACACACACACATATATATATATATTTGTATATATATGAATACATACATGAATATATACATATATATATATACATATGAATATATGTATATGTATATATATATATGAATATATATATACATGTGAATATATATATATATATATATATATATATTCATATATATAAATATATATATATATATTTATATATATATATATATATATATATATATATATATATATATATGAATATATACATATATATGTATATACGAGACCTGTCTAAATAGTATCTGATTTTAGGCTAGAAAAATATTTTAAATACATGACAGGGTTAGGACTTTAACCCCTCTTCAAAGTAGTTGTTTGTGTATTCCCACACTTAGCCCACCGATCCATCCACTGCCGGAAACAACTCTGAAGTCTTCTTGTAGAAATGTGTTCATCTCCGACGTCGCGTTCCGCATGATCTCAGTTGCATTTTCAATTTTCGAAACAACCAGAAGTTGCAAAGATCCATGTATTAAGAGTAGTTTGGTTGGCGAACGACTGAAATTCTATGTTTGGCCAAGAAAAGTTGGATAAATTGGGATGTATGTGCGTAATCGTGATTCAGTTGCCAGTTTTTCGTCGTCCACATGTCTGTTATTTTTCGCCGAACTGCGTCACGAAGATGCTGGAAAACACTTTGATAGTATTTCTTCCGCACTGTGTGTCCTTCCGATGCGTATTGGTGATGCCCAATTCTCGAATCCCAAAGAAGGCAGTCAGCATCATCTTGATTTTGCTTCGCATCTGCCGCGCTTCTTTTGGCCTTGGAGACTCGGGGCACTTCCATTACGACGACTGTATGTTTGTTTCTGTGTCGTACCCGTAAATCCATGACTAACCTCCAGTTATCACGATGTTCAGAAACCCAGTCTGAGTGTTGGCGATTTCCAGAAGATTCTTTGAAACTTGAAAACGGAGTTCCCTTTGATCTGGCAAAAACAATTTGGGCACAAATTTCGCAACCACTCTTTACTTGTTCAAATTATCACGCAAAATTGCATGTGCGTAATATTTACTCACTCCAACCCATTAGACGATCTCCCGCACGGTTAAACGACGATCTTTTATCACCAAATTTCGCGTCCTCTCAAAAACATTGCACTCCGAGCAGTTTAGGGCCTGCCAGATTTCTTGTCATTCTTCGCAGCCATTTTTTGAATTAGTTGAACCACTTCTTCATTTGTGTTACACCCATCGCATCTTCTCCAAACACCTGATGAATCTTACGAATGTTTTTGCCTTGAGAATCACCAAGCTTTTGAAAAAAAAATGAAGCAGTACTTTTGCCTTGCACTTTAAGTAATCTTGAAAGAATCGGTAATACGACGGACACGTGTAGCATCTCATTCAGGGACCGACAAGCAGCGAGAAACGGTCAGGAAAGCAGTGATTAAATTCCTACATGCGCATGAAGGTGTCTTACTCTAATGTGTAGAGTCGTGCCGCCCTATCGTTACTATTTCGCACGGAAAAAATAAAGGTCGGATATATATATATATATATATATATATATATATATATATATATATATATAAATATATTTATATATATACATATATATATATATGAATATATATATATGAATATATATATGAATATATTTATATATATATATATATGTATATATATACATATGAATATATATATATATAAATATATTTATATATATATATATATATATATGAATACACTTATATATATATATATGACTATATATATATATATATATATGAATATATTTATATATATATATGAATATATTTATATATATATGAATATATTTTTATATATATATATGAATATATATATATATGAATATATTTATATATATATGAATATATATATATATATGAATATATTTATATATATATTTATATATATATATATTCATATATTCATATATATATATGAATATATTTATATATATATATATGAATATATATATATATGAATATATTTATATATATATATATATATATATGAATATATATATATATATATGAATATATTTATATATATATATGAATATATATATATATATGAATATATTTATATATATATTCATATATATATGAATATATTTATATATATCTATACATGAATATATATATATATATATATATGAATATATATATATATATATATATATATATATATATATATATATATATATATATATATTTCTGCCCGCTGTTTTCCGGGAGCATTCGAGAAACTAACAATAATATTCCCTAAGTGAATTGACTGTTACGACTTAAAATGCCCACTCTTTGTTCAGAATATAATTCATATTTGTGATAATTTATTTAGGGGATACTTAATGGGTGGTTTGTTTTATGCGATGTGTGTGTTTAGAGATAAGAAGCTTTTAATGTGATTAACATTTTCATAAATTAATCAGTTTGCATATTATGTAAAGTTACCAATTATGCATTTTGGTGGAATTCAATTCCGTAATGAACTAAATTTTATTCGAGAAGATACTCCCTGTCTTGTTTACTCGGCCGAACTTTGTGTTTCTGTGTATGCTAAAGACGCATACCATTGTTATTATACTTACAATTTGACAAAATGATAAAATAAGGGACATGGGTAAGGAGAACAGAAATGCGTTACTGTGAAATATAATGAAATTATTGGTATATGATGGGGGGGTGTACTCACTTATTTGTTCACGCTGTGTTTTGGTTAAGAGATGTTCTTTTAATTCAATATTGAACAAACATGTGAAATAGTCGACTTGTGAACCATTGAACTGAAATGCATTTAGGTAACAATGACGCACATGATGGGAGATGGATGAGTTTCGATTCTTTCAAAACATGGTCTCTTTCCTCGCCCGTAAAACTAATTGTTATTTTTTAGTTAAATATTCATTTAATTTAACCACGAATATGCATCTTCTTCATTTATTGAAACTGGTAACAACATATAACTTTTAAAATCATTAAATATTATCTTTTTCTTCCGTAAAAATTAAATGTCTGCTAAATATTTTCTTTTACATAAAAAAAACGAATGTTGTAACCGTTTTTCTTGAATGTATTTACTTTTTCAATTCTAGTCGCTTTAAAAATAAATACTCTCTTCTTTCTTAACGTAAAGATAATTGCCGGCTAAATAATATCTGTTAAATAAGTAAATCTCTGGCGATCGGGCGATTTTATATTTATAAAAGTGTGACGGGTGATAACGTGCGTACGAACGCTTAATTACAATAGCGTATTTTTTAAACAGATTATGAAGACGACTTTTTTACTAATTATTCCCGTTCATATTTTAGGGCACAACGAATTTCTCTGCCGAAATTTCAATTACTATTTTCGGCCTATAACGGAGTACACGGATATATCATAATATGTTAATTAGTAGGGGTTAGACCAGCCTTATATTTGAGAAAAAAAGTAACGAAATAATTGCTGGACTGTGACCACTTTCAAATACCATTATATTATTGTATATTATTTGTAACGCGTTAATTAGTACAAATTAATGATATCCATAAACGTTTACATTGATATCGCCGTGTTTTGCGCCAATAGTACTGTTTCATTTCTTTTTCATTTTGTTAACTGAATCTTGTTTTCTATTCATGGAAACTTAATTATTCTTGACTCTTCATTTATATTCTCTTAAATAAATTGTTCAGGTGCTGTGACCTGAAACGTAGTTTGTTTGCTCTGAAAACTTTCTGTGTTCATCATTTGTTTTAAACAAAAACAACTTGGAATCGCTAAGCAGAACATTCCTAAACAAAATTGCGGGAAAAGGCAGTGATGAAAAACTTTCGATGAAGTATATAACCCTGTTATAATTACAGTGATCTTTGATTGTTTGCCCCTCTATCCGTAAGAAAAGATAGCAAGCACCTATATACCATGCACAATCACAACTTACTTCCAGAATAAAATATTAGAAGGCAATAGCCGCATATAGTCTTAATTTTATTTATACTATAGTGGGACTACGTTAGCTCCTGAGCTTCCATAAATAACAGAGAAGATGTTTGATATTATTTTATATCATTTATATCTTGAAAATTGAAAACTATAGACAGTTCGAATAAATCAATATATATTATGTTTATGATTGTGAGTAGTATTACACAGGGAGAAACATGTACACAACCAATTGATCTTTTGTAAACGTGTCGGATATTAGATGAGTGTACAGTGTTATAGGAAAGACATTGCCTACTTGTTAAACCCTCTCATAGTATTCATCATCATCGAGCTGCAAAAATATATATCTCATTAACCCTTTTCCTCGAGTATTTCTTAACCTCCATAAGTGGTGACGAATGAGTACAAAACAATCCCTTCTGTAATCAGTTGATGTGGTTCACAGGCGTCTTGAAAGGCTAGTGACGAATACTAGTATTCATTCAGAATTTAAAAAAACAAGACATGCAGTGTACTCTCCTATCAACTTTATTTCTTGTAATAATATTTCAGTAATGAATTAGGATCACTCGAAAATGTACAGCATACAAACGTTGGCACACCGGTTATTGATAGATCACCAAAGTTAAGCAAACTGACGTCTGAACAGTACCAGATGGACGGACGTTTTTGATTACCAGGCGTTGTATGTCATCTTCCATGACCAATATATAAATGCGGCTGGGGGATCGCTTCTGAATTTAATATTTCCTTTGATATATATATATATATATATATATATATATAAATATTAATATATGAACAGTTCGAATACAAAACGCGATAAACGGCATTTTCAAAATCACGAAACTGACCCTACAAAAGTGTTGCATTTCAACACCCGACAATACCACAACACTATGTGTTACATAGCATGATACTGACATAATTTCTGTTACATTTCAATTAAAATCAACTTTCATTCGATATCTAGATTTAATGTATTCGTGTTTTTATCGTTTAAGGTCTCAATTTAAACGAATTGAATTTATTGCGTTTGCGTTCCCACTCTTCATATATAAATATATAGCTACCTGTTTCTGTACCTGCTATTGCATTCACACTGAATGGATTGAACCGGCTTCCTCCGAAGGAGGAATTGTAATGAGAGTATCACATTCAAAAGCGAACACCAGTCGCCTGTATATCCCGGTTAGAGAAAATGACGACGTAAGATTGTTGCAGTTCTTGCAGGGAGATGTCGACGTCCTCGTACATACAGCGACTGGTATTCCCAAATGGTCACCCATCTTGCACTGCCCAGGCTCAACGTTGCTTAACTTCGGTGATCTAACGAGAACCGGTGTGTACACTTGATTATGCCTAGGTATGCATACGGCATCATCACTTTGGTACACCGGTACCCGTTAGATCACAGAAGTTAAGCAACGTTTAGCCTTGGCAGTACTAAATGGCTGACCATTTGTAAAACCAGATGTTGTATATCATTTCTGCTAAGCTCGCCATTGTTTCCTGCTGTCCTGGACTTATTTCTGCCATTTAAATCAGTCAGTGCCGACGCAGGAGAGGAATGGTTCGGAATTGCGCAACCCTTCCTTCACTATTAGACGCACATACACTCTTACAGGGGGTATCACTTGTCTTTCGAGACTAAACGGAGGCGGATATAAATACGTTTACGTTGTTATATATGTAGATGACTTTGTAGTGGGAGAAGACGAGAGTAATGTGTCAAAAGTGTATTATTCACAATAGACGCATGGCAATTGCAGAACCAATACGGGAGTGGCAATTAATACACTACGGACTATATATAATTTCATTAGAATCGATCGTAATTTAAGTGTTGAAATGTAATTCTTAGAATTAGTCCGTGCTACACGCTCTCTGAAACCCTTTAACTATCTGCCTGATTAATGTATCTAAGGAAAACAACTTGTATTTAGGATAAAGACTGTTGTAGCGTTAACCATAAATAATTAACAAAGATCCGACTACTGACACGCGCATGATGATGATGATGATGATGATGATGATGATTACGATGATCATCCTCAGCATCAACATCACCATCTTCATATTAATCTATATTTTCATCTTCATCTTAATCTTCATATACATTTTTATCTTCATCTTCATCTTCATTTTCATCTTCATCATCATCTTCATAGTAATCTTCATCTCCATCTTCCGAATCACTGAAGTAAATAATCGTTATGCATTGTATATGCAATAATATAAGGAATGTTGTAGTTGTACGCCTCTCTGTCTGATTAGCCGCTACTTATATTTGAGGAATACGCACGCACATTGACAGAAAATACACCGTGTATATGTCTCTCAAGTGGTTCAAAGTTAGCCTTAAAAACATTTGGATGTTATTTACTCTAGTTTTATTTCCCATGAGTGGCTGTTTTACAATCAAACAGTTTGCATGTAGTTAAAATAATCATTAGCATAAGCAACATAAAGTATTAAAAAGGAAATACAGTTGTAAACATCTTGTTTAACGTAAACAGGTGGCTAAACAAGAGAGCTACTTTACTCAGAATCGATATTATGCTAATGTAAAAAGGCTTATTATTATTATTAGTAGTAGTAGTAGTATTATTTATTTAAAAACGTAAATAACATTTGTTTCCAACGTTATTTCCATTTTAAATAGTGTATGTCAGTTATAGTAATGATTAGCAGTGATGGCTACATATGTCCCTTAATTCCTCGTGTGTCAAGAACTGCTGTAAGAGAAATCAAACGGTTCAAATAAAAAGCTCTTCTTCATGAAATATTCTTACCCTCTTCTATAGGTGATATTGTGTATACAAACAGTACGATTTCGATTTCCCATGGCTTGTTAGAGGGCAAGAAGCTTGATAGAAGCTTGCAAATCGAAAAACGATCGGTTATCAATTTCAGTCTAAAGCACTTGCCGCTCTATCCATTCCGAAAGTCTATGATACAAAGAAACAGTATGGATGCTCATGAAAACATATGCCCAAACAACTTCCGGTATTCAGCAGTTATAAAAAAAACATCAATCAACGATAATACACATATGTCCGTATAAAATAATATACCACTCTTCGATAGTTTGTATTGTTTATAAAATGAGATAGATTTCACTTACTAATAACTTATGCGAGTAGAGAAGTAGATAGAAGTTCCGACTGCCTGAAAACGGTCGGGGTTACATCTAAGCTTACGCCACTTGCTTATCTAGACATACCGAGTATGGATTTACTCCTCTCCAGAAGTTAGGCACAAGGCCAGTTTTTTTTTATCTTACTCCCACAAGTAAGATGTGACCCAAGGTCGGGTCGAGAAAGTGGGGTTTAAAAATTGCCTGGGCAGCCCCGTCGGCATTCCCCAGTAGGGGCGCCTCATGCAGTAAGCAATAAACTTACTCCTCCCCAAAGAGAGGAGGCGAAGCCTGGGAGGGTGGACCTCTTAAAACTGCACATAACAGACCCATAGATCGGCGTAAATCAAGCCTCGAAGGCCAAGACAATACCAGTCTATGGGATGCAGTATCCATCGGAACATATACTACACTTTGATCTTGACCAAAAGGCCAAGAACGTCGTTAGTCATACCGAGTAGCAGTACTGTAATTTAGAGGAACGGGCAGTTTGTGGAGTACGACGCATCAAGTATATTACGAAAAAAAATTTTAAAAAAGGAAAATTCCGTGTAATTCAACAACGCCTGCTTAATTATATATATATACATATATATATATATATATATATATATATATATATAATATTTAAATATTCTACCTACGTACGATGTCGTTTTGAGCATCCGGCTCTCATCAGCGAAGGAAATAACAATCTCAGACGGTCACAGGGCGCGAACCCTTGAATATGTCAGCGTTCACTTTGTTTAATAGGCCACGCGAGATTGTCACGGGATAACCGATAAATTCAGTGTATTAAGTTAACACCGAAAGCGGCGAATGTAACTATGAAGACATTCGATAGGATTCGAAATTAGAGTTTTGCACTAGGGTTCAAGGTAGATGTCTATTTTTAATATTTCCAACAACAATCTTACTCTAATTTTACGTAAACGAGATTGTAATAATATTACATTATATTTGTTTATATTTTACCTACGTACGACCTCGATTAAAACTTACGGCGCATCATCAGCGCAGGAAAAGAACAACCTCAGACAAGCGAACCACGTTGACAGAGACACTTTGAATCCGTAATGGGTTCACCATAGGTCGCGGGAATATATATATATATATATATATATATATATATATATATATATATATATATATATATATATATATATATATATATAAATATATATATATATATATATATATATTTATATATATATATATATATAACTGGGAAGGAAAAATAAAAAGCAAAGGAAAATGAGAAAAGAAGAAAAGGCGGCAAAGAAAAAATATAATAAAAAAGTAGAGATGTAGAGTTTTTTTTTTAAAACTGATTTTTAAACGCAGATATATATATATATATATATATATATATTTATATGTATACATTTATATATATGTATATATATATATACATATATACATATATATATATATGCATATATATATATATATATATGTGTGTGTGTGTGTGTGTGTGTGTGAAAAGGACAAAAGGAAAAAAGTTTTAAAGTCAGGAGAAAAACAAAAACGAGAGATTTGACCGGTTTTGTTCGTATTACCGAACGTCTTTAGAGAAAGTGTCTTTTTTCACACATTTTGTCTACCACGGCATTTTATTTTCATGACTTATCATGCGCCTTTTCCCATATATGTATATATATATATATATATATATATATATATATATATATATATATATATATATATATATAATCAATAATATATATATATATATATATATATAATCAATAATATATATATATATATATATATATAATCAATAATATATATCTATATATATAATCAATAATATATATATATATATATAATCAATAATATATATATATTTATATGTACATACATATGTGAGTCATAAATTAAGTAGAACGTCTAATTACTAAGAAATCAAACGGTATCTCCACTCATCTCGTGTATTTGTTTTTTAACAGTGATTTTATATTGGGTTGGCAAATAATGTCCCGCCGTAATATTTTCATTTAAATTTAAAAGGATTTATGAAAAATAACTACTAATTCATAAAAAATGCATGTTTTCACTATTTTTCACAACGTCTTTTCATTATATTGTTAATAGAAATGATGAATCAAATAATTAATAAAAGCTGAGAGGAAAGTGCTGTCGAAATCGGCCATCGACTTTACTTGACATTCAGTTTTACTGATCTGAAAATAAAAGGGAAAAAAATTAAATCAACTCTAAAAACAAAAAAAAATTAAACACGATTCTCAAATAGAATTCTTGAAAATAAATATATTCTATTTTTTTTTTAAATACGATGGATTCTAAGATTACATTTTTAAAAGGCGACGGAAACAAAGTTGCCTACCCAATACACATCTAATGTATTTCACGACCCCGGTCTCATGTAATTCTAAAAAAAGAATTGCTATTTTTTTCGTTCATACAATGTGTGTATTATGTGTACGTATTTGCTTTTTAGGCGTTTTTATCTTTTGCAATGTTTAAATTTGATTGATTCATTCTTTAGCACAATGCGTGTCAGCGTACCTTAAGTAGATCTCCGCCTTTTGACTATTGTGTTATGATCATTGGTTACATTAAGACAAGCATTCAGCCGAATATCGAACGCCAGCCACGTTTCATTATCACGCCCCGAAGCAGGTAATGAACACGTGTCGACCGTAGTAACAACAGAGTGATCTGGATATATGGACAATACATGGTTCGACACTAGGCTAACCTTGAGCATTAGCCATATCAAATTCCCGTCGATACAATAAGGGAATACATAATCACGAGTTGCTTGTGAGGATTTGATTTCCAACAAACTGATATTTTCTTTGGCTATGAAATTGATTATAAAACGAATCTAGCTAAAGGAACAAGAAAAGAAAACGATGAAAATGTATATAGAAAAGAAAGAAAAACACCAAAATCAATGTAAATAAATAGTCGCTAAAAAAGGCAAAGAAAAATAGTCTTCTACAAGCAGAAAACGTTAACACTGTAACCTATGGTCACGTAGATGTTATTTATTAACTTGATTTACTGGTTCTCGACCGACATTTTGGTCCCATATACACTATTCACCATTATACAAAATGATAGTATCTACCTCATTTTTAATATTGTCTACATCAAGCGGTATTAGCGTTGGGTAAGTGTGCCAATCGGTAGAGATCACAATACAAACGCCAACACCTGCCAAGTCTAGTATTGTGCATTATCCCCATGGACACCCTAATGACTTTAAGAAAACTAGCAATGTATACTGCCTTTTCCGAATCTGTCTCATTGACTCCTCCTTTTGTGTATATACATACATTTATGCACCCCAACAAACACACACACATACACACCCACACACCCACACACACATATATATATATATATATATATATATATATATATATACATATATTTTTACTAATTTTATACGTACATAAAGTAATCCATCACAGTCGTCATCAGCATGGCTAACTTAGACAAGGATCGAACCTTCGATATTAATGTCTATAATCCACTGGACCAACACGCTTGTCTAGAAATATGTACGATTGTTATCACTTAAATATTTAATGTATTTTTATGTAATTATTTTTATTGGGGATTGCAGCGTTCGCTATTTCTTTGCTTGTGAGACACTCGAAATAATAGTAAGCAAAATAACAATGAACGCTTCAATCACCAATAAAAATGATTACATAAAAATACATTATATATATATATATATATATATATATATATATATATATATATATATATATATATATATATTGTGATAGTATCCCAAAGCCATTTCTCAAGGGACAACTTTGTGAAAGAAAACATTACATTTAATAAACCGAAACAAAGATACACAGATTCTCTAAAAACAATCTCAATATAGGATTCTGAAATGCAATTAGTAATAAAATAAAACAACATGGAGACAGGACGTCAATATTGGTGTGCATGAATATGAAAGATTGCGCATTGAGCATGCCCAACCCAAGAGCGCCATTAGAATGAAAGCATGAAACATGACAAATGATGTGTTTACCATTCTCAGTTATTGGCTCCGTAGTGGCTGTTTTAAAGTATGCCTGAGTAAAACAGATATTTCAAGTCACAGTCGCATGCATCTACTAAAAAGATAGCAAGGTGAAACCTATGCAGCAAAAAATGCCAATCTGTGGCAAGTTTTAAAAGCTATGAGCGAATCTACCAGAAAAATCAAACAACTTGTCTAAAGCAAGCTGTCTGCATATACGGTGCCATTGTCTAGCGGACTTAAAAATCCATATTTGATATGCTCAAGTCTGAATAATTAATTAACTAGCGATGGAAATGCTAAACATCACATCAAGGTTGTATGGATACTCTTTCTCCTTATAAAATGACGGTCACCGCATATTTATATCAATTGGTTTCTAACAGTATAATTATAAATATGCGTCTACTGTCTTTGTGTGAGCATAAATTGTATTCCCACAACCTTGAGCTAATGGAATACTACCTTTTTAGGTTGAGTTCTATGGTGAGTAAAATAATCAAAGGCTACTAGCTTAAAACGCATTACTCTTTGTGAAAACACATGGAGATCTCAGACAAGTAATAATGCGTTATCTTATCAGCTGGCAGATGATATATAAGTGGTTAGCACCGCGGACTGTCGTCTGAACGGTCGGGTGTTCAGGCAGTTGCTATTGTGGCAGTTAATACCGCGGATCCAGCTAAAACAGTCTATCTATATATATATATATATATATATATATATATATATATATATATATATATATATATATGTATATATATACATATATATATATATATATATGTATATATATATATATATATATATGTATATATATATATATATATATATATATATATATATATATATATATATATATATATATATATATGAAGGTTTACAACTAAAAGATAACTTTAAGAAAATTAGACCTTTTGTGAAGTGAGGAAAGCTCAATATACTGGATAGAGCAAAAATAAGGTGAGTCAATGAAAAATAGATAGACCTGTAAATGGAAACAGATCAATAGCTTCAGTGGTTTAGAACAAGGAGCATTTAGTAAATAAAAATATGTATTCTTTTTCTCTCTCACTTGCATTCCTTAATCACGGCTTTTCAAAGATCAACATCTTATCATCAGAGGAAGTAGTGATTGATAAGTTAACAGAAAAGAACAGTCAATATTCAAAATTTGGAAAAAGTTTTTTTTTTAAAGTTCTTTTAATAACTTTTTAAAAGGTTCAAACGGGTGTGTAAATGAAAGACACCAAACACGGAGATCCAAGTTGTATAGGGTTCAAATATAATTGGTAAATCCATAAGAATCTGCAAGAAAATCAAACGGTGAAGATTCCAGGAAGAAATGCGTTTTCTTAATATGGCTAATTTTGTCTGATATATATATATATATACAGAGAGCGAGAGAGAGACAGAGAAATGGAGAGACAGAGAAAAAGATATACACACATTCGCATTAATATATATAAATATAAATATATATATATATATATATATATATATATACATATATATATATTTAACTACACACACGTCCATATTGATCATAATCATACTTCAACCTGTAAAACGTTTTTTTTAATACATGAGTGAGTAATATTGTAAAAATATTCTTATCTTAGGTACGTATTTTGCATTCGCACCAGGGCGGAGATATGTACATATTTAGTATTTGCATTGGAGCAGCGATAGGTACTTATATAGTATCTGCACACATGCCAAGATAAGTACTTATATAGTATCTGCACCGGCTTTGCGATAGGCATGTATATATTATGTGCAGTGGGGCGGCGATAGGTATGTATATAGTATGCACACCGGGGTGGATATAGATACGTATATATTATGAACACCGGGGCGGAGATAAGTACCTATATAGAAGGCGCAGACGGAGGTGGTACTTTTTATAGAAATAAGTCATACCATTGCCCTGGGAAACGTAGGATGAAATGGATGGAAAGAAACAACTTTCGCAAAATTAAAAAGTAGCAGTGAAATGGAGCGACCAGGGAAGAGAAAAGTAGAAAGATAAAGCGACGGTTATAGAGAGAGGGAAAGAAATAGAAGTGTTCATATAAAGGTGTTACACACGCGATTTTTCTTCAATTATATGTGTTTATGACCCCGAGCAACGCCGGGTAGCCCCGCTAGTAATTAATATATTCGGAAAAAAATAATGTTACTAATTTATCTGATTTTCAAATGTAAAAAGATATGCAATACGTTTTTGTGAATCGAGTCTACCGAGAAACTAAATGAAAATGTTAATATAATCAATATATATATATATATATATATATATATATATATATATATATATTGACGTGCGAGAGAGAATAACAAAGAATCTTATTGGTTAGCCAGTTGAACACCACATGCAATTTATATATATATATATATATATATATATATATATATATATATATATATCCTTCAGATAAAAATCAAGGCAAATACGGCACTCGCGACCCGAATATGGCAACTTAAAGACGAAAATACACCCTTCACTATCAAATAGAAAGTAATTGAGAAAAAAAACATCTTTCTCTCCACCATAAACAGATGTCCTCTATGTGACGCTGAAAAATACCACATTTCAAGGGCCATAATGGATCCGAATACAGCCTGTTTGAATATCCGCGATGAAATCTTTAAGGGATGTATCCACAAGAAACAATCACTACTCATAAACTGGAGTGACCGATTCACATAATGTCTAGACATTCCCCTTCTACTTCCCATCATTACTAATATAAACTAATTAAAACATACGAAGAAACACCTCATCAGCCCATATCCACATAGATTTCAAGAGCAAAAACATCGATTTTCACAAAAATATTTAATTTATTTATCAATTATTATACTAATCTTACAAATCCATTAAAACAACCTCAAATCTTTATTTTCCAACTAAGTTACCTCCCTTAGACTCAGCAATTATTTTATTAAAATTGCTCTGGACTGTCTAAAATAATTTTAACACACTTTCAACTAACGGTTTTTCCTTTCAGAACGCACACTTTCAAACCCCAAAACAGTAACGGCTAATGATACAAATTCATAAAAATGACTCACGGGAATTACATAGAAACCTTTTTATTTTTTTAATCTTTTTATTTATTGGTTTTATTTCGTATGTTGTAATTTCAAATTTTATTTTAATTTTAATTTCATATTTATTTCATTTTTTATTTTTATTCCCTTTAATCTTATATAATTATATGTCTTCAAATCTATTCGGGTTTTAATCTATACAGTTTCATTACACTAAATTAAAATTTAAGCAAACATACATAACACACTAAGCAAGTAACGCGTCCAAACGAGAGTGTCATGTGACTTCACATTTACAAAACGGATGACAACAGAAGCTAAAGATAGCCGGATGGCTAAAACTTTCCGAGCTTGAAACCGACGGTACGAATGTTGTACTAATTTTTCTGTACCAAAATAAATAAATATTATGGTCTTAATTTTTAACTTTAATTCTTAATTAATTGAGCACTCTGCTGGGATTTTTCCTACTATATTACAAATAAGTTATATATATATATATATATATATATATATATATATATATATATATATATATTTATATATATACATATATATATAGAGAGAGATTAATTGACAAGTAAACGTTACGTAATACACAAGTTTCAAAGAAAAGATAAGCTAACACGTGTGTCTGAAAGAATCAAAACCATAACAGAACACAGTAGGGGAGAAAAAGAAAAAGAAATTCTGCCGGCAATAATTGTAATCAAAGACAATCCGTACAACATCAAACTGAAACGTCACGCCAAACGTATTCCAATGTCTATGCAATGTCTGTTAAAAATTTGTTTTAAATACTAATTTAAAGGTCTAATAACATATTGATCTGAAATATATGAAATAATTGTTTAAATGTTATCTCATATACCTACAGACATATATATATATGTATATATATATATATATATATATATATATATATATATATATATATATATGTATAGATCGCTTTGTATCTCTCTATCTATCTATCTTTTTCTGTATATTTATATATATATATATATATATATATACGTGTGTGTGTATATGTTAAAAATAAACATTCACCTAAAAGTTTCAGTTCAACGCTCTTACTCTGTCGTTGAGTGCTATCGCATGTTTTGATGTTTATACTCGCCGCTTTCAGTATAAATATCACTTAGCTTCTCCATTATTACGTGGAAATTTATCGTAGTTTTATTGGACTAAGTGAACTGTTACATATTCAAGACGTATCTATTAACCAGATTCGTACCAATGACCCTCTTATATTGTTTATTTCCCTGCGCTGATGAAAGCCATAAGCCTGAAGCGACGTCGTGCGTAAGTTACAATAATAAAAACGTAATGTACTATTATCAGAAGCCACTTCCAAGTAAAATTGAAAGTAGAGCATCGTCGGAAAGATAAAAAATAAACATTCATCCAAAGTACAACGCTCCGACTGTTTCGTTGATTTCGATCGAAAGTTTATATGTTTATACTCCCCGATTTCAGTATACATATTACATAATAGTTATGCTATTATGTCACCCTCCTTCGTGGCTTAATTAGGCTAAGTGATCGTTTTAAAATCTAAGATCTCTGTGAACCGGTGTCTGGCTCTATGGCAGTCTGAGATTGTTATTTACCTGCGCTGATGAGAGCAATAAGCTCGAAACGACGCCGCATGTAGGTCATAATATAAAAGAATAGTAAATTATATATATATATATATATATATATATATATTTATCAACATGTAGCATTAAGTTGTTCATGTAACTTACTTGCCATAAATATACTATCATTATCATATATATATATATATATATATATATATATATATATATATATATATATATATATACACATGTACCACATTGTGTTCATACTACTAAGCTGTACTCACCTATAAAACACAGCCAAAGTAAATACTGAACACAATACGTAACTTATCATATTATTTAATATCATGTGTATATGCATATAATAGTTATATATGTATATGTATATATATATATATAAATATATATATATATATATATATATATATATATACATACATACACACATATATATATGAGGATATATATATATATATATATATATATATATATATATATATATATATATATATATATATATATATATATATAATTTTATAAATATGACGATATTCAAAAATAAATATTAATTATTTATTACCTACAGACAACAATGCTTCATGCTTACACAATCTTCAGTGCAGGAAGCCAATTTCAGACGGTCGGCGGGTTCAAACTCCGATCACAAATCGCCACTGATTCGCAGTTAAGAGACTTACTCGTTGGCGACCAAAAATTAGCTTATATATTAGGAGGAATTTAACTTTGTAAATGCCAAGTCAGCGGGTATTCACAGCAAACAGCGACGAGTGATCAACAAAAACAACAACTCATGTTTGATCTAGCAATGAAGTTAGTAGTACTTCTTGTTATTAAATTCACTCAGTGACCAACCTTCATAAAGGGGTCTATATAATAATATTTATAAATACATATTAATTATTTATTACCTACAGATATCGATGTTTCACGCTTACGCAATATTCATTGAAGAAAGCTAATTCCAGATGGCCGGCGGGCGCGAACTCCGATCACCATTGGCCACTGATTCGCAGTCAAGAGACTATATATATATATATATATATATATGTATATATATATATATATATATATATATAGCGATGTATTTGTGTGTCTTCTATGCGTAAAAGCAAACATGTACTCGAGAACTGGATTTTATTTCCCTTCAACTCTTTCCACACACACACATATATATATATATATATATATATATATGTGGGTGTGGGTGTGTGTGGTTGTGTGTGTTTGTGTGTGTGTGTGAGAGAGACAGACAGACAGAGAGTATAGATATGTGCAATTCATGTGAACGAGAAGGATTTTTTTTCTCTTTCAAGGGAGACCGTTATCTTTTAGACGAATAAAAAGACCGAGAAAGAGGTCGGTCTCTTTCCGTTTTTCCTTTCCCCTATTTTTGTTTTTTAAAGAGACTACCACAGACATTTACAGTTGGTTGGTTGGGGGGCACGATTAGCTGCTGTTAGAGATGGGAGACGGCTGTCTGTGTGCCTTTAATGCAGTCAGCACAGGATCATGATGCATATGTACAGGGGAGAAAAATGATTGGTTGGAATTGTAGGGTCGGTGTGGGCGGCGGAGGGTGGCTTCAGTGACTGGCTAATAAGGCCCAGTCTGCTAAGGTCAAAGGTCAAAGTGAGACAGACGTCGTGTAAAGTGCAGAACCATTATTGCGACCGATGGCCTAGACCGTAGAACTGAAGTAACCGGCAGATGTGTGCCTCCCACCCTTTTTGTGGGTTGAACACTGTGGGAATTTTGGTTCGCCAGCTTTCATTAGCGATAATGCAACATTATATGTAAGAAAACGAACATACCCAATTTTTACTATTGCTTTTATTAGCAGTGCGGTTTTTCTTTATTGCATCTGTCGCTAACACAGGAAATAAAAGTCCGGATTCTATATAAAAAAGGGTTTACAATCTGATCTTGAAGCATAGAAATATTTAAGCGCTGTGATACAGCGAAACAGTAGTTTATTGATGAATATATATATAATTTTGTTTGCATATGTCATAATATTACGAACTGTAATAATATATCAGGTATTTATGTTTTATATATTTTCTATAAATATTTTTAATACTCTGGCTCTCAAGGAGTCCAAGCTCAAAGGGGCACTGATATATCAAGACACGGATGCACACGGGGATTTTGAAGACATATTCAAGTATTTACAGCCTGATAGCATATACACCCAATTCAGGACTGTTATAACAATGGCTGCGTTGAGGTTATTGGTCTTGAGAAGTGGAATGATCCCGACTTCTTCGAAGACAATGGCTCGTAGATAAACAAGTCTCTGGAAGAGCCAAACAAGCGATACCGCAGCGTAATCGAACAATACAATAAACGTTTACAAGAGGTTTTAAATATACAAAATCCTAACTTCAATGCAGTATACGTAAACTTACAGACCAATCCTGGCTTGATATTTTGGACAAAATGAAGACGCACAAAACTATGTAAAAATTGATTAATCGAATCTTTAGACCTTAATCCTTATCTATTGTACAATTCTAATTTAAAGATTGGCCCCTCATTTTAAAAAAAAGTAATGAGGATATTAAACTCTGGACGGCTTATTATATGGATCTGTTTGACAATTCGTCAATGATTAATGTAGGTGTAATCATCATTTTACTATAGAAGGCGATCACTTATGTAAGTAAGGATCACACCAGAGTCTCCGAAATCTGTAATACAATTAATGAACTGAAGGCATCTGGACTTGCGTGTATACATGTAAAATATGCATGGTTGGTATGTGGTAATTATTAAAATAGAAGTTTTCTTGAAGCGGAAGATATGGTCTTTTCGAAGTTCTTACTGAGCCCGCTGACTAGGTGGGGGTGTCTCTCGGGTATTCTAGAATGTCAGATCGGTTTAACTTCTGGCCCTGCCAGAATTCATATAAGCTTTACTGTGGGTAAAATTGATCGAAAAACGGACAATACTATATCGGGTCTTTATGGATCTAACGAAAGCCTTCGACGCTGTTAATAGAGCAGCGCTGTGTACAAACCATCCGTGAAATTGGATGCTTACCAGAGTCTGTCAAAAGGCTCCCAAAACCTTCCCATAACATAAAGGCACGCTTCGATTTCTGAATCAGTAGCTGTACATAATGGTGCAAAGCAGGATGACATTCTTGCATAGATATTCTACGATGACCTTGTCTCATGCTTTTCAGCGCTGTAACGCGGGTGTTGTAATACGTTTTAGAACCGTCGGTAGGATATTGAACATATCTCGATTTAACGATGATTTAAAAACCTTTCAGATTCTCATGAGAGGCATCCTCCACGTTAGTTTTCTGTACTCGGGAAGATATGCTAATTATGATTGACCATTTCTCTTGTGAGTGCACCAGGTTCGGAAACTATCAATATTAAGAAAATTAAGGTAATATTCACTACTCAGAAAAACTTCAAATTTTTTCAGGGGTGGGGCGAGCGGAAGGGGTGTTGAATTAAAAAGTATTACCTATAAATTAAACCGGACTATACCAAAGCTATATTACGAAACAAGACCGCGAATGAAAACATACTTTTTCCAATGTACATCTATATGTCACATTTTAAAAGAAAGACCTGGCCTTCTTCAAATCAAGGGACTATGCTAAATATTCTAATTTTGTTTCATACTCTCTTTTCATTTTAGCCAGTGGTTTCAAAATACCACTATAAAAAGGGTGCTTACTTTTTCATTTATGCTTGACAATTTGCAACTTCCCTTGCATCTCCTGGTTATGTTGATGTTTTGCATGATGCTTTGACGAATAGTAATAAAAATACAAGGTCTCTTTTAGACATGCCTTTCTCTACTTGTGTGTTTGCCCGCTTTTGTTAGTCAAGTGTAAATTCCAATTGTTTTTTACCATGGCTTTCTTCATTAAGTTTATTATTTTGACAGATATTTCGTACATTCTTAAACGTTCAATTTTCTATGCTTGAATGATTATGTCGTTTGCAGTTCTTCAGTTGAACGATAATATTGCCGGGTGTTTTTTCTACTTTTCCTTTAATTTTATCGAATTATATGACTCTTCTTGTCATTTTCTGGCATCACCTATGACCTTCTTGGATTTAGTCGGCGGTTATTAATGCATTGGGAGGTCCGTTTGCCAAGTTGTGCCATTAAGATGGTTCCCATTGTTGACACGCACATTATCTGCATAACTGCTTCCGTACTCACTAGTCATTATCAGTAATTTTCACTGCTAATAAATAATGGTTTGCGTCTGGAATCTGAGTGACAAGAAGTCTCCTCAGATTTTCAGCAATCTCAACTGCCTTTGATAAACTTTGCAAATCATGTTGCGTTATCACAACAGTCGTCCACCATTAATTTTTCGCTATCCAAGTCCGTTGGTCTTATCTTGAATAATTACGCGAAAATTGAACTTTACTTATTTGTTTTAATCGCTAGCGAGCCTTGTGCTGTTTATTTATTTTCATAATATTTGAATAAAAGCCGTGTAATTCTCTAATTTGAATAATGAAAATAAATCATTAATTTCATGTGCGCTTAATATTCCATTTAGAAATTCAACTGTTTATTTTTCTCATTTTTCAGACGGGCTAACTTCGTAGGTACGTGTTAGTGACATATTTTTATTTGTTAAAAGTATATTTCTATTAGTATGGAAACTAACTAATAGAAATTTAAATAGGTTTTGAAACGTATCCAAAACATAACAATCAAGAATATGATTTATATTAATTTGCGTGAAAAGAAATTCTTCCTGAGCAAGGCAATGTTTTATATGTTTGATAGCGGGGTTTTCTATAAGTGATATAGTAAATAAAAGAAAAGCAAACAACTATTTATATTGGGAAATGTAATATTTTCTTTTGACAAATAATACAAGAAATGTTTTATGTGTATTCATGGTAATTATTTTTATTTATTATATTGATTGTTTTATTGATTTTGAATGACGTAGGATCCAATACAGAATATTTTCGAAGAGATCCCACCATTTTGTTTCGAGAAGATGAATCACCACACGCCATAACTGCATAACTACGTAATTCTGAGATGTGTTATTTAAAAAGTATACAAACCATATATCGTCAAAAATAAGTAAACAAGTGGAAATCGAAAAGATCAACCTGAAAGATGAACTTGCTTGTGATCTGAAACATTGCTGGTGTCGATCTAGGTTAAAACTTAATCCGGTTACCCAAAACGTATCATGGAATGTAGCGGTGCAGTTGCAGAATGCCACTTCTATAAACAAAGGGAACATTAAGTTAAGAAGCGATAAGATTTGAAGTGGGTGTAACGTGTAGATACTTTCTCTTTGGAAGTGTTAGGTGTGGGAATCAAATTAACCGGATAAAATATAATGATGATTAAACAGATAGATACTTTATGGAAACAACAATAGTGGTCTAGGACAATTGCTAAGCGACACAGTTTAGCATGCGAAGTGATAGGTTATTCTCTTATGATGACTGGGGAAAATCAAGTTTACTTTATTATATATATATATATATATATTTATATATATATATATATATATATATATATATACATATGAATATAAATTATGAAAGTTCATTTTATGAAGCATCTTTTGAATGTTAATATAAATATAGAGGCAAAATGCCTTCAAAGAAACCATGTATTAGATGCGAGTAATTAAATCAAAAGAAAAATAAAAATATTTCAAAACATTTCTCAAAATATTTCAAAATACTTTCCGATTTTTGTTTTTTTCCTCATCTTAATTCTTTTTTATTAGCTAATATTTCGCTTGATAAAAACAAGTTTCGACAGAGCCAAGACAATTAAAGGTATAACCTTTTTTTTCCATAATATACTTCTTGGTCTTGTAGAAGTGTCTTGTCCGATGTTGTGGACTGATGGTGAAAATGCCTTTTTTAAATAGAAATTGATTGCACATGGTCGCTGGTAGTCATAAATAAGGAAAGTTAATTTTATGAAGCATCTTTTGAATGTTAATATAAATATATGGGAAAAATGCCGTCAAAGAAACCATGTGTTAGATGCAGGTAATTAAATCAAAAGAAAAATTAAAATATTTCTAAAGATTTCTCAAAATATGTCAAAATACCTTCCGTTTTTTTTCTTCATCTTTATTTAAAACACACATTTTCACCATTAGTCCACAACATCGGACAAGACACTTCTACAAGACCAAGAAGGATATCATGGAAAAAAAAGGTTATACCTTTAATTGTCTTGGCTCTGTCGAAGCTTGTTTGTATCAAGCGAAATATTAGCTAAAAAAAATCAAGATGAAAAAAAAAAACGGAAGGTATTTTGAAATATTTTCAGAAATGATTTGAAATAATTTAATGTATTTTTTTATTTAATTACTCGCATCTAATACATGGTTTCTTTGAAGGCATTTTGCCTCTATATTTATATATATAGATGTGTGTGTAAAAAATGACAAACGGAACACAGGTTAAAGTGAAGGAGAAAAAAAAGAGCTTTGACCGGTTTCCTTCGTGTTAGCGAACGTCTTCAGAAGACGTTCGCTAACACGAACGAAACCGGTCAAATCTCTTTTTTTTTCTCTTGCACTGTAACCTGTTTTTCGTTTGTCATTTTTCACACATTTTGTCTACCACGGCATTTCGATTTCATGACTTATCGTGTACCTTACCTCATATATATATATATATATATATATATATATATATATATATATATATATATATATATATATATATATATATATATATATATATATGAATCAGCAACATCACGGTTCATGGTTTCTTCAACTACAAAAGATCAAAATCAAATATGGCTAATCTCTAATCTCACTCGAAATCAAATATTTTCGTATTCTGAAAAGAACCATACTCCTGTGACATATAAAGTCAAAACACATTGAAATGTGACATGAATAAAAGTTGTAAACAATAAAATTGAATAGCAGATTCATCAACGTGAGGGTAACTTTTATTGAAAATAAGTTTAACAAAAGTGCGAACATATCATTATTATGTAATTCAGTTACATTTTACAAATAAGATTCATTCTCTTTCATTTTTATGTGTATGCCTAGATGTTAACATCTTACCTCTCTGTACGTCTCTAAACAATGGAATCCTTAATTTGAAAAAAGAAATTGCAAATGGTAATATTTCAGCAATTACGAATGTAGGAATATGTTTAAGTAATTGATTCATAAGCAAATGTATTGAAATGTGTGTATAAAACGGGATCTTGGTTGGTGATGTCATGGTTTTCGGTATGAGAATTTCGGTCCTTCTTATCATACTTCATACAGCGAATGCACCAATGAGTCGTTGTAAACATGAACACGGCGGAATGGTTAGTGTTGCACATAGATGCATGCTATGCATGACAGGAGTGTAAGTGTAAACTATTTAGCGAAAATACGAACGGGCAGCCTAGAAATGTGTTTAGTTCCTAATAATTTGATTTCTTTACTTGTTATTGAGTCTTATGTTGAGAAATCAAACCACTAAATGTCTTTACAAATTAATGTTGATTCAGAAGTGAGGTTCAGTAGTATGACGACACCACGCTTTACTCTCGCCATGTTGGCAAAACCGACACAATCATATCCGAGGCATAGGCTGAATCCTTAGAAAATGACCTCCAGGCTGTAGTGGATTGGGGTCACGAATGGTTGGTAACTTTTGATGCCGCTAAGACAAAGCTCCTTTCCTTCAATAACTACAAAGAACCTCTCCAATCACCGATTGTCATAGCTAATAACATCCTACCTGAGAGTTCATCATTCAAACTCCTCGACCTAACCGTCACAGGTAACATGCATTGGAACAAATACATCGAAGACATTGCCAACGCTGCCGCAAAGAAGGTTGGCTCCCTTTACCGTGCTAGTAAACTCCTCTCACCTGACATTATCCTGTATCTCTACAAAGCCACCATCCGCCCATGCATGGAGTATTGCTGTCACATCTGGGCTGGTGCATCATATATTAGTCTCTCACTCCTTGACAAGGTCCAAAAAAGAATCGCAAACCTAATAGGTCCCTTACTGTCAACCAAGCTTCAGCCTCCGTCCCATCGCCGCAATGTAGCATCCTTGTGCTTGTTTTACAAATACTTCAATGGATTATGCTCCGATGAACTGGCTACTCTAGTGCCCCCTCGACGTAAATTCACTATACTAACTCGACAGTCAACTAAATCTCATTCATTCACTGTGGAGGTCCCCAGATGTCGGAGAGCCTTCTACTCAAATAGCTTCTTTCCTCGTGTTGCTAGCTTCTGGAACTCCCTTCCTGTCCCCTGTTTTCCCGACAGTACATACATGCAGACGTTTAAAACTAATGTAAACAGACATCTCGCTGCACAGATCATAATCTAGGTTGACTGCCCCCTACCTTCTCCCCTCTTCTTTTTTCTCAGTAGCCCTTACGTCTACAGTGGCGTCCTGCCTTGTTTGGGGTGAACTATGTTAAAAAAATGATTATGAACGACTTTAGCTTTTTCAAAATGTAGTTTTATACCAGATGTTGAACTTGCTGTTAAGTCAGTTTTCATGTCCATATATTAACAGCTGATAATATCGAGGTATCTCTTTACTTTGGCTCAAGTGAAATTCCTTTCTCTATATATACATATTCCAACAGAATGGTAGAGGGAGATGATATGGTTCTTGGCGACAGTTGGGCTTTTGCGCCATAAAATGATTGACTATTTGGTTTAGGTTATACTGATGTTTAGTTCAGTAATAGATCAGTTCTCATTGCAAGCCTGTCGTTCCGTAGAGAAGTATCAGTAGAAATATATACACGTTGTTACTTGTTTTAAACTGGAGTTGTAGTTTTGTTTGAAAAGAGAATGTTGCAGCACTACCAGAAACGACAAAATTAACATTGTTACCGGTTTCGGAATCAAGTTTCTTCTTCAGACGAAGACAATAAGTTACCGATCACAGCCTGTGCAATATACGCACCTATAGGCACGTAAACGCACGTTTGCATAATAATTAATTACCAAGTTCAAATACTTCAAAAGGAAGTAACATGGGAGGGAGATACATCCGATAGAAAAAGATGACACCACATTGTATCCACTGTGGTAGCTTGGTTCGAGTGATTAAGAGTGATGCTGAGAAGATACGACGATTAAAGAAATATAGACAGCGCCGACCGCACCTATCATGTTCAATATTTATCCATTAATATTTGCTTACTCGAAACATTTTATCCATCTGCTAGAAAATTTTCGTCGTCTGATAATTTGTTAAAAAAATGGGGTCTGTCTTTTGCATCTCATTAAAAAACCGTCAGTGGACACGTTCGTGAAAAAAACCGTTTTGACACCCCATTTGGTCTGAATCCATAGGAACTTCATAATGTTTACCACAAAGTTAGCGAAACTTTTTAGATAAAATAGAGATGTACCTGTGTTCGGGGTGTTTATTCTCCAGGAATAGCCTTAATAGATGTCATGCTGAAATATGCAATAGGTGTGTACCAACGTTGTGTATCTTAAGAAGGTCATATAAATGTGGTAGCATGCTATAATATTATGTTACATCGGCTAACACGTTGTGAGAAATAGATCTACGGTTGGAACACGAGTCCGAATGATAACAATAATGTAAATTATCAATCATCATCTACAAAAATCGTAAACATAATACTAACATTTTGACAGTAATATCGCATAGGATCAATGAATGATATGATGGGGATCTTGGTCGATAGAGTAATAATTCTTGGTCTATCTATTGCATTTGATAGGGTCTGACACACAAAAAAAATATTTTTATATAAATCCCGTCAGTCAATATTTATATTAGGGTAAACAACAACAACATTAAATTCAAGTTTAAATCCTTTTTAATCTTAATGTTATTTTTTTAACCTTTTTATCTCTGTATAAGTATACTCCTTGAACTCATTTTCTCTCCATAATTTATTTACAAGACACATCATTAAACCAGAAAACAGTAACAGCCAAATATACGATACACATAAACATTGGCTCACAGGATTTATATAAAAATATTTTTTATTTTTATTTTTATTTTTTTATATCTCTTTAAATCTTTTTCAGTTTTAAATCTCAACTGTTACTTTTAACAACCCCTCTTTTTTCAAACCTTATTAACCTGCCTTACACTAAATTTAAACAAACATACATGACAGTCTAAGCAAATAACGCGTCTAAACGAGAGTGACACGTGACTTCACATTTCCGAAAAAGATGGCAATAGAAGCTGAAGAGAGCCAGATGGCTAAGTCATTCTGGGCTTGAAACCGACGGTACAAATGTAACACTAATTTTTTTCTGTACCAAAATAAATCAATATTAAGCTCTTAATTTTTAAATTTTGATTTTTATTCTCAATTAATCGACCACTCTGCTGGGACTTTTCTTGCTATATCACAAATAAGTTATATATATATATATATATATATATATATATATATATATATATATATATATATATATATATATATATATATAGTAAGCAATGAAAATATATATGGCAATCAAGCTACACATAGGCTCCCGTGTTTCATCCCCGGGCGGGGGGGATCGTCAGGCTATATATATATATATATATATATATATATATATATATATATAACAATAGAATCCCTTTTATATTGTTCAAGATATCTTTTTGGCAAAGGTTTTTGCTATTTTTACATTTTTACACAAAAAATATAATAAAAGAAATCTAATAAAAATAGAAAATATCAACAGGTAAGAAATGCATTTTAATTTTTATATACACATTTTATAGCGTACATCCTGTGTCAAAAATGCAAAAAGAACATCATACGTCGCCAGTGTTTGTTCTA
Source organism: Sepiola atlantica (assembly GCA_963556195.1). Lineage (NCBI taxonomy): Eukaryota > Metazoa > Mollusca > Cephalopoda > Sepiida > Sepiolidae > Sepiola > Sepiola atlantica. The sequence continues at coordinate 38,078,236 of OY744527.1, read as the reverse complement.
ATATTAATATAATATGATATAATTGTGTCAGTAATAAAATTTATCGTATAGAAATGTGTATCATTTCTGATGACCTAAAGAAAAATAATGGACGTTATGAAGTGGAGGATTTGTTTTCGAATTAATTTCGAAGGGTGCAGGGTTGTTTGACATGATACTTGCATTCTCGTGCCTCCTAACCACTTTAAATGTTTTCGTCGTTGGGCGGGTACACAAGGCACATGTGTTCTCTTTTATTTTTTGTGTGACGGGACAAATTTATATTTATTCATATGCAAATACATTCATGTAAATATTTATTAAGAATGGAGTATATATACAATTCTACTGGGCCTTTATTTTAACTGTTAAGAGACGCTGACGTTATTCGATTAGATTTATTACAGATCCGTGAATGGATGGAATAAATCCTATACCCACATCTTTATATGTATCAACGCCAATTTTTAATGAGGTTTATTCCGAAAAAAAGCTCACACTTCTGTCAAGTTGAACTGAAAATACGCCCTGTCTAATCTTTCTCATAATCTATGCGACAATCATAACAAACAACATGCTTTGAAAGGACTTACCTCTTTTTACATAGGTAAATAACAGTGACACCGTTTGTAACATTTATTAAGTCGTTTACAAACAATGAGCCCCGAGCATTCTGTAATTCGGTGAGTAAATGATGTATTGAACATGAGAGAAGTTCACTGTGTCAGCTAATTATTTTATACCTCGTGTCATAATTCAAAGCGAAAAGACTTCCAACTTATTCGTACACGATTTTCATCGGTGTTAGGTTCGCGCCGTTTTGCCTTTTGTTCGACAGCGGGAGGATTTTTCAAGGAAGGTCCGGGTTAGGGTTAAGTCACGGTTAGCGTTAGGGTTAGGGTGGTGATCCGATATGTACTCAGATCAATCTTGTCATAGACTCTACGTTGTTCAATACATTTCAAATACTGAGGAAAATTAATGACCATGCGTTTGTTATTTGACTTTACAGCAAAACTAGCAGTGTTACCTGACGTTGCCCGGTTTCATAGATAACACAACATAAAACAGTAAAGACTAGTGAGTAACAATTATATGTACGCGTTTTTTCTAAAGGGATTATGTCGCATGTCTGATTTGTTTTTTAGAGGAGGATAAAGGGGAAGAATGGTCCCCACTTTTAAAATAAATATAACGGTGTATTCATAAAAGAGTTGTCAGTTATTAAGAATATTCGTTACATAAAAACATCACTTATGGGGTACTAATAAAATACATATGATAGTTATAAAGTACTAACCTTCATAAAACACGTGTCAAAATGTTAGCATAATCGGATGATTAGTTAACAAATAACACTTTTATAAGTAAAGCTACTGTGAAACATTTTCAAAACAACTGAAAATATGACTTTCGTATGTTGATAAATCATTGCTTTATGATGGGATATAATACGGTACAAGCAAAGCAATGGCTGGATACGTGAAATTTAAACTACTCCCCTATGCACCAGCGGTTATAGATTGGTATTCCGACTTTAACAAATGTTACTCTGATCGGATGATCTGTTAACAAATTACACTTTTATAAGTAAAGCTACTGTGAAACATTTTCAAAACAACTGAAAATATGACTTTCGTATGTTGATAAAGCATTGCGGTTCAAGCAAAGCAATGGCTAGATAAGTGTTATTTAAACTCATGCCCTATGTAGCAGCGGTTATGAATTGGTATTCTGACTTTAAACGCGGTCGTGCGGACACAAAGTATGCTGGACGCTCAGGTCGCCAAAATCTGGCAGTAGTCGTGGAAAAAAAAACAGAACAAAAACTGTTGTTATATATATATTTAATGTGGAACATAAGACAAGACGACAAAGAGAATGTGGACCTAGGATTGATTCATTTGTAAATGAGAAAAGAGGATATTAGGTTTCAAGAGGATGTATATCCGTCTTGGTCGACTCAAAGGTAAATAAATTATAGCCTGTTATCCTCCGATTAACGTCTACCATTTATGTTCCGTATTTCATATAAGTGAACCCGGAGACCTTGAAATGACCCTAAATAAAAAGTGTTTTTTTCAGTATTTCCTAATATATACATAAAATTCCACAAGACATAAATTGCGCATCTTGTTCTCTTTTAACCTATCCAATTGAGATGCCATCGTATATGCTGAGTTATTTCCATATTGACTTCTGCACTTGTTTGTGGATGTTGCTAGTACACATGCTCTGTCAAAAATCAGTAAAGATAGGAATCTAGTAGGTTCAAATCAAGTGAATGTCGCAAAAATGTTGTGACGCCACGTCTGCTGATCAGTCGACTTGTAAAGCAACCATCCAGCTCCGGCATAGTCATGTTAGCTATGCGGGGAGTTGCATCTTCTAGTTGAAAGAATTGCTCCAGCAAGTACCATCACTATTTGGTAAACACCACAATTTACCCATCCTTAATATGCCTCACTATCTCCTCAATGCCACTCTTGAAACTAAACGGTCCTATGATGACATGTTTTCAGATGACGACCGACGCAGAGAACTTCACAGCGTTCAGTTGCCCTTCTACTTTATCATTTGGCTTTTGAGACTTCCTGAACACATACGTCTTGCTGCTGACCTGGCTTTACAGAGAAAGGTAAGCTTGCAAATTGTTTGAAACTCGACCAGAGAAACTGTTTAAATTCTGGCTTCAGTGGGACCATTGAAGCTCAAATTCACCTTATTGAAATGAGAATAATAATTGACTTGTGGGCCTAGTTTAGGATAATGCAGCTCACAAATTACTGGACATTTTTGTGCGGTTCTCTCCTTTCCCATTCTTTTTTCGACTGTTTTCTAAAGTCTACAAGACCTAAACCTTAAGTCGGCGACGTTCAAGGTGTAAGTTGAGAGGCGCCTAAACGCCAGAAAAATCCTGGCAATGAGCTCATCCGTGGTGTTGCAGGCGGTACGGTTGTTGTCATTTCCAACTTCCCCTAACACATAATAGTACAAAGGGTTGTGGTCAGGTTCAATTACAAAATATTCGAACTGATAAAGTAATGGATTTGTCGGACGGCCACTGCTGGGATTTTCCGGAGATCTGACTCACACTGTCGCATGTTTAGCCTTTCCAAAGCCAGCCAATAACCAAGGGCTTTAAAACAGTGGGCATCAATCAATATATCAATCTGAATTAAGTGTTATACTCTTTCAAAGATATTGCCGATATGAGGTGAATTTCGCTAGAAATATTCCAATAACGTCCACAGTTTAAGGTAACTTGCCAATCATTATTCATATCACTTCGTGTGGACTTCTGACAAGCCATCTGTTTGTCTACGCGTTGTCTTAAAAAAAACCTGATCGTCCCTGCTTGACTACGCGATCTAATTAAATGCAAATCTTAAAGATAAATGAACGTTTCAATATGTGGTTTTACCCAAATTATGCTACCTTTAAAATACTTTTAAAAAATGAATTTGGGTGTATATTTATTAATTAATGTCTAATACCTATTGTTAAAATTTCATATACAACTGAGTATATGCATTTTCATGAAGGACGCCTACTTGGTGTTTGGCTTGGTTTCGATGAAACTAAGTTACACTAAACATCAACAATTTTACACACTATGCCCAGCCAATGCGGTAAAACATTCATAATGATCGGTTACTTTGTTTAGTAGTTCATTCTGTACAAGCATATATATATATATATATATATATATATATAGAGAGAGAGAGAGAGAGAGAGAGAGAGACAGAGAGAAAGAGTGAGAACGAGAGAGAGAGAGAGAGTGATACACATACATAACTTATATATAGACACACCTAACTTTATATGTATATATATATATATATATATATATATATATATACATACATACCTTACTTTATATATATATATATATATATATATATTTATATATATTTACTTAACTTTATATACATACATATACATATATACATATATAAATATATACACACACCTAACTTATATGTATACATATATACACATCTATCTATCTATTTATCTATCTATTTATCTATCTATTTATCTTTCTCTCTCTATATATATATATGCACCCACTAAATGTTAACCTTTACAAAATATTATGCACATGGTACTCACCATATTGCCTAGATTGTATATTCCAACATTAATAATGACCCGTTAATTAGTTTAACAGATTAATTTTTACATATAAAGTATATAATATATATCTAATATATATATATATATATATATATATATATATATATAAGAGAAGGAAGGGGGTATCTAACTTAATACATATATATATATATATATATATATATATATATATATATATATATATGTATGTATATCTCTTTTTCTTTTTGCCTTTCTCTTCATATATATATATATATATATATATATATATATATATATATATGTATGCAATTATATAAATGAAAAACTAAGTATAGCTATATAGTGTTAGTAACTGTATATACAATGAATAATGTGTGATTATAAGGAAGATAAGTGGAAACGAAGGATTCATAGTTTGTTGACAAATGGTACAGTTGTCAACACATTAATCACGCTTTGTTTTGCCCGCAGTGACAATTTTTCTATTTGGTTAGCGACAGTTAAATATGCCATTTGTCTGTAAACAACACCTGGCCAGTGTTACAGAATGACCACTCAGCTCGCCAAAACAATACTGACAATATAATTTCACTGCTGCGCTAACATACACATTCGAGAGAAATGTCACTGTCTAAAGAATAGTTTGGATATATATTAAGTTAACCTTGGGCAGTGTAAGAGTTACAAGGGGTCGTCAACCAAATCACCAAAGCTCTCATTGACATGATGCAATGGCGAGTGAAATAGAAAAACTGGCCGTACCAAAATTAAATTAATTAGTTAGAAAGTAGAAATTACAGACGTACTACCCAGCTTTAAATAATTGAATTTGCTAACAATTGCATGTTCTTATAAAAAGAGGTACCCTTTAGATGTAATTAAAATCGAAGATAAACAGTAATAGTTGTATATTTCGTCCTTTCACGAAAGAGAGAGAGAGAGAGAAGAAAAATATTCAGAGACCGAGAGAGAGAGAGAGAGAGAGAGAGAGAGAGAGAGGTGTATTCATATGAGCTACATCACCACTTACCGAGGCTCTAGGGGAAGTCAAGGATAAGGGGTTATATGTTTGCCAAGTGTACGGTGAGATGACACCGTGATAATTGGTAACGAGTCTATACATTCGGATGAATTAGAGCATCTAGGAGAATGGTTAAACAAACATCTTTATACTGAAATTCAACATCACTATGTTATAGCCAGCAAGGAAGCAGTCCCGAAGTATGTTTTCAACATACGGGTATGTCTAGGTTCGAAAACCCGCTCATAAAAGCTACGTTTAGTTTTAAGTATACAGACGAAGAAAAAAGCTCCGTTTAGTTTTAAGTACAGGTAGCGAAGAAGGGAAATTATCGACAGTGGTTGTAGCTAGACGAATCTTTGTTGTGAATTTATTCTGGCGGGGAACCATATATTGGAGCTCAGTCGAGCACCTACTATGAAAATAACGATAGAACACAGAGAGACTAGCAACATGCATGTGAGAAAGTGGATGTAGCGACGCGAAGAAGACATTCCCACTAGATTTCGGAGTCGATTTTTTACTCTATTAAGGCAGTAACAGATGAACTGAGCAGTACCCCCCTAAATGTGACAACAGTACTCCATCTTAGGACGTATTTGACTTTTATACATGGAGCGGATTCCGTCAGGTGTGGGATAATTTCTGAAGCGTTAACATCATTTAATCAGTTTTCGAGCGACGTTAGCAACGGATTTGATGTAAGTCTTCCACTTCAAGTCTGAAAGGCAGTCCAAGAAGCAAGGGATTTCTTTGAGAGAAGAGTACTTCATTTCAATTTAGACAAAGTGAGGATCCCAGAGTTGGTAGTAAAATGAAAAAAAACTTTGTTTAGACACATTAAAAGCAAACCACTATATTTTCTCCCATTTCAACATGTGCTCCAGAGATGTAAGCAACACACAAATGTTCATGCTTCATTCCCGAAGCAAATCATCAGGCTCAATGCTTCTTTTTAAAACGCATTTAGTCTGATGTCCTGCTACTTAGCTTTAGTTGGCTACTGAACACTGTTGACGGAAACTCTAAAAGTTATATACGCAACATATTATGTTACCATTTAAATATAAAAGAGGAAAATTCAAAAATAAACCGAGAACGGGGTATGTGAGCTTTTTTTAAAGTCATGGGTACATGTTAGACAGCTTGACGGTACAGGCTAGACAGTTTGTCTGGCAACTGTTTCCAGCTGACAGTACAGAAGCCTAAACATTCAAACTCATCAGCCTTATATTCACAGGTAACATGAATGTGAGTAAATACATTAAATACATTGCCAAAGATACTGCAAAGAAGGTTGGCACCCTCTACAGTGCTAGTAAGCTTCACACACCTGACAGTATATATATCTCTACAAAGCCAGCATCTACCCATGCACAGGGTATTGTTACCACATCTGGGGTGGTGCATTATACACTAGTTTCTCCCTCTTAGACACAGTCGAAAAAAAAGTCGCCAACGTAATAGGTCCATCACTATCCACCAAGCTCCGACCTCTGTCACATCGCGGCGATGTTGTATCTTTGTGTTTTTTTACAAATACCTCAATGGGTTGTGCTCCGATCAATTAACTAATTTAGTGTCCCCTCGACGTAAATACACTAGACCAACCCGACAATACGCTACATCTTATACATTCACTGTGAAGGTCCTTAGATGCCGGAAAGCCTTCTTATTTCAATACCATCTTTCCGTGTGTTGCCGACCTCTGTAACTCCCTTCTCTGCTCCTTGTTTCCCCGACTGTACAAACATGCATAAGTTTAAAACTAATCGAAACATACATCTTGCTTCACAGTTCCCATCTAAGCATAATGCCCAAAACTTACATCCTTGTTCTCAGTAGCCCCTTACGCCTATAGTAGCGGTCTGCCTTGTTTTGGGTGAACTGTGTTGAAAAAAGTCTACAACAAAAAATCGGTGCTGTTCCAGAATTTATTTCTATTTTCTTTAAAATTATTTTCTTATTCTCGAGCTTAGAGTTTATTGTTTGTCACTTGAAGGTAATTTGACGACGACTCTAAAGTGCTCGTCATACATATGGAACATTCATGGAACTTTTTTTTGATAAATTGAATATATTATTAAGAAAATCAAAAAAGAAATAAGTGATGATCAAGCAGAAAATGTTGTGTTAATCAATCTGATGTTAAATTCCAATTATTACGTCTTAATTCATATTTTTATTTACCAAAATTCAAAACAATTCCGGTAACTTGACAATTGTTTCGCGCACAAACTAATAACTAAAAATAAACATGTAATTACCAAGTTTTTCTCATTTATTCAGCTTATCAGCCGACCTGAGGTCGCTATAAGAACCGAACCCTCGAGCAAGAAAATACACACAACGAAACTTTTGAATTCATTTTACATAGAACCCAGATTTTCAAAGGAAGCTAGGATGTTATCGTAGTCAGTCAGTCATTTTGAATTTATAACACGGAGTTATGAAACACACATGCAACATTACTAACAATGCAAAAGTGTGTTTAAAAACAATATCGAAATCATACGAAAGTTGGATACCTAAATCGTGCCTAAATAAATCGTTAAACTAGTTACTCACGAACGTTATACGTAATGTGCGTGTCATTCTCTAGGATTTCATGATCAATAAAGTGTATTAATCAACATTACCTTTTAGATATACAAATAAATAACATTAAAATGAAAATGTAAAAAATAGAAAGATACGATTACAAACTAAGTTGCAGGTTTAAAAGATAAACAGATGCAAGCCACGTCTATTCTCAGATTTAAGAGCCTTTTTTTAGTCATCTCTCTTGGTATAATCAAAACTGACAGTTAAGGCATATTTAATTTATTTCTTTAACCAAATTGAAAAAGCTTTCATTACGAAAATATTTCCAATTATTATTTAAGAAGAAATGCATACATAGCAAGTAAGAGTCATATGTTTCTATTAAGATTAATTCGTAAAGTTTTTGGTTAATAATACATTTTTTATGGAAATCATTATATACGAGGCACGAAGCAAGTTGATTAAAAGAGATGAAAAATTACTACTTCAAGGTTAAACACTAGATAACCCTGAGTGTTAGATGGACAAATTCCGCTCCGTAAAACAGCAATTATTTTCCCTTTGTCAAAGCATCGCACATGGCACGTGAATACTAATAGACAAATAACAGAAGCGAGATTTACGAGGCTGCCGAAATACAGCGAAAGTTCACTTTTTATTCTCCTAAGTTTATATAAGGAACTCTCTCAACTGATTCCTAGAAAAAAAGACTGTCATCCTTAATTGTTCATTAATCTCATATTTGACATCCTTCAATAAATACCGAAACTTAAAACATTTATTTTCTAATTTAGTACTTTATCTAGTTTCAGTATAACTGCGTATAGTCCGAATTAATTAATTCGTAACGATAGGTATCAACTAATCTTAATATACGTCTTTTTCAGATTGTACATTATATCTAAATAGATAAACAATTTGAAAAAACCATTGTTCTATTTCTAAACGTATGTAATTACTTATGAGACTAGAAATACTAAAATAAAATTTTCGAGGTAAAATACAAGGTTCGTCTAAAAAGTATCTGATTTTACTTTTTCCATGCGAAATAGAGAAGATAGGGCGGCGCCACTCTACACGATAAGGAAGTCACCTTCATGCGCATGTGTGAATGTTATCACCACCTTCCTGCGCGTTAGTTGCTGCCTGTCGATCGTTGAGTGAGGTGCTACACAACGTGTTTACCGATTCTCTCAAGAGGTACTGAATGTGTTGCGCAAAGCTACTGCTACGATTCTTTGTCAAAAGGTTATTAATTCTCAAAGTAAAACAATTTGTAAGATTCAGCAGGTGTTTGGAGAAGATGAGATGGGTGAACCACTAATTAAGGAGTGGTGTAACGGATTCCAAAATGGTTGCACATCAGCGGAGAGTGACCAGCATTCAGGCGGGCCCCAAACTGCTCGGAATGAAGCTGCTGTGTAGAGGATGCGAAATTTGGTAATAGACGTTCGTCGTTCAACGGTGCGAAAGATGGTCCTAGAGGTTGGAGTAATACAAAAATTACGCACATACAAGTGTACGTGATGATTTGAACATGCACAGAGTGACTACGAAATGTGTGCACAAGTTGTTGTCACAGAAACAAAAGGACCGCCGTTTCCAAATCGCACATAACTTTCTGGAAACCGCTAACATTAATCATAAGTGTCTGAACACTGTGATAACTGGAGACGAGTCATGGGTGTACGATTGCGACCCAGAAATAAAATGACAGTCGTCGCAATTAAAATCTTCAAGGCCCTAAAAAGCACGACAGGTTCGAAGCAAAATCAAGGTGATGCTGATTTTTTTCTTTGATATCCGTGGAATTGTGCATCACAAATACGCATCGGACGGACAAAGAGTGGACAAAATAATTCTATCAAGATGTTCTCCAGCGTCTCCGTTCGGCGCAAAAGACCAGACATGCGGATGGTAGAAAACTGGCAGCTGTATCACGAAAACGCCCTCGCACATCTATCATAATTGACCCAACATTCTTTGGCCAAACATGGAATTCCATTCGGTCGCAAATCTCTCTACTCTCCAGACATGACTTCTTGCGACATCTAGTTGTTTCGAAAATTGAAGACGCCACTGAAAGGTGCACGTTTAGAGACTAGAGAAGAGATGATGTGACGCCTGAGAAAAGAAGATATCCAGAGGGTTTTCGGCAGCCGATGAGTCGGTGGGCTATGTGTGTGCAAGCACAAGGGGCCTTCTTTGAAGGGGAGTAGGGTCCCAACACCGTCACGTATAATAAATATTTTTTCTGGACAAAGGTCGGATACTTTTTAGACAGGTTTCGTATATCCGTGTACTAAATATTTCTATAAAGGCCTTCTAATAAATGAGTACTAGATAATTTTATTAAAAATAATGAAACTAGTCGAAATCTGTGTGTACGTCATTGTCCATGGTCATACAAAATAATTAATAAAATATATTCATTAATTAATTACTTAACAATATGTATCAATAGTATATATATATATATATATATATATATATATATATATATATATATATAAATAAGACGCATAAGTATATGTTACAATGATATATATATATATATATATATATATATATATATATATATATATATATATATATATATATATCATTGTAACATCAACAATGTAAATTTTCCGACCAAATTGGACTATTGTTTATGTACTACAATACTTCTCACTCTAGTCATTATAAGTGATATTTCTTCGGTTAAATAGTTTGCATTCTATAAAATTGGAATGACAACATTACTTTCTAGATCCCTGATACTCATCTTTTCTTTCCAGGGTCATTATAACCTATTCTGAAAATTTTAAACACTAGTTTACCTTATATTTATGCTAGTAAGGTTTTCGAAAGCTTATATATATACATATATATATATATATATATATAATTATTAATGACAATATATGTATTAGCATATACTATCAGTGCCCTTTTAACTTTCCAATCTCCTTAAAATATTCATCTCGATGATTGTCAATTAGTGACAACAGAGCAAATATAAGTCAGTTCATATTATATTCCAATAACCATGGTTGTATTTTACATATATATATATATATATATATATATATATATATATATATAGAGAGAGAGAGAGAGAGAGAGAGAGAGAGAGATAGATAGATAGATAGAGATAGATAGATAAATAGATAGATAGATAGATAGATAGATAGATAGATAGATAATAGAGAGAAGGAGATATACATCAAGAGAGAACGAGCGAAAAAATCCGGTGTTATTTTGTTTTAGCAGTTGAACACACTCTCTGAGAGTTACTATATTGGTAAATAAAATATAGGGTTCCTTTCTCTCCCATTTATAATTGTTGTCACGGTTGCCGAATAAAATAAGTATAGTTGATTGTAGTTTACTAAGTATTACTAAGGTCAAAGGTTCAAATCATTCGACCTGCAGTAGCGTTATATATAGCCACCCTGATGATTTTATTAAACAGTACACATGTGGAAAACAAATATGTATCAATTAAAAAAACGAGCATATATATTGAGAGAGGTTTATTTTATTGAATTAGATTTACTTTTTTATTAATTTCATTTCGCTACATTGACCGAATCTTAAACAATTCATACAGGCAATCATTTTAAGTAAATGTTAGGTCGGAATAATGTTTCCCTTCACAAACGTGATGGCTCCATATGGGAAGCAACATAGATTTTACAAATATAATTACTAACCACAACGTGTTTCGTCATTCACAACTCTGCAGCGTGACTGAAGCTAGCGATATTCGAAACGGGGACCCCGTCGTCGAGTTTCTTTCGGATGTCTTGCTATATATACTTTCCGCTTTCAGTGTAAATATTACGTAATTTCTCCGTTACCACGTGAAACTATCCCGTGGCCTAAGGGACTAAGTAAACGCTTACATTCAAGGTGTCTCTATGAACCGGGTTCGCGTCCTGTGACACACAAAGACTGTTATCTCATCTTATGATAGTCATCAACTCGAAACGATGGCGTACGTAGGTAAAATATTAAAATATAATTTAATATTATTAGAAGCCCTTTTAAGTATAATTAAAAGTAAACCACTAACGGAAAGATTAAAAATGCTTCAACGCTGTCGTCGAGTTATATCGGATATCTTGATATTTATACTCGCCGCTTTCAGTGTAAATATCACTTAATTCCTCCGTTGTCACGTTAAAATCTCCCGTGGCCTAGGAGACTAAGTGAACTCTTACATATTCAAGGTGTCTCTGTGAACCGGGTGCGTTCCCTGTGACCGTATCAGATTGTTATTTCGCAGCGCTGATGAGAGCTCCCGTTCATAGGTAAAATATTAAAATATTATATATATATATATATATATATATATATATATATATATGTGTGTGTGTGTGTGTGGGTGTGTGTCTATGTAAAGATAGCTATATGGTCAACAGGCGATTTGATACCAGTGCTTTTCATTTATTTAAAGATAATCATGATCTATAACCTCCATTGCGGTGATACACATTTATGGAAAAGGAATTGAAAGTCAGCCGTGAGGTAACACGTGGTGTCACAGTACTTAAGACATACCGTTATAACAGAAGCGACGACACTCAACTCATGTGTACCGGTGCTTATCTTACCAATGGGCAATTCCGATAAACTTGATAAACACATCTGCTACAATGGTAACAGTCTACCTTTCATTCTTATTCACTCCATATTTGCGCTTTGAGACCAATACTATAATGTTCCTATCACATTAATACGCGCGTGGCATTCTATTTAGTCGGTTATTGCTTCTATTGCGACTCGCAGCCACTTTGACAAATGCCTGATGATAAGAGAGCATTGATCAAATCAATCCCCCCTGAGCTAAATTGGATAAGACGACACTGCTTAGAAGCGTACGAAAGGCTTTTTTCGGGAGAGATATGGATACCGTCCCGCTTTCCAAGCCGACGTACCGCTTTATGATAAATATCCACCCTAAAGTTCATTTAGGACCGAAAGAACATTATAGGAATTAGACAATTCGTGTTTGCATAGGATTTCATCCCTGAGGGGTACAACATAATCATCTTCGGATCAAATGCCAATTAAAAAAAAAACATTGTCATATACGCCCCTTATAAGTCATAAAGTTTAATCCATTCAATTTAATATTTTTTTTATATCAACATAGTATCCATCATCATTTAACTGTAAATGGACTCAGCTCATTATCCGTTTAAATCAAGTGCATTTTATCTTAATGAGTAGTGGCAGATCATTAAAAAACAAATCGAAATGTCGAGAAAAACGGGTGGACTTATGGTAATTATAGTGGAACATAATCATCGGCCGATTTTAACACGAGTAAACACATAGACGTGTCAAAATTAGAACAATGGAGGGAAGACAGTGTCATAGATAACCGACTTAATTGATCCAGAATATAATAAGGAATTACGCTTGGAGGTTACAGCAAAAAATGTGCTAACAATTATTCATGAGGATAAGATACATATTTGTAAATTAACTAGTTGGGTTTATTCTAGAAAAGAAACGAACAATAACATTACTGAATCATTACACTTGTCTTGAAAAGCATTCCGAAAATCATAAAATAAAATCTGATAATGCTCCGAATTTTAGTGAGTCGTAAACAGAGGCGAGCATTCGCATTCACTTAAAACTTAAGACCATATTCCACGTTACCCGTTGGGTCAGTATTTTTCATATATAAATTATTAGATATTTGCAAATTCCTGTTGATGCCATGCAAAGATTTGTGAAAAGGTTGGAATTTCAACAAAAAAAACATACACATCAACAGATATTCAGCAATATATAGATCAGCAGCAGCCAGCAGTGCTGGTCTCGTCCACTGTACATGGTTTTCTCGTCTCTATTCTTATCGCTGACGTTATATTTGAGTGATGTCATCATTTTGACGGAGTCATCAAGTGTGCACTAGGAAAGGATAACACAATAAGCAGGATCGGGAGTTTTAGTGTTCTATAGAAAAATCAGCAGCATCCCCCTAATGTCTAACTATTACTTGCCATAGCAGAGGTTGTCGCAACGTGGTAGTGTCAGAGTTTACCTGTCTGGAACTCCGGTTATTGGCAGATATAAGCATGACTAATAAGATTGCTACCAAGCGGTATTACAAACGGCACACGACTTACATAGCTCTGATGAAAATCAGATCGGCATCAGAATCGATCGTCTTCTGGTCGTTTATACCTCTGATATGCAAATATGTGTCATGTTCATAATCGCAAATAATTGTAAATGAAAGCGACAAAGTTTATTTCGCTCCATTCTTTTCTGCGGGCTCTGTCAAACTTTCCCCGACTTTACATGTAACAGCTAAGTCTAACTGCTCTCGGTGACAGGGTTACACACGTGGAAACTCATATGGTAAACGAGTAACTGCGACTAACGACAGGAACTATACACCGATCAAACAATCCTGAGGCACGACCTTTGTGAGCTCTGTATATAAGTGTTGTAGACCCGTGCTAGGGGTCACAAAGATAACAACCACAAATTGTGACAGGTTAAAATATACAATGTAGTTATTCATAGCAATACAGTAACGCCACTAAATGTGGTAAGAGATGACCGGATTCCTACCATGCGGTAAAACATGAATAGGAATGTCCTCTATATTTAACACCTACCCACTATAGGAGTATGTGACACAAGGTCGGAAAGTGGGATTTGAAAAGCCAGCGCCCGAGAAGGTGAGCGCTTAAGCCATTAAAAATTGCCTGGGCAGCCCCGTCGGCATTCCCCGGTATGGGCGCCTCAGGCAGTAAGCTATAAACTTACTCCTCCCCAAAGAGGAGAGGCAAAGCCTGGGAGGGTGGACCTCCTAGAACTGCACAGGACAGACCCATAGACCGGCGGAATCATGCCCCGAAGGCCAAGACAACACCGGTCTATAGGGTGTAGTATCCATCGGAACAGATACCACACGTGGTACGAGGACTCTCACATGATAGGAATGTCCTCAATATTTAACACCTACCCACTATAGGAGTATGTGACACAAGGTCGGAAAGTGGGATTTGAAAAGCCAGCGCCCGAGAACGTGAGCGCTTTAGCCATTAAAAATTGCCTGGACAGCCCCGTCGGCATTCCCCGGTAGGGGCGCCTCAGGCGGTAAGCTATCAACTTACTCCTCCCCAAAGAGGAGAGGCAAGGCCTGGGAGGGTGGACCTCCTAGAACTGCACAGGACAGACCCATAGACCGGCGGAATCATGCCCCGAAGGCCAAGACAACACCGGTCTATAGGGTGTAGTATCCATCGGAACAGATACCACACGTGGACTCTAACATAATAGGAGTGTCCTCAATATTTAACACCTACCCACTATACGAGGTATGTGACACAAGATCGGAAAGTGGGATTTGAAAAGCCAGCGCTCGAGAACGTGAGCGCTTTAGCCATTAAAAATTGCCTGGACAGCCCCGTCGGCATTCCCCGGTAGGGGCGCCTCAGGCAGTAAGCTATCAACTTACTCCTCCCCAAAGAGAAGAGGCAAAGCCTGGGAGGGTGGACCTCCTAGAACTGCACAGGACAGACCCATAGACCGGCGGAATCATGCCCCGAAGGCCAAGACAACACCGGTCTATAGGGTGTAGTATCCATCGGAACAGATACTACACGTGGACACTCACATGATAGGAATATCCTCGATATTTAACACCTACCCACTATAGGAGTATGTGACACAAGGTACGAAAGTGGGATTTGAAAAGCCAGCGCCCGAGAACGTGAGCGCTTTAGCCATTAAAAATTGCCTGGACAGCCCCGTCGGCATTCCCCGGTAGGGGCGCCTCAGGAAGTAAGCTATCAACTTACTCCTGGCCAAAGAGGAGAGGCAAAGCCTGGGAGGGTGGACCTCCTAGAACTGCACAGGACAGACCCATAGACCGGCGGAATCATGCCCCGAAGGCCAAGACAACACCGGTCTATAGGGTGTAGTATCCATCGGAACAGATACCACACGTGGACACTCACATGATAGGAGTGTCCTCGATATTTAACACCTACCCACGTTAGGAGTATGTGACACTAGGTCGGAAAGTGGGATTTGAAAAGCCAGCGCCCGAGAACGTGAGCGCTTTAGCCATTAAAAATTGCCTGGACAGACCCGTCGGCATTCCCGGGTAGGGGCGCCTCAGGCAGCAAGCTATCAACTTACTCCTCCCCAAAGAGGAGAGGCAAAGCCTGGGAAGGGTGGACCTCCTAGAACTGCACAGGACAGACCCATAGACCGGCGGAATCATGCCCCGAAGGCCAAGACAACACCGGTCTATAGGGTGTAGTATCCATCGGAACAGATACCACACGTGGACACTCACAGAATAGGAATGTCCTCGATATTAAACACCTACCCACATTAGGAGTATGTGACACAAGGTCGGAAAGTGGGATTTGAAAAGCCAGCGCCCGAGAACGTTAGCGCTTTAGACATTAAAAATTGCCTGGACAGCCCCGTCGGCATTCCCCGGTAGGGGCGCCTCAGGCAGTAAGCTATCAACTTACTCCTCCCCAAAGAGGAGAGGCAAAGCCTGGGAGGGTGGACCTCCTAGAACTGCACAGGACAGACCCATAGACCGGCGGAATCATGCCCCGAAGGCCAAGACAACACCGGTCTATAGGGTGTAGTATCCATCGGAACAGATACCACACGTGGACACTCACAGAATAGGAATGTCCTCGATATTTAACACCTACCCACATTAGGAGTATGTGACACAAGGTCGGAAAGTGGGATTTGAAAAGCCAGCGCCCGAGAACGTGAGCGCTTTTGCCATTAAAAATTGCCTGGACAGCCCCGTCGGCATTCCCCGGTAGGGACGCCTCAGGCAGTAAGCTATCAACTTACTCCTCCCCAAAGAGGAGAGGCAAAGCCTGGGAGGGTGGACCTCCTAGAACTGCACAGGACAGACCCATAGACCGGCGGAATCATGCCCCGAAGGCCAAGACAACACCGGTCTATAGGGTGTAGTATCCATCGGAACAGATACCACACGTGGACACTCACATAATAGGAATATCCTCGATATTTAACACCTACCCACTATAGGAGTATGTGACACAAGGTCGGAAAGTGGGATTTGAAAAGCCAGCGCCCGAGAACGTGAGCGCTTTAGCCATTAAAAATTGCCAGGACAGCCCCGTCGGCATTCCCCGGTAGGGGCGCCTCAGGCAGTAAGCTATCAACTTACTCCTGGCCAAAGAGGAGAGGCAAAGCCTGGGAGGGTGGACCTCCTAGAACTGCACAGGACAGACCCATAGACCGGCGGAATCATGCCCCGAAGGCCAAGACAACACCGGTCTATAGGGTGTAGTATCCATCGAGACAGATACCACACGTGGACACTCACATGATAGGAATGTCCTCGATATTTAACACCTACCCACTATAGGAGTATGTGACACAAGGTACGAAAGTGGGATTTGAAAAGCCAGCGCCCGAGAACGTGAGCGCAATAGCCATTAAAAATTGCCTGGACAGCCCCGTCGGCATTCCCCGGTAGGGGCGCCTCAGGCAGTAAGCTATCAACTTACTCCTCCCCAAAGAGGAGAGGCAAAGCCTGGGAGGGTGGACCTCCTAGAACTGCACAGGACAGACCCATAGACCGGCGGAATCATGCCCCGAAGGCCAAGACAACGCCGGTCTATAGGGTGTAGTATCCATCGGAACAGATACCACACGTGGACACTCACATGATAGGAATGTCCTCAATATTTAACACCTACCCACTATAGGAGTATGTGACACAAGGTCGGAAAGTGGGATTTGAAAAGCCAGCGCCCGAGAACGTGAGCGCTTTAGCCATAAAAAATTGCCTGGAAAGCCCCGTCGGCATTCCCCGGTAGGGGCGCCTCAGGCGGTAAGCTATCAACTTACTCCTCCCCAAAGAGGAGAGGCAAGGCCTGGGAGGGTGGACCTCCTAGAACTGCACAGGACAGACCCATAGACCGGCGGAATCATGCCCCGAAGGCCAAGACAACACTGGTCTATAGGGTGTAGTATCCATCGGAACAGATACCACACGTGGACACTCACATGATAGGAGTGTCCTCGATATTTAACACCTACCCACGTTAGGAGTATGTGACACTAGGTCGGAAAGTGGGATTTGAAAAGCCAGCGCCCGAGAACGTGAGCGCTTTAGCCATTAAAAATTGCCTGGACAGACCCGTCGGCATTCCCGGGTAGGGGCGCCTCAGGCAGCAAGCTATCAACTTACTCCTCCCCAAAGAGGAGAGGCAAAGCCTGGGAGGGTGGACCTCCTAGAACTGCACAGGACAGACCCATAGACCGGCGGAATCATGCCCCGAAGGCCAAGACAACACCGGTCTATAGGGTGTAGTATCCATCGGAACAGATACCACACGTGGACACTCACAGAATAGGAATGTCCTCGATATTTAACACCTACCCACATTAGGAGTATGTGACACAAGGTCGGAAAGTGGGATTTGAAAAGCCAGCGCCCGAGAACGTTAGCGCTTTAGCCATTAAAAATTGCCTGGACAGCCCCGTCGGCATTCCCCGGTAGGGGCGCCTCAGGCAGTAAGCTATCAACTTACTCCTCCCCAAAGAGGAGAGGCAAAGCCTGGGAGGGTGGACCTCCTAGAACTGCACAGGACAGACCCATAGACCGGCGGAATCATGACCCGAAGGCCAAGAAAACACCGGTCTATAGGGTGTAGTATCCATCGGAACAGATACCACACGTGGACACTCACAGAATAGGAATGTCCTCGATATTTAACACCTACCCACATTAGGAGTATGTGACACAAGGTCGGAAAGTGGGATTTGAAAAGCCAGCGCCCGAGAACGTGAGCGCTTTTGCCATTAAAAATTGCCTGGACAGCCCCGTCGGCATTCCCCGGTAGGGACGCCTCAGGCAGTAAGCTATCAACTTACTCCTCCCCAAAGAGGAGAGGCAAAGCCTGGGAGGGTGGACCTCCTAGAACTGCACAGGACAGACCCATAGACCGGCGGAATCATGCCCCGAAGGCCAAGACAACACCGGTCTATAGGGTGTAGTATCCATCGGAACAGATACCACACGTGGACACTCACATAATAGGAATATCCTCGATATTTAACACCTACCCACTATAGGAGTATGTGACACAAGGTCGGAAAGTGGGATTTGAAAAGCCAGCGCCCGAGAACGTGAGCGCTTTAGCCATTAAAAATTGCCTGGACAGCCCCGTCGGCATTCCCCGGTAGGGGCGCCTCAGGCAGTAAGCTATCAACTTACTCCTGGCCAAAGAGGAGAGGCAAAGCCTGGGAGGGTGGACCTCCTAGAACTGCACAGGACAGACCCATAGACCGGCGGAATCATGCCCCGAAGGCCAAGACAACACCGGTCTATAGGGTGTAGTATCCATCGGAACAGATACCACACGTGGACACTCACATGATAGGAATGTCCTCGATATT
The DNA here is from genome assembly GCA_963556195.1 of Sepiola atlantica. Lineage (NCBI taxonomy): Eukaryota > Metazoa > Mollusca > Cephalopoda > Sepiida > Sepiolidae > Sepiola > Sepiola atlantica. The sequence goes on along the minus strand of OY744527.1, from coordinate 38,059,161 downwards.
TAACACCTACCCACTATAGGAGTATGTGACACAAGGTACGAAAGTGGGATTTGAAAAGCCAGCGCCCGAGAACGTGAGCGCTTTAGCCATTAAAAATTGCCTGGACAGCCCCGTCGGCATTCCCTGGTAGGGGCGCCTCAGGCGGTAAGCTATCAACTTACTCCTCCCCAAAGAGGAGAGGCAAGGCCTGGGAGGGTGGACCTCCTAGAACTGCACAGGACAGACCCATAGACCGGCGGAATCATGCCCCGAAGGCCAAGACAACACCGGTCTATAGGGTGTAGTATCCATCGGAACAGATACCACACGTGGACACTCACATAATAGGAATATCCTCGATATTTAACACCTACCCACTATAGGAGTATGTGACACAAGGTCGGAAAGTGGGATTTGAAAAGCCAGCGCCCGAGAACGTGAGCGCTTTAGCCATTAAAAATTGCCTGGACAGCCCCGTCGGCATTCCCCGGTAGGGGCGCCTCAGGCAGTAAGCTATCAACTTACTCCTGGCCAAAGAGGTTGGCAAAGCCTGGGAGGGTGGACCTCCTAGAACTGCACAGGACAGACCCATAGACCGGCGGAATCATGCCCCGAAGGCCAAGACAACACCGGTCTATAGGGTGTAGTATCCTTCGGAACAGATACCACACGTGGACACTCACATGATAGGAATGTCCTCGATATTTAACACCTACCCACTATAGGAGTATGTGACACAAGGTACGAAAGTGGGATTTGAAAAGCCAGCGCCCGAGAACGTGAGCGCTTTAGCCATTAAAAATTGCCTGGACAGCCCCGTCGGCATTCCCCGGTAGGGGCGCCTCAGGCGGTAAGCTATCAACTTACTCCTCCCCAAAGAGAAGAGGCAAGGCCTGGGAGGGTGGACCTCCTAGAACTGCACAGGACAGACCCATAGACCGGCGGAATCATGCCCCGAAGGCCAAGACAACACTGGTCTATAGGGTGTAGTATCCATCGGAACAGATACCACACGTGGACACTCACATGATAGGAGTGTCCTCGATATTTAACACCTACCCACGTTAGGAGTATGTGACACTAGGTCGGAAAGTGGGATTTGAAAAGCCAGCGCCCGAGAACGTGACCGCTTTAGCCATTAAAAATTGCCTGGACAGACCCGTCGGCATTCCCGGGTAGGGGCGCCTCAGGCAGCAAGCTATCAACTTACTCCTCCCCAAAGAGGAGAGGCAAAGCCTGGGAGGGTGAACCTCCTAGAACTGCACAGGACAGACCCATAGACCGGCGGAATCATGCCCCGAAGGCCAAGACAACACCGGTCTATAGGGTGTAGTATCCATCGGAACAGATACCACACGTGGACACTCACAGAATAGGAATGTCCTCGATATTTAACACCTACCCACATTAGGAGTATGTGACACAAGGTCGGAAAGTGGGATTTGAAAAGCCAGCGCCCGAGAACGTTAGCGCTTTAGCCATTAAAAATTGCCTGGACAGCCCCGTCGGCATTCCCCGGTAGGGGCGCCTCAGGCAGTAAGCTATCAACTTACTCCTCCCCAAAGAGGAGAGGCAAAGCCTGGGAGGGTGGACCTCCTAGAACTGCACAGGACAGACCCATAGACCGGCGGAATCATGACCCGAAGGCCAAGACAACACCGGTCTATAGGGTGTAGTATCCATCGGAACAGATACCACACGTGGACACTCACAGAATAGGAATGTCCTCGATATTTAACACCTACCCACATTAGGAGTATGTGACACAAGGTCGGAAAGTGGGATTTGAAAAGCCAGCGCCCGAGAACGTGAGCGCTTTTGCCATTAAAAATTGCCTGGACAGCCCCGTCGGCATTCCCCGGTAGGGACGCCTCAGGCAGTAAGCTATCAACTTACTCCTCCCCAAAGAAGAGAGGCAAAGCCTGGGAGGGTGGACCTCCTAGAACTGCACAGGACAGACCCATAGACCGGCGGAATCATGCCCCGAAGGCCAAGACAACACCGGTCTATAGGGTGTAGTATCCATCGGAACAGATACCACACGTGGACACTCACATAATAGGAATATCCTCGATATTTAACACCTACCCACTATAGGAGTATGTGACACAAGGTCGGAAAGTGGGATTTGAAAAGCCAGCGCCCGAGAACGTGAGCGCTTTAGCCATTAAAAACTGCCTGGACAGCCCCGTCGGCATTCCCCGGTAGGGGCGCCTCAGGCAGTAAGCTATCAACTTACTCCTGGCCAAAGAGGAGAGGCAAAGCCTGGGAGGGTGGACCTCCTAGAACTGCACAGGACAGACCCATAGACCGGCGGAATCATGCCCCGAAGGCCAAGACAACACCGGTCTATAGGGTGTAGTATCCATCGGAACAGATACCACACGTGGACACTCACATGATAGGAATGTCCTCGATATTTAACACCTACCCACTATAGGAGTATGTGACACAAGGTACGAAAGTGGGATTTGAAAAGCCAGCGCCCGAGAACGTGAGCGCAATAGCCATTAAAAATTGCTTGGACAGCCCCGTCGGCATTCCCCGGTAGGGGCGCCTCAGGCAGTAAGCTATCAACTTACTCCTCCCCAAAGAGGAGAGGCAAAGCCTGGGAGGGTGGACCTCCTAGAACTGCACAGGACAGACCCATAGACCGGCGGAATCATGCCTCGAAGGCCAAGACAACGCCGGTCTATAGGGTGTAGTATCCATCGGATCAGATACCACACGTGGACACTCACATGATAGGAGTGTGCTCGATATTTAACACCTACCCACATTAGGAGTATGTGACACAAGGTCGGAAAGTGGGATTTGAAAAGCCAGCGCCCGAGAACGTGAGCGCTTTTGCCATTAAAAATTGCCTGGACAGCCCCGTCGGCATTCCCCGGTAGGGGCGCCTCAGGCAGTAAGCTATCAACTTACTCCTCCCCAAAGAGGAGAGGCAAAGCCTGGGAGGGTGGACCTCCTAGAACTGCACAGGACAGACCCATAGACCGGCGGAATCATGCCCCGAAGGCCAAGACAACGCCGGTCTATAGGGTGTAGTATCCATCGGATCAGATACCACACCTGGACACTCACATGATAGGAGTGTGCTCGATATTTAACACCTACCCACATTAGGAGTATGTGACACAAGGTCGGAAAGTGGGATTTGAAAAGCCAGCGCCCGAGAACGTGAGCGCTTTGGCCATTAAAAATTGCCTGGACAGCCCCGTCGGCATTCCCCGGTAGGGGCGCCTCAGGCAGTAAGCTATCAACTTACTCCTCCCCAAAGAGGAGAGGCAAAGCCTGGGAGGGTGGACCTCCTAGAACTGCACAGGACAGACACATAGACCGGCGGAATCATGCCCCGAAGGCCAAGACAACACCGGTCTATAGGGTGTAGTATCCATCGGAACAGATACCACACGTGGACACTCACATGATAGGAGTGTGCTCTGTTTGAGTCTTTGCAACCATGGTATTTATTATAGATGGTTGCTTCCATTAGTTCTTCAATAGGGGTGATGTGTACCCCACACCAATAAGTCAGATTCCCTTAAAAAAACAGACAAATAAAAAAATCCTCTGCAGTCAGAAGTTACAAAATATTCATGAAACTTTCTTGTTATGTCAACATTAGATCATCCCATTTTACCCCTCCTCTCTCTCTTTTTTTATATTCCCCTTTTCTCTTCTATTTACCATTTCCCTCTTTCTTCCTTCTCTGTTCTTGAATTATTTACGTTATCCCCATCTTCCACTTCTTGTCTTATTATTGAACCTTAGTCGCTTTTCCTCACACCATCGGTGACATTCATGCACTGATGAAAAGTGTAAACGGTGAAAAGCAACAGGTTTCGTAAACCTTTAGCTGGAACCAAAATGTAGTATCTGTTATATCATATCATATATATATATATATATATATATATATATATATATATATATATATATATATATGTCTAACCCTGCCTTGGTGGAGGAAGCAAGTAACTAGGAACAAACCAACCAACAACATTATCATTATTTTACCAGCACATAATCCGCCAAATGCGAACATCATCACATCCACAAATATCTTACAAGTTATTGTTAAAAAAGGTGTGTTATTATTAAATACTTTCTACAGAACGATTGATACACAATCAAAACAGACAAATCGATCATACTTTAATATTACATTTCGAGAGCTGTTGCAACTGAAATGATTAGTTATTTGTGTACAAAACAAATCTTTGTTATATGGTTTCTTACGTCGACATTTTGACACATAATAACGTTTTATGGACTCAGCTTAAAAATGGCTTATCATTTACACGAAAATGTCATGTAACTTTATACAGCGTTGTTAAGCTCTAACCCTTCTGTAAAAAAACATAGTTGGCATTCTTTTATGTAAGAACACATGAGTTTAAATAGATAGACCACTGCCTAAAATAGAGTAAGCGGAGTTTGTTGAATAGGTTCAGTTAACGTAAATCATTTCCATTATCCCCGGATGTTTTGGCATTTGAAAGATAATTATTTTTCAGGATTGGTCAAACAGTTCGTTTAGTTGCTTAAGTAAGAAAAAAAGGTATACTCGTTCAAAAAGAAAACAAAAATAAACCTATCTTCATAAAGTGGGTTTTTCCGTCACTGTCTGCATTACTTTCAGTGTCTAATTAAAAAGTTTGTCTGGTGAAACGGATAACATTTAGGTTAGAAATTACAATTTATGTTGGTATTATATAGTTAGATTCACTACAATTGAAGGTACACATTAAACTAAGTAATAATTATTATATGCTAATACATAGAAAAGCAAATTGGCACATAAAATATTCAGAAGACTTACTCAGTGTAGAATATTATATTTTTTGTGTAATTTTGCTTTTTCCATGGTTTTATTATTAATGCTCCTACACCCTAAATAGACACTTCACTGTTATATATTGAATCGATAGAAAGCAAATTTCCAGCCAAGATTATTTTTCATTTTTATTTTGGACTACCGATCACAACCTGGATTATTTTTAATCGACTTCTTTGACATTTTTCTTGAAATTGTTTAAAACATTATGACTTGTATGAACTGTATAAGTTTAACAAAAAAGTTCGTTTTTTGCCGATATATGTGATGTTCTATATGTATCTTTATGTATTTTGTAAATATATTTTTATATGTTTTCAAAGCTTAATTTGTATTACCTGCAGTAATTATATTGCGGTAATGCTCCTCTGAGGTGAATATTTTCTCTGGAATCTCATGAGTTAAAGACGCAGTATCACTCTTTGTTTTAAACTTTAATAAAATCGGATTAATTTCTCATGTTATTATGTCATACAATAAATATATATATATATATATATATATATATATATATATATATATATATACACACACATATATACACACATATATATATATATATATATATATATATATATATATATATAGTTAAATATGTACATATATAGACAACTATTATTGACATATATACAAATATTTATGTGATTTCAGACAATCTCAAACACGAGTGAATAAAATTCACCTATATATACACACATACACACATACATATACATCTTAATTTATACACAGTGACACTAGAAAGACAACAACGATACACTCCTATAAAACACTGCACTACAATATTATGCAGTCTATATAGACAATGTTGTTATTTATATTGATGAATTCATTACTTCTATTATTATTATCAATATTTTTAGATAGGCATCGAAACAAACATTGAATGACGTCGAAGTGATATTACTCCTATCGAGACTTTCTTTTTCAATTAATTGTAGGTTAAAACATCTGCAACATTTAAAAGAATTCTCAGTCGTGAATAGTTAAATGAAAAGGGCTGTTTTTGTAGTCAATCTTTATGGAACCCAGAAAACTACAAGGGAGTGGTAAATTACATCGAATAAAAGCACCTGTAACGCGATTAAAGCATTTTGGTTATTGGGAGGTGGACCCTCTGTAAAATATCCTACTGGCGCCGTTAGAAATTCAAAATACATACGTGTGTGTCAAGAACTTAAACATAGATTTTAATAGTCTCCTTAGTACTATTGTTTATATAATAAAATCTTGTTACTCTTATTTTATTAATCGAAACATTAAATGTAATTAATTTGATATAAATGTAACAAATAATAGTTTTGTAATTTTTCAAAACCAATATTGAAATATCAGGAAGTTTCATCAGATATCCTGCGTGTTTGACAGGGTCACGGCGTTTTCACGAACAGTGGCGATAGATAGGTGCTCCTAAAGCCACATCAATTTACGATTTCCCCTGTGGCGTTATTAACAGAGATATCCTGTTAGAGAAGTCCCGCGTGGCAGTGTGTATCGCTGCATTCGTCTCCACGGTGATCGGTGTAAACACACATCTCTGAGGAAAACCAGCATTTGTTGGTTGGTTGCGGCTGTTTGCTGACGCCGCTGCAAGTTTAATGTTCTTTGTTGATTATTTTACTGGTGGAGGAGCAAACGTGTCGACACAAGTAACACCCTATATAAGTGACAGGCAGTTTGCATAGGGATACTCCGTCTTCTGTTGAAGACAACTTACGGCTGGTCAGAAGACATCGTTGCGAGCGCTGTGTCTAGGAAATCTGCCGACGTTTCTTTAACATAAACTCTATGTTGTTTCTTATTATTTAAAGATGATACACTACCAATGCTTTCAGATATAACACATTTCTAGTGAACAATGTTATAGATACAGTTCTTCCTACCCGACCTTTGTAAAGGGTTATTGCTAGAATTTACTTCAAATACAAAACAAAATAGATATATAATGTAACAAAGCGAATATTTGAATATGGAAATTCAATACTTCCCAGCGTTGTTCAGGAGGGAAATATATGTTTCAAACGAATTCAAATATAAACAGTGAATAAAAACTCGGACATTTCGAAATAGTACTTTAATTTGATGGAGAAAAAATCACTGAATAAAACTTGTGTAAACGTCTTGAATTAATTATTAAAAATAATATAGTGTGTTTTGAACATGGACAGAGACAAATGTATAAATAAAATGTCTTCGCAAAAGAAATTCGGAATATTAAATTATCATATTATATATATATATATATATATATATATATATATATATATATATATATAGATATACATATGAAGAGTTTGAATGCAAAACGCGATAAACGCCATTTTCAAAACCACGAAACTGTCCCTACATAAAGTGTTGCATTTCAACACTCGACGACACCCCAAAACTATGTGTTACATTATATGATACCGAAATAACTTCTTTTGATTTCAATAAAAAATCAGTTTTCATTCGAAGTCTTGATTTAATATATTCGTGTTTTTATTGTTTACGGTCTCACTTTAAATGGATTGGATTTATCGCGTTTTGCGTTCGAACTTATCATATATATATATATATATATATATATATATATATATATATATATATATATATATCTGTTTAAACATTAAACAGTTTTACTTCAGTATTCATGATACGTAAAACGTAATTATTCTTGTAGATGTGATCGTATGTAAATGAAGATAACGCGCTCGGATTGAATGATAATTAGCATCGATTCTTTCCGCATAACTTTGATATCAGAAAAGTTTAGTTTAATTTTGGTACAGGATTTTTGTATGAAGAAAGTCTCCAAGCATGGGTAATCAATTAGAAGGCATCATCCATAATTGTACCAAATGTTGCGTCGGAAACCATTTCAAATTGCAACATATTTTTAGCCGATTTGAACTCCCAGAAACTATAGTCCCTGAGAATGTTGTCTTTATAGTTTTAGGACTGTTTTTGTGCTAGCATAGCTTATAATATTAGTAAAATAGACTAATGCAAAATGAATAAAACCATATCATTCCTCGTGAAATTACACGAGGTCAAAGTTGTATATGAACTTAGGATAAGAGAGTTGTCCTCAATTGCATCACCGTTTAAAGAGGTAGATAATAATAAAGAAAGAGACATATATAGAGTCTTATATTTTATCTTTCTTCTAAAATGTAATAAAATATAGAAATCTCCTACTGATAGAGAGTTCGTTCCTGTCTGCCTATTATACTATTATTATATTGCAATGCCTAATTAATGCTGTCCTGATACATTTCTATCATACATTACCTCCTACTATTTAAGGAGTGAGGTGGTATAGTAGATTTTATGTCATCATGAGATCATCTTCTCAGCCATTACCTCCCCATTGGAGGGAGGGGAATGTAGAATACGGTCCTTCTTCACGATACTATTATTTAAGGTATACCTACTATTTTTTGTCATGTAATGACGGTTGGTTCAATATCTGTGTTCATGATATCATCTACCGAGGGTTTAACTTCTTCATTTGTATAGAGTACTGCATTGTCTGTACTGTTGGCATATCATGATCAACCATCTGGAACATTACCTTCAACTTTTTTTGAAGAGTGTGTAGTATATGTTCTACTTAAATGAGCTATTTATTCCGACATTCCTCTCTTCTTTTGTCGAGCAATGTAGTATATATTTGTTAGCATATCTGCATGCAAAAATGTGCGACCAGAGGGAGCATAATATTGCTGCCAGAAATGCATTGATGTATTGCATCACGACATTGACATTTCCCGACGCCATTAATAATGATAATGGTGGTAACAGAGAGAGCCACTATAGACCAATCCAAGAGACGGTCTCTGGCAACCCACTACTTCCGTACTTTATCTAAATAATACTCTTGTTAACTATCACATTGCTGTTTTATTTACTTTAGATTGGTGAATAGAGGACGAACATAAAAGTTTATTTAGTATACGATTGCATCACTAATCTTTGGTACACTCAGTAGAAGTGAACTTAATGCATGCGAGAGGATTTGAACTCTTTTCCCCTGATTCCAAAGTTCATGGCAACATTCAATTTGACCTTTGTCCTTGATCAGCTTTAAATTACTTTAGAATGACGCACACGAGAGAAAATAATACGTTCGGGAAAATCCAGATATTTTGCCATTGTTTTCAAAACAATGTGGCATTCTTGATGACGCAATCCCTTTATTTGGCTCCTGCTTATCTCAATTGTTAGGTAACAAGAATATTTCCGGACGAGTTAATGTTGTTGAAACATAACTCTTTGCACCGAAATCATAAATAAATATTTTAAATGTTGGCCTCGAGGAAAGGTTAATACTTTTGCAATGAGTTTTAGATCAAAATGTCGATTTAAAGAATGTCATATACAAGACTGTACGGAAAAGTGCGAAGGCATAGAAATAAAATGATGTGTTTATCTCTTCGTTCATTTGAATATACGCAATTTGGCCCTATAAATATTTATGTAGCATTTTTATATAACACAAACTCAGATATAAAATAGAACAACAATACACATTTCGATACTATTTTAATTCGCGTAGTACTAGAGTGAATTATGTTTTACAATGTTGACATACACTGTATCTTTATTTTCAGGAAGTGAGACGGGATATTTGTGTATGTGTTATTGATATGGTAAGACAATAATGCTAGTTTTTGGCGTCGAACTTCAAAGGCCTAATGAGTCCGCATTAAAATAGAATGTATTAATCGAAATAAATCCATGACAATAAACACATTTTCGTGTTTTTTATGTTAATTCTTGCGTAATTATGCCCGATATGTTTTACATTTTTATTGTTTATTAATCATAAGTGTTAGTAGTAGTTACAGCAGCTGTCTGTTTTTAATAGTACTATACTTATAATACACATATATATATATATATATATATATATATATATATATGTGTGTGTGTGTGTAGTTTTATTAGTTAAAATAGTAGTATAAGTTTGATCTCCTATGGCACAATCGATATCATAATATTCCGTCATGTCATATCTGGTAGAATGGCAACACATCGTTTTGGAATAGATAAGTGGTTAGTGGTAGTAATAGTATATTACTATTCTCCGTTAATTCTATGGTCGTTATAACACACGCCCTCTGCTCACATTATCCGTTTCCAAATGATTTATTACAGATTACGAGCACTAATACCATCATGCATTATAGTGACAATAAGCTTCACCATTTCTTTACTCTTCAGATCATTCGACTCAAAGTCATGATAGGTCGTTTTTTTATCCTAAGAGTCAATCCATGGCAACATTTCGAGGTACTAACCGATGTTGTTGTTGTTGTTGTTATTTTAAGGAAGTTGGACCCTGCACAGGACTCACAAAGATATTATCCTATGATGTTTTAAGAGATTGTTAAATAATATTATTTAAAAAAGAATATTCATTCTTTGATACAATAGGAATGCGTTCGAGAATTAATGTGTTTCTTAGGTGTAAGTGCCCATATAAACCATAATAATAGTTAAAGTTAGATTAAAGCTAAATTATTTGAGGTGCCATCCGGGTGTAGGGTTCGAGGTGGTGGTAGGTATAATAGAGTGTTTTGTAATGCCAAAACCGTTAGTTGGGCACTCGGAAAACGGTGTATTAGTAGATTAACACCGTCAGATAAACGACCGTCACCAAAATAAGTGTCTACTCCTTTAGTTGTGATTACGTGTAAACACATTAACATAATTTTGTGGAAAAGCAAACACAAAAAACAATGAGTTTTCAACAGTAGACTATGGCATCCATGACGCTCATAAATCTAACGTAGAATGATCTCTCTATTCCCGGAAATTTGTTACTTTTTAGGGCAGTAACTAAATGATGTTACCATTCACTGTTAGTGACAGTGTTGTAAATCATATACAATCGACCCCCGCATATTCCCTCCAAAAGCACACAGAATATATCCTCTATATAAGAAAAAATTGAAAGTAATAATTGTAGTAAACTGACCTAAAACGCTAGAATGTGTCGAAAATGGGGGAGCATTTTACGTAAAGTTTTTGCGTAGCGCTAATATCCAATATTCGTCTTTTTGTAAAAAATATTTTTTCCTTTCTGACAATTTCATCAGGGTGTTTACAAGTAACTCGTAAGCGTCTAATAAAAAAGAATCTTATTTTCGGGTTGGTTTAATATCTGAAGGCGTTACTCGGAAAACGCACAATACAACACAAACACCACACGATTGTAGACTGGAAAGATTTAATACAATTAAAATGTTTACATTACTTGCATATGTATCGTACTTGTGTTTTTTATATTATGTAAACGAAACATAAGTTCGGTTCAATTTTCGTATAAGGAACGTAGTAATATCTCGTTTTTTTTTTCTTCTGAGTGATAAAAAAGGGAAAATAGATCAGCGTACAAAAAACGTTAAGTAATATATATATATATATATATATATATATATATATATATATATATATATATATATATATATATATATATATATATATATGTAATAATAATACTAATATCGTAAGAGGCAAATTTAGTAATATTCGTTGTTGTTAGAAATCCCAGGAATAAAAAAAATGAGAACAAATTTAGGTGTTTAATTATTGGATTATATATTTGAATGAGAAGTAAAGCCTCTAAGTATGATCTGAAAATATAATAATACTTATCTGTTTTTTTCTCGATGGTTTATTTTTTATAACAATGTGGCGTAGTGTTTCGACGAACGATTTGATGTGTAATGTCTATGTAAGCTTTACTTTTATTGGATGTTTTACAAATTCTCAAACAGTTAAACTTGATTGGAGTTCTTTGTGAAATAATTTCCAAACAGTGTTGGAGGAGGGAAAAAGTTAGTAATTCATATTGAAAAAATAGCGTGCTACCCTCTCTTTGGTTTTATTAGTTTGGAGAAGCTGACACTAGGGGAATAAAAATATTTTTTTAGTTTATATGATAAAAATAATTTAAAGTTTCTGGAAACACGGTCGAAGTGATGTGTTTAGATGGGTTTTATACATTATTTATAGAGTCTATTCTAACTGAATTGGGAGGGGGGAAATGAAGTCTACTTTATATAGAAGTAGACAAAGCTTGGTAATCTCATACTAAATTCAATTAATTCGACATAGATGAAACGTGGATGTTTTGTTAATAGCTCAACGTTTTATAGATACGTTGATTAAAGAATAATGAGATATTCTGTTTCACAATAAATAGCTGGCGCTGATAGGACAAATTTCCGAACGCAAACAATGGATTTCGAATAAATTTTATCGAAAACATGTTTGATCCGGTTCGACATTCAATTTTCTATTAGTTATTAATAGGGCGTAAAAGGTTGTATTCTCCTTCATGAATTCAAAAAAGAGGATTTATACATTAATGGACATATTTGTTTCTGCAGTAAATATCGATTTAAAATAGCTTTCATTTGCATAGTAATTACATTTATAAAATAGATAGACATTATTTATTTAAAAATAAATAATGAAACAATTATTTAGACGGTTAGTAATTGGTTTCATAATTTTCCATATAGTATACTCTGCTGTTTTGGAAGTTCTACACGCATATATGTTATTAATGTATATTCTATGCAAGAGGAAATAAATCAACATTCTCTGTATCCTGTTTTGCAATTGCAAATTTAATACATTTTAAATTTATTTGTTATTTGCTTTAAATGTTTATCGACAAGCGTAACGTTCAATGCGTGCTAATCATTTATTTACTTGCACGCAGCTTCCAAGAAAACAATGATAAACCTGGTTACTAATCGTTAAGAAAGTGGTTCACAAATACTTTCAAATTGTTTACACCGCTTCATATTGCTATGCACTTTTTTAACAATATATTGTTTTGCATGAAATAGAATCGAGGCAAACTGACGACATACGGAACCCAGTTGAAATAACAGCATAACATCGTATGTAAACTATTAATGGTTAAGATTTATCTTTGAATAACTGCTTTTTGAACAATGCCAAAATCACGTTTAACCTCCTGTCTACTTCTATTCGCGATGACTTAGAATAATGTGATCTGAGACCTGAAAATAAAAACAAGGATATATCTCTAAAATAATTCGCCACGGAACTTCATGTTCAACGTACGTTATCACATTCCATAACCATTTTTAAAAGATGAGATCGTCCGACTTGCACACTTGATTATTTCAAATGCCTATTTAATACCAACCTTATTAATGACAATAACATTAACATAATAAATAAATGATTTTAGTGATGAATTTGATCTCGCTAAGGTAATAAAATCAGACTTTACCCATTTGAAAATGGATTCTTCCAGAATCAAATTGTGTCGTTCTGTCAAATAAATGCATTCCAATAAGTGATATTCTTTTTTATTGATTTGAATATAGCTGAACATTATTTTTACGGTAAGAAAACAGAGTATATATATTGTTTTACAAATAATTAAATTGCTACAATTTTAATTCAATAAATAAAAAACATATTCGTTTATTTATTTAAACAATATTTACCATATAATCACAATCATGGTCACGAATGAGGAAATACTAATTTGTTTACTTAATAATATTGACATAGACATTCATTTATTTTTTCAAAAGGATCTAAAAGCAAGTTATAAACGGCAAATTATAAACCGCAAATAATACAGAGTGACGTGGAAAGCTGCTTTGAATTTGCACGGAATCCAGCAAGTATATTTTTATTTTTTACATTACTTCATATTAGAAAATCTACTGTTAATTTGCACAAAACAAAACGACGCCCCATGTGTGCATATAAAACTCACTTTAATCCTATAAAAATATCTGCGTACAGTCGGATTTCAATTATTATTCTGTAGATCATGCGCCAAGGTGAACAGTACTAATCTCAGATTCGGTATCCAAACCAGACCTGTTAGACTATAATAAACACTTTTTGCACAATTTTTACACCTTTATTGAAACTGAAAATACAGGAGAAACTAAACCGCATTTTGTAAACCATATTAATTATTTAGGAGCGAAATAACTGGAAAGTATAAATGAAATATAAATGTCAACACTGTATACGATTTCCGATCGATTTTATTAGAAAAAAGATTTCTCTAAATAACTGATTCTATAATTAAATTATTTCTTTCAAATCATTTATATTTTGATGCAATAAATCAATTAAGTGAAATAACCAAATAGCAGGGTTGACAATAATCGACACAAGCTTGAGAGTTAAAAGACCAACGCCGAGTAGCGGCAGCTAGATCAACTCACACCAATAATCAGCGGAGGAAAAAACGTACAGACGGCAAGGCGTATTTATCGAAGTAACAGGCGGTTATTATTAGTCATCCCTACACATCTAGCGACTCGTAGTAAATTAATATAAATATCATGACAGATAACTAGTATATTCAGATAGACAGTATAAGACCACAAGGGGCAAAAAATACAACGTCTCTGGAGCCGACCAATCGTTATTTCAATAACGTCATGACTTTTTCTAATCTTGTTAAAGTTGTTGTTGTATTATTATTATTATGATTATTATTATTATTATGATTATGATTATGATCATGATTATTATCAGTATTATGATCATGATTATGAATATGATAATAATAATAATTATTATTATTATGATTAATATGATTATGATTATGATTATATTATTTTTATTATTATGATTGTTAATATTATAATTATGATTATGGTTATTATTATGATTATAATTATGATTATTATTATTATTATCATTATTAATATTATTATGATTATGATTATTATTATTATTATTATTATGATTATAATTATGCTTATGATTATTATTATGATTATTATTATTATAATAATCATCATAATTATGATTATGATTATGATTATAATTATGAGTATGATTATGATTATTATTATTATCATGATTATGATGATTATTATTATTATGATTATTGATTATGATCATGATTATTATTATGATTATGATTATTATTATGTTATGATTATGATTATGATTATTATTATTATTAATATTATCATAATTATTATTAGTAGTAACAATAGTAGTAATAGTGACATTTACGTGCTGTTATGGCATCCCCGGCATCTGGACGATTCTTTTAAATGTTATTTGTATGGAATTCTGTCAAGTCGTTTAAGAGTCAGTCATATCTACAGACACACACTCGAAAATGATAGTAAAGATTAACGTTGGGTTTTATACTAGCTTGAACAAATTCATGCTTGACCAGATTATCTTTTCAGAAAAAAAAACGATAAACACCATTTTATGAATTGTGAAGTAATTACTATGAAAAGTGTTACGTTTAAACAGTGTTTACACACCCAAAATCAGATTTTACATAACGTGATATCCGCATACCTTTTTTTTTCAATCTAATTTGCATTTACGCATAGTCTAGATTTTATATGGTCGTCTTTGTATTGCTTAACTTTTCAATTAAATATTTTAGAGATATAGCGTTTTGCATTCAAACTCTTTACTCGAATGATAAAACCGTGTGCATAATGTAACAGATACTAGATTTCTGGTCAGGAAAATTAGTTCGTCCCAAATTCCATTGCTTTTTGTTGTTTTTATATAAAAATAAAAATAGTGCAAAACTGAACCCTCATACTGCACAGGTCAATTTCATTTCAAAACTAGATTCAAATGTGCGGTTGAAAGTTCACTTAAAAGTTGAGCCGACTTCCTTCAATAATGGCATTTCATGGAATCAAGTTAAGTACGTATACATTAGCATGGCAAGGTTAGCGGAGAGTAACGCATTCTGAGAAAAAAAACACTTGATAAATATTACCCCTAGCTCGGCCTTTTCAAATAATCGGCGTTCAAATGAGTTCTAAGAAAAATATATGTTAATAAATTTAGTTCAAATTTAATAAAATTCTGTTTTGAAATTAATTAATTTTCAGTAACAGAAAAAGACTAACACTGAATATAAATTCTAAACATAATTTTTACAAAAATCTATATATGGTATATATTTTTATTATAATACAACTATATATATATATATGCAGTGGGTGTGTACACATATTAATTGTGTACGCTATTGTTTTGGCGATATAGACAAATTAACGAGTTTTAGGTATATAGATGAATTAACGCAGCATCCGCGTAAGCTGTTCTAGTATTTACATTTATATATATATATATATATATATATATATATATATATATATATATATATATATATATATATATATACTATAGACACACTGAAGATTACGTTAGCATGAACCATCGATGCCTGTAGGTAATACATAATTACTATTTATTTACAAATATTATATATATATATATATGTATATATATACATATATATATATCAATACATATATATATATATATGTGTGTATACATATATATATATATCAATATGTATATATATATATATATATATATATATATATACGTATATATATATAAATATATATATACATATACAGGGTTCATCAGGTATATGAGAACATCGCGTAATGTCGTTATTGTTACGTTATATTAATTATTTTTATTCTTTTTTTGCAGATAATGAAAAATGGCAGATAATAATGTAACGGAACAAATGAAAAGACAGGCTGTAATTGTCGCAATAAAGGCAGATCATAGCGATTTACAAATCGCACAATTTCTTAAAGTCGCCCGTTCTTTTGTTTATAAAGTTCGTAGGGAGTTAGAAGAAAATGATGGTGATTGTAAGCAGGTTGCTGAACGTAAAAAGCACGACCAACGGTCAGACACGATTAGAACACCTGAATTTATTCATCAAGTTCAGAATATTATTGATGAGAGCCCCCAAAAGTCAATGAGGTCCATCGCAAAAGACCTGAATGTTTCAGAAGCCACAATTCGAAGGACTGTTCATGAAAATCTTCGTTACAAGTCTTATGTGATGAGGAGAGGCCAGTTTATGTCCGAGACCACCAAAGAGAATCGTTTGATAAGGTCCAAGAGGCTGTTAAACAAACTGAAACATCCTGTTGAGCAAGGCATGCTTTGGTTTTTCTCAGATGAGAAAAACTTTGATCAAGATCAAAAGGTAAACAGAAGGAATGACAGATGGCTGTGTAATGACCCTTCCGAAGTTCCAACAGTCATGCATACAAAATTTCCTGCAACTGTTATGGTTTTGGGGGTTGTTAGCAACGAAGGACATGTGATGCCACCACACTTCTTTCGGCAAGGACTAAGAGTCACTTCTGCTGCTTACATTGAAGTCTTGGATACTGTTGTTAAGCCCTGGATCGATAGAGTAACAAATGGAAGGCCCTACATCTTTCAACAAGACTCTGCACCAGCACATAAGGCTCAAAACACTCAGGAATGGTTGGCGGATCATTTTTATGATCACATCACTCCAAACTTGTGGCCTCCAAACTCTCCAGACCGGAATCCATTGGATTATTATGTGTGGGGCGTCGTGGAGAGAGATGTTAATAAACACCCCCACAACACTAAAGATTCTCTAAAAGCATCCAGTGTCAGAGTGATGGACAACATAGATGAGGACCATCTCAAGCGCGCTTGCAGTCGGTTTGGGTCTCGAATCGAAGCTGTTATTGAAGTAGAGGGGAATTTCATTGAATGAAATTATTAAACAATACCTTAGCTTACATGTTTATATAATTGTTTTTGATTAAGAATATTTTTGTTTGATTTTTTTTATCATTTAATAAAATGGAAAATATGTTCTCATATACCTGACGCACCCTGTATATATATATACATATAAATATACATATATATCTAAACTTATATATATATACACATATACATATATACATATATATATATACCTATATACATGTATGTATATATATACATATGTATACATGTATATATATATATATACATACATATATATATGTATATATATGTATATATATATATACATATGTATATATATACATATGTATACATATATATATATATATATATATATATATATATATATATATATATATTTGGTAGTTATGATGGTGTAGTAAACGTATCTAGTGTATATAGGGGGTTTGTTTATGAAGTTAGGGAAGATTTTGTTTTCGATGTGTGACATGTAGTATTGGCGAACGTGGGACCCTGCAGTATTCCCATCGAAACGCCGCCAATCTGAATGTGTATTTACTCAACTACTATTGCGAATGCCTCCAAAATATAAAATTGCATTAATAAAACATCTCGTTCACCGCGCACACACACTATCTTTATCGAGAAAATATTCTACAAAGAACTAAGCAACATCAAACAAAAACTAGTAAATAACAATTTCCTCAACAAAATCGTTTACCAACAAATAAAACTATATCTAACCTTCGTACACACACATAATCAGACAAAAAATATAATAAAAAGGGCATTCCTTCCTTGCATTATCAAAACCAAATGCATTCTTAAAAGAAAAAATCTATAACTAACATAACAAACCGACACACTAAACCCACCGATAGACAAAAGAAAATAAAACTAATAATTTACTACACTAAATTCAAAAGCTCTAACTAAATAATCAAATATAATAACTCTACTAAACCAAACAAACTTACTGTATTTGTTCCAATGACCATTGGAGGAATTTTTCGCCAAGACCCTAACAGACAAACCCAGTACTTATATTGGCCATACACCTACACCCCTCTCCCGACACCTTACGCTTCACTTAAATTATACTCGTGCTATCTGCGACACATTACCACACACAAAAAAGCATAACATATTAACACCTAATGCTAAGATCATACATAAAAACAACTGCATTAACAGACTAAACATATTTTAATCCCTACACATGAAAGAATTACAAAACAATTAATAAAATAGCATTCACTACTGTTACTAACGCCCTATTCGTCTTTAACAATTAATAAATAATTATAATAATAATAATCAATATAACAGAAAAGAAAATGAATAAATAAACAAAGATATATATATACATATATATATATTTATATACGTACATGTGTAAATTAATAGATATATAACTATTGATTAAACTACAAAGATAGCTCTTTGTAACAATAAAACACACCATGGAGGAATGGTCCACAACATATCGCTAGGTGCCATACTCCACAGGTGTACACCCGAAAACCGGAGAATCGCTCGCCGTGTCGAGAAATTGAGAAGACAGATCGTGAAGAGAGAACTCCGTGGTCTTTAATAACGCTTGTATAAAACATGGCTTTGCTGCCGAACTGTACATACATTATATATATATATATATATATATATATATATATATATATATATATATATATAGAGAGAGAGAGAGAGAGAGAGAGAGATAGATAGATAGATAGATATATAGATATAGATATATATATATATAGATATACATGTATGCATTCATATTTAAAGTGTTATGTTTAAATATAAATGTTATGACATAAAGCAATTGTTAAACTCAATACTGTGAGGCTAAAGTAATGGTATAACATAATGTTATTTAATTACAACCACGCTAAATGTTAGGAAGATACGATTCACACCAGTTCACAAAATACCAATGTTTATTTCCGGCATTCAAATTAGTGGTGGTCTAATAGCAATGGATGAAAAACACCTAGATGAAACCTAATAAATAGGTCGGAAAACTAAAAAATGTGTTAGTTAAACTATTTACTTATATATTCGGTGATTTGGAATGCATATCTAAGTCGATGAAAAACGATTTAAAAATAAAAACTAATATCGAAACGCACATGGCGTGTGGATGTCGGGACTTGGATCTTTAGGAGTTAGCAGCCATATTAGTATAACAAGAAATGATGATGAGTACGAATCGTAATCTAGATTTGACTTGCCTGAGAATGCCCTTTCCTTTTTTTTAATTCTTCCTTTATTGTATTTGTTTTTATACGAGCACTGCAGATAAGAACCACAAATGAATAAATGCATAGAATACAAGCATTTAATACATATATTGTTAATAGGCCAGGACGACTGTATGCTGGACATAAAAACATGTATTTTATGAAATTGTGTAAATTTGTTCTACCTAACAGTATACGTAGTTCAAATTAATAAAAAAAAATATTCTCGCTCGCTCTTTCCATCTCTCTCTCTCTCTCTTTCTCTCTACATATATATATATATATATATATATATATATATATATATATATATATTTATATATTAAACATAGAAATTGACATACAGCTGCTACCTATTTTCAAAACTCACAAGTGTGGCAAGACACTGCTAGTACATCAACCCCAACATTCGAACCCCTGACAGAAGTCAGCACCAATTACGATAGTTCAACACTCTACAGTTTGAGATTACACGACTTTTGCTGTTAAATGAATATATATATATATATATATATATATATATATATATATATATATATATATATATATATGCGTGTGTGTGTGTGTGGGGGTGTCCATATATATCTATATCTATTTCTAAATATATATATATATATATCCGTATTTCTTAATTGGGAGAGTTTCCCAGCAGAGTGCTCAATTATTAATGCAAAAAGTAAAATTTACTAAATAATTAATAAGAGCATGATATTTATTAATATTAAATAAAGTGTTACAACAACATCCGGACCAAGGTTTCAGATCCGAGAAAATCGGACCTTCATCAGCGAAGTCGTATAGCTTAATGAGTGAGAACAATCGCCAGGAATTTCAAAATATTGTCCGTTGGAAAGATGGAACACTTTCAGATTTAAAATTGTCACGTGCGTGGAATATTCGTAGTCAGTTATGGAAAAGTTTCAGATCAAACAACAGCAACGCTGTACATCGAAAAAGCAAGAAATTAAATGGGAATAACGTTAACAGTTGGACAGATGGGAACCTAGCATGTTTAAATTGTCACGTGCGTGGAATTACGTGGCCCGTTATGGAAAGTATTCAAATTTAACTAATAGAGACGCTATATATCTTATCGAAAGTAAATGGAGATAACGTTAAAAATAAAAGTAAAATTATATTAAGTTAAAAAATATAAATTATAAAAATAAAAATTATATTGAAATAATATGCTAATGTAATAATATATTTCTAAAAATATTAAATAATAAATCATTAAAAATATATATATTAAATTAACTTTTACGATGCTGACCTAGACGATTATACTGTTTTTTACAGAAGAATCGAGCTATTTCGATATATACATTTAATTTAATAAGTAGCATGCCAATCGTCAAATGGATTGCAGACGTTGAAGTGTTTTGTGAAATCTACGCTATGGATAAGTGCAAGCGTATACTTGGGGTATATAGTAAGCTTAGTAAGGAGGAATAAATTGAATGCAAATAAGATTAAACGTGTCATTACGAGCCAGAACGCAACACACTCTTCCAATGCATTCTACTTATCTTGTAACTTCGGGCTTTTGTTGTCTGGATGAGATGCATCGCTGTGGTAGGATTGTTACCCGAAGGACCGATCGCGTGCGTGTATGTGTCGGACTTGTCTAGGAATGACAGCATGGCGTTAAACATTGTATTGCACTACAACGTGCTACCTTGACTTACATCGAAGAATTCGAGAAATCGGTCGCTGCATCCACTGGATGAAGTTTCTAGAACGCGGAATCTCCCCCTTTTCATGCAAACAACATAACTATCATCTCTTTTGCAATTGTGGTGTGCTCAATTATTTCTGAAGTAAATTTACACTAGGATACTCTGAGAGGTTGCATGTTCGATTACTAAGGTTTCTCCGCTTTAAATGGTGCAATTTATTTTATAAATCTGTGCAAGTATCATATAATTGGCAGGGAAATATCCGAGTGAGGGAGGTGTAAGCGCTAGTCTTCTTCTCGAGCAAGTCGAGATCTAGAACTTGCCTGTGAAATTTTTATTTGACAGACAGGAGTGTACGCCACTTGTAGATATCGGTTGCTCACATACATTGCAAACTAGGATGCGAGTCGCTTTTAGAGGCAGAAAATGTCGCAGTACTGACAACTTATGGGATGACTTTTAAGTGTCGTTGCCATGGCATGATAAAGTAAAACGTTGGCAAAGTGCACCCTCTTTAGTGTAATGGTCTTTGTTCAGAAAAAACGGCTGCCTGACTTTGATCAACATATTAAAGATTTCTGAGGCGTTCACTTAATGGAATCAGGTTATACACGTATCGAAAACTTACTGTGCCGTTACTTCGATCGTAGGCCCAGCCTTTTGCATGACGTATTTTCAATTACAATAAGAATACCTGGACTGTATCATGAAAACGGGTAAGTGACCGCTTAAATGAGTAGCTGGCGATGAGAATATTGGAGTACTCTATGCTAAGAAGACATATGATAACGGAGTCTTACTGCGCAATGTAATTGATGCCATAGTCTGAGGAACAACCTGGCTCCATCATAGGCTCTGATTTCTCTAATTCCGACCCTGGAAGTTCACCAGTAAAAGTTCCGACATAATAATATCTGGATCTAAATAGACGACTCGATAAATTCACTGTTAACGCGGAGATATGCGCGCAAAACTTAGACAATAGCGTCGACACTGAGACGGTGTGTTGCTACTGATCTGAGAAATGTCTACCTTAATCTATAATTCGACACGGCGCTGTGGTTCTGTCACACTTTTGTTTCAAGTGTGAGCTGGTTTGCTTTACGTAAATCAATCTTGACTTATATCTGGCAGCATTCGTCATGAAATCTTTTTTTTACATATTTCACCCCAAACAAGGCAGGCCGCCACTGTAGACGTAAGGGGTTACTGCGAATTAGGGTGTAGGTTTTATGTGTTCCCCTAAGTTGATGCGATAAAATTCCAATATCAGACAATCAACACATGCAACAACATTACGGTCTAGTGTGTAAAATTTCAGGACGATTGATATACTAAATTGTATTTCATGATACTTGAGGTGCGGGAGGTGAGAACACTTTATTAATGGAAACTATAGGTCCCGGAAGTGCCCCTCTCAGTTTCATGTTGACGTAGTATTTCACTGTGCGGGAAACATGTAGATACTATTTTGTGTGTGGTTGGCTTAAGATTGGAAAGTGCGTGATAATGGCAGGGTTTTCTCTTTCTTTTATTTTAAATACTGGTCGAAATACATGAATATAATCTTGTTTAGAGGAACTTAAGGCAGCAATAACAGTAAAATGTATTGCTAGAGACACGCAAGTTTTGTAACTCTGTGACTAGCACTAGAATCAAATAGAAATGTTCTGGAAGATGCTTGTTGATTATTTTCATATAAACAACGTCAGTAATAATTATCCTGCTTATTTTAATGCTGCCATCATCTACGTCAATCTAATCCGTTCTAGTCATTTTGCATTTTGTTGTGGTCCAGACAACGCGCATCGGTATATATTCGACATCCACATTAGTTTAGATCGCCTGAAGTCGAAGGCGGCTGGTCAGATGCAGGTGCACTGGAGCTTGAGAATAGTAGGAGTACGCGTTGATGTAGACGTGACGCTGATGAAATCCTGTCAGAACCGTGCTGATTATCACACAGAAATGCCACAAATTGGTTGGATTTACACTCGGATGGATACGATCCAGTATAGAAGAGTTGTCCTGTCGTACAAGAGAAGATTAAACGAAAGTCAGATTGCTAACATCTACTCACAAAATAACCACTGGAGTGTGAAGATAACGTTTTACTTTGCTCTGATGATAAAACCATTAGTTAGTATTACATTTGTTATATCTGAGGATGCGCCTGCCAAGTCTGCCAGACTATTGAACCAACGCCGTTTAATTGGAAGACAAAAGTGATAGATATGTAAAAAAAAACCTGGATCAAGTTGGTAATGGACGTGACCAACTTTGATGGTTGACATATTATTACGCGTAAAGAATTGCTGTCCCTTCCGGTTCACAATATCGATGTAACTACATCGACAAGACTTAAGCAGTCTCGTTTATTAGTTCGAGCAAAAAAAAATAATGACTACTCAGGGTCGCCAATAAAATTGGACTAAAATATTAACGAGTACGCTACAGTAATTTGCAGACATTCTAAAGAATTAGCAAATACCTAGTGTATGCATCTTAGGGTCTGTTACGCACATGCACAGGCCGGGAATGATGTAATAGACACCAGTCAAAACACTAACCCTAACGCAGTTAGAACCATTATTGCAACTGCGATCAGGGAGAAGTTGTCTGCATTTGGGGCGTACATACTGACATAACATCCTGTTTTGATGACACATAATCTATCAGGTTACAAGATCGACAGAAAAGAAAGTGGGTGGTTAATTTACTTGTGAAAAGGCCTCACAGTATGATCATTCCGATGCCAGAAGTTTACAGTAAGTTCCTGAAACTCTCAATAATAA
This sequence comes from Sepiola atlantica, assembly GCA_963556195.1. Taxonomy (NCBI): domain Eukaryota; kingdom Metazoa; phylum Mollusca; class Cephalopoda; order Sepiida; family Sepiolidae; genus Sepiola; species Sepiola atlantica. The sequence goes on along the minus strand of OY744527.1, from coordinate 38,035,085 downwards.
AACTAATTAGGCTCCAGATGACGCCCCAAATGAGGAACACGACTTGCGTTGTTCTCATACGTAGAAAAACTCACCGAAAGAAGCCTGCACCCTGTTGCACTCTGTGTGAGAATGATCTCAGGTGCGAGTATGGTGAATATTATATTGAAAAAGTAAATGTGCTCCCTTGTTCATTGTTGATAACATAATTAAGCGAAACGATTCTCGCCGAGGGCACGTTGGAATACACGTTGCATGCGTGATAAGGCAAGGCGAGGCAAACCTAGGCGCGATATTTATGGTTTTCGCCCGAGATTTGTACATAAATAAAGTGAATAAAATAACCAGTTTTTCTATAACCAGTCAGTTAGACTTTGTATCGTGCACTAATACAGATCGGAAGTGGTGGTAACACCTTCTGGTGTATTTGTAGTAACGTCGCTGTGAAACATTGTCCCGGAGTGTTTGTCTGATGACAGTTGGATGATACCGCTATGTGTTTGCTTTTGCTTTCGGTTTTCTTGATTTGTATCAGTATCTTAAATATTTAGCTTTTCTAAGTATAATGTTTGGAATCCTTGCATCAAAAACCTTCTATTGTGAAGTTTTCAAAGACATTCATTAAGTTTTGGATTCAAAACTGCAGTATTTGTAAACGATCGTAGTCAGATGTTGGTGCTCTCCGGCTCACAAAAACGAGATTTTGTCTAATTTAAATTGGTCTACAAAATAGGATTCTAGTCGTCCAATGGGTCTGAGATTGAACATTTCTCTTAGTTTTCAGCTGAAGATGCAATAGTATTAACATCAAAAACACTTAAAGAGGGTGATATAAGGTCATGGTTATTGGACATGGAAATACCTATATATTAACTACACTTACCTGGTATAGTTTTTCTTTTTCTTTTTTTGGTGGGGGTGGGGCTTTTTATTTTTATTTTTGTTTCACTTATTTCATTAACTATGGAGTTTCTTTTACAGAATTGTTTTTTAATATACTCGAAAGTTAAGTTTAACTATTACCGCATCGTTTGACCATTAAATTATTAATATAAACAACTTGGTATGAAACAATAACATATCGCATTAATATGATGTTGTTGTTATATCAATTTATAATACATTATGACAAAATACATAACGATAAAGTAAGAATTCGTAACTTATTGATGACTTGCAAACGAATGTCAATTTCGAAGGGTTACTATATAATTATTTTTCTAACTATTAACAAAGATTACCAAGTTTAACTTGTTTATAAAAAAACGATAAAACATTATCGTAGATTTATTTTGTACTTCACATTTTTAAATACGATTTAAATATGTGTTGTCGACTGATCCGGATTCACCCATAGTAACAGGATTGATTGGTCAGGTCGCTATGAAGTCGGCACTTTTTCCCTTACCAAGAAGTATCGCTTAGCGAACCGTTTAGCACGTCTGTCTAGAGCCGGTAATGCCGACCAAATTATTGCAATTAAGTATTTTTAATACAATTTCGATTCCTTTCAATTCCTGTCTTGGTTTTTTATTTACTCATCATCATCATCATCATCATCATCATCATCATCATCATCATCATCATCATCATCATCATCATCTTTATTATTATTGTTATTATTAGGATGTAACAAAATGTTAATTTTAATTTTGTACATCATTGAATAGTTGATCCTAATAAATATTCTATAAGTAGTAAATAAAAAAAATAATGTTTATATTAGCGCAGTGGTGAGAATTACCCACTCATGATTAATACTTCGAATTAATAATAGAAAAATTATCTGACGTGCACAACACATCATAGATTCTATTTTTTTAATCGAGTGTAAAACTTGCTTATATTTCGGCTGGTTTCATCCTTAGATTTATAAATGTGGCTGCAATTCGATCCAGATAATTAAGGTCTTTAATTTTAGACTCAATCTAAAATGACTTTTTCATTGAAAAGTCTTGCCTTTGTTATATCTGTGATGTTTACTTGTAATACATATGCCCAACATCCGTCATATTTCAGGGTCGTTGATACAAGATTGTTTAATATTTATATTTACGCCCATTTGAATGTAAGTAAAAGGATGATATGATGAACACTATGCAAAATATAACATCACCTTTTATGAACCTCGAATTGAGAATGAGCATCAAGTGACACTCATTAGCTATCTCAAAATTCGACTGAACGTAATGCCTTGCGAAGAACGGTGCATTTACGGATGCCTTGTGATGAATCCTTTACTGAAGAGAAATGTATTGCCTTTCAACGAAAGTGTACAGATGTGTAAAACATTTGGGTGCTGTGTGATGTGACGTTTCTCTTTTGTTTCTATATGCCTGTTGGGTTTACACTTCTTCAATTACGCAAATCGCGACTATGCTACATATTGGTTTAAAAAATTGAAAAAGAAAACTAGTCGAACCCAAGGACACGCTAAATAAGGTTGAATATCATTAACTTTTGACAACCGCAGAAAACGAGTGAGAAAGAAATAGGAATAGCCTCAAGGACGATACAAAAAACTAAAAAATTAAAAAAAATTATCTCAGTATGAAAGAAAAAAAACGAGAGATAGGCGCACGGGTAAAAGAGGGAAACGGTAGCAAAAAAGAAGAGAGACCATACAGGGTTTTCAAAAAGTCAGAATCCATTTTAACATTTTGATATGATCAACACTGTATTTCTGATTATAAAAAAAACTGATATATAATAAACAATACACATTTAAAATGTATTACATTTAACCGAATGCCCCCTACTTGCAACACATTTCTGCAAACGACTGACAAATGATTCAATCACATTTTCCAAATCTTCCTGTGGTATTCTGTGGTATTCTGAAATGTTCCTCTACACCCATAACACCAAAAAAGGCTGAGCATGTAAATACAGAGAGCAGCGAAACTGCCAACAAAATGAAAAAAATTGATAAGAAAATCAGCTAACGACATAGACGAGTCACAAGGCCGATAAGTAAAGAGACCAAAACAAATCGACATGCGTGAGAAAATCTCACCTGGATAGAGTAATCGAATCGCTACAGACAGTGGCACCAAACAATGGAATCGGAACGAAATATATAAAAGCTCTCAAAGACAACTCTCCAGCTAACAGTAAATAAAGACTCTCTTTACAAAGAGACGAAACCTTAAATCACATAATAAATTAATGCAGTAAACTAGACCCCAAAGAGTTAACATGCAGAGATAACCGCGTGGAAAATGCGATTTACTTTGAACTATGGAAGCAGTTGAATGTTAAACACACAAAGTGTATTCGTACAAACTGGAGACAGTATTGGAAAATAAAAAATAAACACTCAGGGAAATGTAGATAAAAACAGCCTAGCCCAGCCAAATATTTTTCTTTGACTCGATCAAAGTCACAACTTAAATTCCCGACTGCCTGCGTTTAATATACACAGCTCATTCTCAACTTCTGAAAAAACTACTTTCATTCTGGGTCCACGGAAGTATTTTAAAATGGCCCTTATTCTCAAAATTACATCCGAATAAGTGCTTTCCATCTACGATTGAATAACACATATTTCTATTGGATTTACTTAATTTTTGAACATTTTCAATGCTGCAGTTTGTAATAGGTGTGGATCGATAACATCGACATGCCAGTGTCGCAGATTTTGTACATGTCTGTGTAAATAAAAATAATTATATATATATATATATATATATATATATATATATGTATATATATATATATATACATATATACATATACATGTATTTATATATATATATATATTTAAATATATATATATATATATATATATATATATATATATATATATCTTTTTGTTTTAGTTTCTGAAAACGAAGTACCTTACGTAATTTTTGTTTTAGATCTTAAATTGAGGAAGTATATTTTAACTAAAAATAAATTAATTACCGGAGCGTTGTATAACAAATATGCATACGATGAATTAATGAATAAAATGCATTGATTGAATCTGTAATGAAGTTTATATAATTGCTAACTACATAAATAATGACATGTAAATGTATCTCCGTACTAAATTAAAAGCGTGGGTTTACAAAAGTCGATTTGAAATGCCGACATTGAATAAAGAAAACCAGGTTAATATTTTTGCACAAATTTTAGCCGGCTGATAACATTGGGCATGTAATATTCCCAATGTTTGGTTCACCTTATTTATCTGTATTTCCCGTCTTCCATTTATGTTGTCAATTTTATCTTGGTAATTTAGACCTGAACCTTTTATTCAGCTGTCGACAGTTCTAACAAAGTAATACTTACTTTTTACCCTACACTATATAATAAAGATCAACGTTCACTTATTTGCACATTGATGTACTCTCTCGCCGTCTAGCGAGTAAAAACGTGAATTTTCCTAACAAGACGAACCTAATTTTATGAAACGACTAATAAGAGATAGCATACAATAATTCAGCCTAAATCCACTGAATTCAATTCAAAACCAAATCCATCCACTCTTTAATAAAATGGTGTTAGATGATCAGAAAATTGAGATGTGAGCAATTAAATTACTGGCATCATTCTATCAGCGAGTTTGCTACTTTAAATAATTAGAACTAGACATTTGAATAATAAACATTTAATTCATAAGTTTCATAGTAAATTGAGACACACATTTTCGCATTTATTCATATAAAAAGATGAAAGATATCATTCATTTTCATACATGAATAAATCATACAATTTGAGTAATTTTCATGCGAATTTACTTACCTTTAAAATGAGATCGTGAAAATATTAAAAGAAAGAAAAAAATCAATTGTTTTTTGGGAGAATTAAGTCAGGTTTTAAGGCCAGAAATGAAGATTTAAATATCAAATGAGAAACGCATGCTTACTCGTTCAAAACTATCAGTGAATTTAAAAAGCAATAACAAAAGAAAATGTTGCGTTTCTAACGGAAGAGAAAGATAGATATACAGAGATTGAACAAGTAAGTAGTCACACACTCACGTATATATGACTCGACTTTCTTATGTCTCATCAGAAATAATTCATTGTATAACTGTGAGTTTTGTGTTCAAACGAAATTTTAAAAAATGAATTGATCTCAGAAAAGGCGGAAAGATCGTCCAACTTTGCAACTATGTTATATTTTTAATAGATTAATATCAGCCAGAGTTCGATTTGGTATAATTCTATCAATCGATATTGAACAATCATGCACATAATTTCGAAAGAGATGCACCCTCCTAGGTATTACCTGCGTCTTTGAAAAAGTTTTTTTTTTTCGTTTTTAATGCCGATCGTCTGAAAAGTTCATTAGCGAGACATGCGGACGCATCATTTCGTGCTTATTCTGCACCAGATCAGAATGTCTTCCCGGGGGAGATGCATTTCCCCATCTTCTGGCCTTGTGTCACACTTGCTGGAGATAAAGCGATGACATTTTGAGAAACATGCGACATTACTGTTTCGTTTAAACTAACTATTTCCGCAGTGTTTTCACGATCTATATATGCTAATGAAAAGCTTAAAATAGCTAAACAAACTACCTACCCAGTGGTGAGACTGCATGTTTCGTATGAACAGATTTTCTTACGGTAACATTTCAACATTTTTTGTTGATCATATTATTAAAGATAACTCGCAGGTGTGTATTTTGAAGTTATCAAAAAAGAACGGTTAATATTTTACAAATTCCCGAGGACGTTAATGTACGCGAGGTAATCGGTCTTGCAATGATCTATTTTATCTTTAGCACGTCTGGCTATAATTCCAGCCGTATAAAAGGTTTTAGCTTATTTTTTTTGTTGTTATTTCGGTTAATTTCCGACGATACTAGCTAAATCATTGGCAACGTTTGCATTTTAAATTCTAAATTCTATTTCTCAAGAGTATATAACTAAATGAAATTACAATTTTGTTCGGAAATATTTATGAAGGAATTTTTATTAGCTGTTATGTAGCATATTGGAAGAAATGGTTATCATCGTTGTAGACATCTCCATCAGAGTTTTTAAAAATTATAACTTTATATTCTGTAGTTTAAAAAAAGAATTCCTTCAATGTTTCCTTGGCGTTAATATCAAAGTGTAGTATTTGCCCCAATCTTCAGAGACTGGATTCTACCCACATTAAGAATCGATATTATGTTAAATTATGTCCCTGTGGGAAAGCATATTAATAGCGACTTTAATGTGTAGCGAACCATAATGCCCTTACACCAATGTACTCTATGATAAAGCATTTATTTAGTTATGTTCGCAAAGTTCCAATGAATTGTCGCGGAGGGCAGTATCAACGCTGTTTCTCTTCATTGATATATTACATGGGTTCAATTCAAGTGTATTTTCAGTACGAATCTTTATATTAGAATATAGAGTTGAGTCAGCAATTGAATGTACAACCTTGTATCAGTTATTAATGAAACTTAGGTTTTCACGTAGACCCGTGTAGAGTAAACGTAGAGATTAGAGTCGGTGGCCGATTTTTCGAAAAGACAATCAAACTCTGAAGATTTGGGTGCCGTAGTTTTATGCTATTTCGTTACACTCCTAATAGTGGCTCTAGAGATCTCTTTCACGCAGCTTCGGCTTTCTTCAAGAATCTTGCATAAATAGGGATGGTTTCCCTACTTTTTATCGGCTGTAATCACCTTCGAGACTGTTCCTCTGTATATGTCCACCATCTTACAATAGCACTTGCCATGCAAGCACCGACAATTAGCCGTCTTTGGACATCTGATAGATATGTCATTTAATGTTTACTTCCAAATATGCACTTTCTGAAATAAAATAAAAAATAAACCAATTAATTCAGGATTACATTCATCACAAATAAAAAAATAAAAACAACATTTTAGTAATTTTCTTCAATTTTCAAAGTATTTTAAATTTCATGAACACTTAACAAGGGGTTTTCATTATTTGATAAAACTCTTGTATATATATATATATATATATATATATATATATATATATATATATATATATATATATATATATCTTTTAGTCATTTCTACATTGAGAAATGCAATATACATGTATTCGGCATTAATAATAGCATGCCCTCCGTTGAGAATTGAAAGACAATGAATACCCTCTTTATGTGTATCTGCGCGTGTAATTGTAAAGCAAAGGTTGCGCACTCTCCGACCTCACCTCCCGTGAATCGGCACCGAGTGATGCCAGTGCCAAGGAGTAGTCCAGAACGACTAATAACAATGCCGAGATAAGCAGAGAGCAGATACAGCACCTGGTATTCCCAAATGATCACCCATTTCGTACTAGCTAGACTCAACGTCGCTTAACCTCGATAATCTAACGGGAACTGGTGTTTCAACATGAGGATGTCGTATATATTAATAATACCTAATATTATGTTATGACATTCCAAAAATTCAACATCAACAAAATGTTGTTGATGTTGAATTTTTGGAACATCGTTACATAATATAGATTATGCTATACACTTTGTATTCTTTGGAGCTATAATATATGAGCTTTATGAAACCTTAAGTTTTAATTTAGTTCTAAATTCACACCTGCAGTATTCACTTACAGAGATAGATCATCTCGCTTTTTACATTTGTATAATTAAGGTGAGAGATTTTCTTGTTTCTTTAAGATACAACTAAATTATAAACATTCGACTTTATTTAACCCAAACGAAGTTTGAATTTCTTACTTGAGAGTTTGAATTACCTATAGCTGAGTTTTAATTATGTAGACACCATCTTCGAGTGTATAGTATATCTCTGTACAACGGTGTGTCAGAACAAGTGACATGCTGATACTTCAACCTACAAGAAAACCCTGGTTAAATATTGACAATAATATAGTATCAGAGATCTAAATAACATCCCCTCGACACGGCTATACCCTGATACATACGAACAATTTGTACAACTTCTTCTAGTAACTGGCTACATTGGTGCCCCCATCGACGTAAATTTACTAGAAAAACTCGACAATCAGTTAAATCCCATCCATTCACTGTGGGAGTCCCCAGATGCCAGAGAACCTTCTACTCCAATAGCTTCGTTCCTCATGCTGCTGCCATCTGGAACTCCCTCCCTGTTCCCTGTTTCCACGACAGTACCGACATCCAGAGGTTTAAAATCAATGTAAACAGGCATCTCGCTACACTGCTCCCAACTTGGGGTGACACTAAAATCCCACACCGAAATTTTCAGTAACGTTTTACGTCTACAGTAGCGGCATGCCTTGTTTGGGGTGAAATATGTTAAAACACGCAAAAAAAGCACAGTTTGATTGCCTACCAGACTAGATGTATTCTTGTCTTAGAATCCAGTGAGACCAACATGCATAAAGAAAGATATATAATAACAGAATTAACTGGTCAATTGGGGAAGGAACATTAATGTTCTTTTAATCTTTACAAACTCACCGTTTGAGAGGTAAAAGACAACTGTAGTTGAACACTCGGATATCAATGTATCTCATATTGGATTCAAGTTTTAGCCCCAGGAACAAGGGCCCCTGTGGTCTGTAACCTTACAGTGCAGTTAAATAAATTAAATTTTATATATATATATATATATATATATATATATATCAAATATATCAAATATAGAGATCATATTTTTTTGTAAGCATCTATTAGGAATTAAGAATAAGAAAAGAGGCAAAATACCTTCAAAGCATATTTAAGATGCGATATTAAACAGATTTTTTCTTTTTTTTCTTCTTATAAACTTACATTTTAGGAGGAGTTCTGTAAACTATAACTGGTGAATTAATTGAGAAACTCGATTAAACATTAATACATCGATGGCAGTTAAGTATGACTCCCCCCCTCAATAGATGGATAATAAACAACAGTAATAGTCCCTGTTATTTAATCAAACATGCATCAATGAATAAATTATGCCTAAAATATATATATATATATATATATATATATATATATATATATATATATATATATGCATAACTGAATTAAGTACATGTTATTAAGCCAGTCTTGCCATTGGCTTCACGCTGATAGCGATTCTTAAGGTGATTCTGACACGTTATTTCATGCTTTGTGCATTTCCGTATGTAAACAAAGCTGTCAAAAATAACCTGTTGAAAATCCTTCAGGTTCAACTAATTGAGTAAAACACGTACATTAGTAAATTATTATAACCCTCTGCCTGAGAGAGCATAGACAACTCTATTTAAATATATTTCCACCATAAGATATAAGTAACGACTAACTGTATATTCGCTTGAAGAATATTATTATTTACATCTATTCATTTTGTGTAGCTGTTACGATGGTCCCGGTGAATAAGGTGTCGGGTTTAATTTAAAATTTACGAATCGTGCGACTAGTGAAACATAAATATCTACCATCACTGACGATTCTTGGTAAAGATGAAACACATATATTAGTGGATATTAAAATAGTTATAATTAAAATAATCATCACAATTATCTTCATAGATAAGCCCTGTAACTATCTTCCCATTAAGCAAACATTTCGATATCCCTCCCTTGGCCTGTCGAACATCCAGAGAAGCTTTATATGTATTCACTTGAATAATGCACCGTTCTTCTATTCATTTCGAGTCATAAAATGGTCGTATTTGAGTCAATAGTTATTTTTTTTCCTGGGGTTCGAATCGCACTACAAGCAAAACATATCTAGTCACACTGAGTATTCTTGGTAAATAGGACACATTTATGTGTGGTAATATTAAACTATTTATTATTAACATAAGTATATATATATATATATATATATATATATATATATACAATGCAAGAAAAAATTATTCATTTATTTTTTCTTATTAATTTCGGAGACAGAGTTTTTTTTTCTTTTTTTTTTATAAAAATAAACACACTTTTTAGTTTTGTTTATCGATAAGACGTCCTTGTGTGGATTTTACGTACTGTCCTCCGTGATGTAATTCGGGGTTCTTGAGTAGAATGGATGTGCGAGGGCACGCTGGTATTTTACTTCAACTATCGGTCGTTCTTTTTTATAAGCATTGAATGTTAAGTATTACACATTGAGAATAAAAGCACTTTTACAATGCAAGACAAATTTATTATTTTTTTTTTTACTTTTATCTTATTAAGACATTCTCCATCTTCAGAGATGTTTTTCACTTTTTTTTAAATAAAAATAAACAATCTTTTTTGTTTTGTTTATTGATAAGACGTCCTTGTGTGGATTTGACGTACTGTTCGCCGTGATGTAATTCGCGGTTCTTGAGTAGAACGGATATGCGCGGGCACGCTGGTATTTGTCTTGCATTGTAAAAGGGCTTTTATTCTCAATTTGTAATATATATATATATATATATGTATATATATATATATATATATATATATATATATATATATATATATGTGTGTGTATATATATATATATATATATATAAATATACAGAGAGAGGGATTTACATTTTTCACTTATTTTTAAATTATTAAATAGATCATTCAGTGAAGACCAGGGTTGTGCCAATAACAACAAGCTCGATGATACTCGATTACAGAGTACAGAGTAAAAATTAAATTTAATTTGAATAAATTATATTTGTAAGAAAAAATCTTTAATGGTGATTATTGGTGTCCTGAAAGGAATGTTTTGGTAAGCCTTAATAAAATCGCATATATATATATATATATATGAAGATATATATATATATATATATATATATATACATATATATATATATATATATATATATATATAGATAAACAGACAGATAATTAAGGATATATGAGTACATTTATATAGTTTAGATTGATTCAACTCAAACCAATTTAAAAAACAAAGATATGAGATATGTTCTCTTGAATCTCTAAACATCACAAATACTTTATAGCAAAAATATCCCCCTAAAAAAACGTACTATACTTACTCAAAACACAGCCACCCTCGCTGTTTCAAAACTCCTCCGCCTCCACAACTTCGAAAACTTATTCATTTGAGCGCATAAACCTACTATCAACTTAGTTCGGTATCGTGGTTTGAAAGGAATATTATTTTTTTAAAAACGTGTTTTTATATACTTTCCAAAATATACTCACCAGTTTTCATTCATACTAAAAACATCAGATACCGAGAACAGCTAATGCCAAGTAGAAGTAGTGTCTGGTGAGTTCCTGTTCATACTGGAACATAACATCAGATAGAGTGTCCACTGATTGGAAAATATGGATCAGAAAAGGAATATATAGAAGTTCTTACTTCTATTTAATCATTGAGAAACACACACATATATATATATATATATATATATATATATATATATATATATATATATATATATTTATGTAAAGAACAGGAAAATAACAATATGATGTATACCTTTCAATTAGAACCTATCATGAAATAATTGATACTCAACATACAAGATTGAGCGATTGTATAGAAAAGTAAAAGATGAGAATAACATTGTAAAACACAATATATACTACGCCCTCAGGTGTTAAATCAAAAGTTTTCAAATAATAGCGATTTATTTTCTCTTCATATTTTTCAATTTTATCATATATTTGAAACCTCTTCTCTTTCCATTTGACATTTTGTATACTTGGTATACATATATTATATGTGTATGTTTTCAAATTATTAGTTTTGGTAATTCCCCAACCAACTTATGTTTCCATATTCTTCTGATGGTAAGATTTCGTTCTTTGAAAAGCCATGGCTTAAGAAAGAACACAATTCTCTTTTATTTGAAATACTTTGTTTTGAGCAACTGTTTAGAAAGAGTAGAAACGCGACCTTGGATTTACTTTCAACAGCCTCGTACCTCTCCCTCCCCTTTATTTTGTCCTTTAGTCCTCACATTCCATGAGCGATGTTTCTAACAAAAGGGGAACGAATGGCTGTTTTGGGAGTCGGAATCTATCCCGCTAAAACTTATAGGTTGTTAGTTTTTGACCTTGAAGTATTATCCTTTTTAGCTAGCTCCTTACATCAACTGGCTTCATGCCTTGTCTGGAGCGATTTCCATTAGAAAAACTGATGGAGTAATATATACAGCATTTTCATGATATTTATTCTCATCTTTTATTTCACTCTCCCTCATATATATATATATATATATATATATATATATATATATATATATATATATATATATATATATAAGAATAATGCATCAATATGCAATTTTGTTTACCTATAAATAGATAATTAACAAGCTTTGGAGAAGACACTTTCATTTATCATGCCCGTTCGACGTTCGTCCATTGTTCCCGCTCACCGTTCTGTCATACTCCTGTTGTCTTCTGATATTTGCATCTCACAAAATTACAAACTAGATTTATTATTCTATTACAGTTTCCGAAAGCTCCTGCTTTGTCTCTCATTTCAGTTTTGGCAATGTATTCTTCGGCTGTCAAACGGTGTCGCCAACCATGAAAGACAACATCAAATATAAAATAACACAACATCTTGTTAATCAGCAATAACGGTGACATCTTTTATCTTGTCTTATTTGAAAGGAGTCATTCAGAAATAAACATCTCTACGTTCTCCGTTCGTTGACTTTGCACGGAACCCATCTCTGTCCTGAAAAGAAGGTTCATCACAGCTCTAATTCTTTATTAGTGTGCTTTCTTCTTAAAGCTATACTTTTTAATTGTTCATACATTGCTGTATTTTTATGTGTTCTTTTGTTGTTGATGTTTTTATTTCATTTTGTTGTATAATCAGTCCCGCTAGGTTGGTATATGAAATTAAAAGCACTCAAGTGATTCTAAGTCACACAGTTGAATTAACTTGCCTAATGTGAGGTTCATTATATGACAAAAGACTGACAAGTAATGAAAAGTACGTAAGATGGGAAGGGTGTCATTCTACACCTTCGTTCGCGGGAAAAATAATAAAACAAACAAAATCATTTCAACATTTAAAGAATCCATACAACATATACACACACATACACGCGTATATATATATATATATATATATATATATATATATATATATATATATATATTTATACACATATATTTATATATATACATTTATATATATATTCATAGGCAGATATGTATATATATATATATATATATACATAGACATATATGTATATATATGTACATAGACATATATGTATACATATATATATATATATATATATATATATATATATATATATATATACATATATATATATATATATTATTCATTACATTGGCTCTATCTTTGTCATGCCACACATAATCTCATCACAGTCGTGAAGTCAGAAATTCTATTCTTTTAATTACGTGTTTGCAAGCTATTTTGTACTTTTATAATTACTTTTTAAAGACATGTGTTATTCCTACTTTAAATAAATAATACATGAATAAATAAAATTATATAAAAAAATTATATATTTTCACATTCATTTCACCCACACATACACACACACACACTTATACATATATATATATATATATATATATATATATATATATATATATACATACCTAACTTTATAAATATTGATTTATCTTTTGTCTGTCATTTTACTTTAGCAAAGTTCTCAGAAATCATCTGATACTTTATCTTTATATGAGATACATAGATATTCGAATATTTGGTTAAAGTTGTCCTTTATCTCTCAAACGTTGAGTTAGTAAAGAAGTTAGCGCATTAATTTCCCTCTTCCGAATTGGCCAGTTTACTATGTTGTAGTATATCTTTCTTGTGACTTCTTGGTTTTACCGGATTCCAGGACAAAAATGTATCTAATCTGGTTGATTATCCAGCTAGGTGTTGTAACTTGAGGTAACATAACTAGAAGAATGTGCACTATTATACATATAAGCAAGTATATAGCCGTGCGGAGGTGATCTTATTTGTGCTGCGAATAATATATTATTTTGAATATTTGGTAAGAGTTTACATGTAACGGTGAGTATCCTCATGTCAGGTTGTCCTGACAAGCCCTTGTATAGAGAGACCGAGGCCACTCGAGGATAGTGTCTTGTAGGTAATTCGCGTGCTTTACAACTATGCGCGTGTCAATATACGTGTGCTGTAACGCACACATATCTCACCAAGTTCAACCCTTTTTGTGTCCCTCACTCATTCCAGTATAAAGACGAGAGAAAGAAAGCCCAGATACATTCTGTTAATCAACACAGACTCCGCCACCTTATAACAGCAAGCATTTCATAAGCCTCATGACTGCGGCATACATAGGGATATTTTATTTTATTTTTTCCAAACTTTTTTCTTAGGTTGGGGTGGGTACTGAACGGGGTGAATTTACCGACCTACAGCGGTGATGGGTTTCTTAGTGCCCCCTTCCTTCTCGTCTAATACTTTGGTTAATTGAGCCTATAAATGAAATCCTACACCTCCTTACACTGGCCCTGCGGATCAGATTCAACCTGTGCCTGTCGCAAGGGAACAGTCTGCACTTAACCCGACTCTTCTGTTTCTCGCATTTATGTGTCGTATTCCTTACCAGTTTTTGCTGCCGCTTTCATATATACTGACAAAACACAAACACACACAAATCATCAATATATATATATATATATATATATATATATATATATATATATATATATATATAAATATATACATACATATATATATATATATATATATATATATATATATATATATATATATATAATACGCGTGTGTTGCGTTGTGCACACGTATTGACTCGTATGTTCAAATCTACATACATATCAAAACATATGTAGAAAATGATGTGATCGTAGCTCAGAGTAAAACACAGTGTCGATTTGTGATGTTGTGAAAATCCAGCTGCCCAAAAAGAGTCACTTTGGGTTTTGACAAAAATAAGAATATGGTCAGTGTATAATGATTCCTCATTTACTGGTAGATGACAGACAAGATGAAATTTAAGTTCAGAGAAAATACTACAGCTGTTCTCCTCCTTAAACGACAATGACTTGAATATTTTAACTAATTACCTCGAGGTGAAATATTAATAGATATGTTCAGCCTTCTTAAACTATTGATAAAATTGGAGACTACCCAGGATGTTCAATCTTTTGCAAGGAAACTATACTAATATGAAGAACACTGAAAACAAAAACAGTGATGAATCGGCACATTGCACATTCCGTTCACATGTTTTGTCACCACTGACTCTGTTAGAAGAGTGGGTTCAATTCTGCATGATGTACTGAAAACAAATTCATGTGAAAGTTATTTTTCGGCCTGTCATTCTCGAAATCATGTTTCACATATATAGTTACGTAGATTAGAATATATGTTATGAAACCAGTTCATTGTGATATTAGTAAGAAACAGTTTAAGCACTATATATATACATATATATATATATATATATATATATATATATATACTTATGTGTGTGTGTGTGTGTGGGGGGGGTGTATGTATATCTATATATATATATACATATATATATGTGTGTGTATTTAAGTAACGTAAAGTACGTTTTATCTTATATATATATATATATACACATATATATATATATATATATATATATATATATATATATAAACTGTGTTTCTCGCTTTATTGCAGACTATACTATTGTTAATAACTTTAATAATATAAATAACACAAGTTTGAGATTGTGCACACTGAAAGAGTGCTCATAAGTAGGTATGATACCAAAATATTTTGCAAATCCACAGGCTGATTCATAAGTCACTTAGCAATTTAAATGATTACCATATAAAGCACACAGATACTATGAATTTTTGATAATTGTTATCTTACTTTCTAATTACTGCTATTCTTTATTTAAAATTTGTTCGTTTGTATATTTCTTTCTATATATATTTATTTTTATTTATTTAAATTTGTGTAAATCATCATATGTGCTTTTTTTCAGGCAGTATGTAATTTACAATTGAAGAGCGAATTTTTATTGTTATTCATATGGCCAAATTTGATGAATCTCCCACACTTGGTGAAAGGCAATGGAAACGTGATGTGAACAGAAAGCCTCCTTCGCACAACACCGTGCGCTCAATGTTTTAAAAATTCAAGGAAACTGGAAGCGTCTAAGATTCTCAAAAACTAGGTGCTCCGAAACGTAATGATGCAAAAGAAGAAGAAATCCAAACCTTGGTTGAAACAAAACCTTCAACATCAATTCGCCAGACTGCTCAAGTGTTATCGACATCATATAGCTGCGTTCAACGAACCCTTCAAGCTGATGGGCTTAAGAATTTCTATGTCCAAACAGTGCAATCAATAACAGAGGTAGACAAAGCAGCGAGACTGGCAATGTGTGAAGAAACACTTCATCGAATATTGTCGAACTCTTCGTATCTCTCCGACGTTGTGTTTAGCGACGAGGCAACTTTCTCCGTCCAAGGAACTGTGAACAAACATAACTGTCGTGTTTGGGGTTATGAAACCCCCCATCTTACAATGCAAATACCTTATCAATCTCCTAAGGTAACTGTATGGGCTGCTTTGACAAGTAAAGATCTCATTGGTCCTTTTTTTTCATACGAATGTTAATAAAGAAAACTACCTGTCAATGCTGCAAGAATTTTTAATCCCTCAATTAAAACAGCGAAGAATATACTCAAAATCCATCTTCCATCAAGACAGCGCTCCTCCGCATTGGGGACTCAATGTCCGAAAACTTCTTAATGAGAAGTTCCCAAATCGATGGTGGGGTCGAGATGGGCCAATCAATTGGTTTCTGCGAAGCCGTGATTTGACGCCGTTGGACTAATTTTTGTAGGCATATTTTTGTGACCAAGTATTTGCCACGCCAAATAACTAACATCGACGACCTCAAATCAAAAATCACTGCCGAGTTTGTTAAAATCAATCAATCAAATATGCTACAAAGAGTCGTAAATTCCTTGCAAAAAAGAATGGAGCTATGCATGCAGAACGAAGGTGGAAATTTTGAATATTTGCTGTAATTTTAAATTCCCATACATGAATTTGTTCAATAAACTTTCTGTTTTTATTACCGTATTTTTTAACTTTAGAATTTCAAAAATAAATAGTAAATTGACTTATGAATCACCATATTTCTAAAGTTATAGACATTTATGTATTTGTTAGCCATTTTTATTGTTTCTCGCTTTATTGCAGGTTTGTTTAAATACAGTCTATACATGATAAACAAAAGCATTTGACTTGGCAGGGTTAATTATTTTAATCATTTAAATCATAAGTAACAATATGAATGAAATGTAAGGAAGAAATCACCAGATATGCACCACAAAATTGAATCATTTATCAACAAATCTCCCATTTCTTGAAATTACCTTTTTCAGTCTCCCATCAACCGATGAAGTCAATCTGTTGATTGGGGAAGGTGTTATGCTACTATCAAAATAAACAATTTTATTCCAGAGGGTATTTTTTATGTAAATTGTTGTCCTCCTTCATAAACCTTCTTCTTTAAACTTGAGCATAGCGACTCAATCGGGGCTAAGTCAGGAGAACATGCGACTCTCTGGCTTGAGACCCAGCGATGCGAGGAAGGTAGTCGTAGCCTTTACTGCATGAGATGTTACCCTCCTAAAACATAACTGCCCCGCCACCTTGTTGGCGACGAACGCGATGTGACATAGCAGCTCCGGTAGGACTCAAAACTTTAGCCCATCCATCCGGACCATCAAGTGTGGCTCTAGCTTCATCTGTGAATAAAATCTGCTGGAAGTCCCTTTTCATGTATTTTTTGCCCACGCAATGCGTTTTCCCTTACGGGCTTTGTTCAAGGAACTTCTGGAAATGGGATTCACGTTCCTGGCCATCTCATTCGAGACACTGCATCTGGTCTTCCTGGACATCGGAACAACGCCAGCTTTGCCAAAAATGGAGGCGCTAGTGCCATTTAGTTCCCTAATCATCTGTGTGCGTATTTTGCACATATCGCGGGCGAAATGCTTCCTCTTTTACCCTTATATTTCATTGGTGCAGTGTTGGGCTTCTCCACAAAAGAAACCACGGTTCTCTTATCCCTTCTCAGTTACTTGGCTAAATCCGGAAGTGTCAGTCTTTCTGCAAGGCCAGCTACAACCATTTGCCTTTTAGTAGCAGTCACATGTTGATTTTGGGGCATTTTTACAAACCAGCAATAAAGCGAGAAATAGTGAAAGTGACTAACAAATGCATAACTGTCTATGCCTTTTGAAATATAGTATAAATATAGTATAGATATTTTGGTATCTTACCTACTTAGGAGCACTCTTTCAGTGTGCATTATTTCAAACTTGTGCGATAACTATTATTGAAGTTATTAAAAATATTATGATATGCAATTAAGCGAGAAACACAGTTTATATAAATGATTCATTGATACAAATATTATTGGTTACATGTGTGCATACATGTTTAAGCTGCGATCTCTGGCGATAAAGAGCTTCCTTGGACCCTCAGACAAAATAGAATACGCAATGCCAAACTTCCTTATCAGGTTCATCATATCGGTGGGGAAAAGATGTGTGTATAATTAAATAGGAATAATTAATAACGAATTTGATGTTCTCGACACTTCCCCATCTTTACTTTTAGCCATTTGAGTTTATTGAGTGTGTTTTACCGCTTTTAAATAATTTTAAACATTTCATTACCCTTCAGCCATACAAAGGCTTGTGCGTTTTATCACCTTAGTAAATTGTCAGGCTTACATGCATGGAGTTAATTCTGCCGAGTGTGTTTATATACAGGGTCGGGCAGATAAATTGGAACTAATTTAAAATGCTAATATCTTTTTTTATTTTTGATCATATGATTACGGTTTTTTTACTAAGGATCCTTAAACACTTTATTGCAAGATAGCATAA
>OY744527.1:37958909-38011409 GCA_963556195.1 Sepiola atlantica | reverse complement strand
GTATATTGACTAACTACACTACACCCTATCTTTGACATGCGGTCAAATCGAACGATATCCAAGGAAATGCCCAAATCCTTTAAAAGTAACATCCAGTCTTTAGTGGGATGGGAACATAAATAGAAGATAACATTTAATGCTACTAAAACAAAGCTCGCTTATTTTAACAATTATAAGAAATCACCGATTCCTATGGTTTATAGCATTCTACCCATGTGTCTATCATTTAAACTTGTTAGCCAAACATTCACAGGTAACATGAACTGGAAAAATACGTAGAAAACATTGCCAAAGCTGCTGCAAAAAAAGGCGGACTCATCTACCGTGCTGCAAAACTTAAAACATCTGTTAGTATTCTATATATGTATATATCCACCAGTCTTACATGCATGATATTGTTGTCGCATCTAGGTTGGTGCACCAATTAATACACTCCTCTTAAACAGGATCCCAAAAAGAGTTTACAATCTAATAAGTCTAACATTATCAAACAAGCTCCAGCCCCTGTCTAATCGCCGCAATATCGTATAAGTTCTTCACAGGAATGTGCTCCGTAGAACTTCCTGCACTTGTGCTTCTTCAACGTAAATACCCCGGCCGACCCGAGAGACAGCAAAACCTTTTTCACTACTCTAATAACGTTCTTTATCGCAATAGTTGCCTTTAGAATTCCTTCCCTGCCCACTGTTTCCCCAGACTGTGCCAACATGCAGGAATTTCAATGTAATGTAAACAAACATCTCCCTGTACTATTCGGATATTAGTATTTCCTTGTAGGTATGGCCCCTAATTCACAGTAGCCCCTTACGACTCAGTGGTAATTTTCTTTTTTGGGGGTAAAACAAAGTAAATGAAAAACTTATATGATATTGTGCTCATTTTACCCTCGTCTAATGCTTTGAAAATACTTCCACCAAACTGAAATGTGGGGAAATTTATTAATACATATCGCGTATCTACTGTTCAAATTTAAGAAAAAAAAATGATGGCATCTGAATTTTGGCGAAAGGCTTCACTTGCCTGTTTCCCTATTTGTTTAAAACATAAGCCAACGTAGCCAACATATAGACCGTTACGCCTAGCAGCTGAGTTTTAAATTTCATAATGAGCGGTTAATTTGTTTAGAAGTAAATTCTGCATATACATATATATAACAAATTACAGAAATCTTAATTTACATACATAAATATACAAATATATATGTGAATGTATATAGGCAACCTTTTTTAATTCAAGAAAATGTTATTATAAAACACGAAGTATTTTGTTTGCTGGGACGTTTTATTTTATTGTTTTCAATTCTTCAAATAGTTCATTTAATATTTCGGACAAATTCTGGTGTATACATTGCGTCTGTTTCTAGTTCCGTTTTCTTAAATTATTTTTAGCGAGTACTTTCGATTTAATTAATCAAATAAGCATCAGGCGGTAAAGATTGGAAAAATAAAACAAGAAACCACCAAAAATATCATATAGACTATTAGAAAAATTGAAAAAAAACCTATCAAACAAAACACTCAATGTTATTTAATAACATTTATCTGAATATATATATATATATATATAATTATTATAATTAAAATATATCTATCGCAAGTAAGCTACGCAAGTGTTCATGTTCATTGCAGCAGGAGTCATGAGGCTTAATTATATTTATATGAATATATATATATATATATATATTTGAATATATATATGTATATATGTATGTATATATATATATGTATATGTATATACATATATGTATCTATATCTATATCTACATATATATATATATATATGTATATATTTATATATGTGTGTATGTTTATATTTACATATATGTATCTCTCTCTATATATATATATATATATATATTGTATATATATATATATATATATATATATATATAGAGAGAGAGAGAGAGAGAGAGAGAGAGAGAGAGGAGAGAGAGAGAAAGATATATATATAGAGAGAGTAAATGAGGTTGTCGGACAAAACACCTTTTTTTTAAATAAACTGTATTTTTTTCTTTTTCCATATAAAATTGTTCAACCTGGATTTAAACAGATGATACGGCAAACATAAATATTTACCTTACTTTTAATGACCTTCCTTTTTATGGTATTTAACTTGAGTAAAGGTCATGGATGCTTCCATTAATTGAGTTAAATAAGTTTTAATAGCACCGACTTGACAGTTATAGCTGACTATTTTCAAAACTGCAAAACATTATTACTTTATTTACATAAACCGTAATTATGATTTTCATCCACTAATTCTTTTAATGCTTACTTTGTGAAATACTTTAATATACATATTCGCTGCGTGTCTGCCACCTAAACTATGTTACAGATATTACGTAGTATATTTAATCGCTATAAAAGCGTTTAAATAAAGTATTGTAACGTGTTTGATATATTATAGCGTTTCTACATGATGTAATTATTTTAATATGTAAGTATTTAGACTGGGGAATACAAAATGTATAATTGAGGGCCCCCTTTTAGAATCATGCGAGACTGCCACTATGATATTACCATGACTATACTTCCGCCTGAGACAATACCAGCCATGAATACAAGTAAAGTCGACCAGATATGTTCCCGAGTGACTAATATAATACTATATACTATCAGATATAGTCTTCAACTTGCCTTTTACTGCTCTTCATATTGCTATCATAACGAGAGGACTATCAACTCAAGATATAACACATGTAAGAATCCACGTTAAAGTAAGCGGGATGTATCATTGCTGCATTGGATAAACACTACATAGATTATTTTCTTTACTCAACCAAGTTGTTGCTACTATCACGTCAGCATGCCAACAAAAGATTCAGTGATTGTAAGAGGCAAATATTGGCCAACAACAACTTCCTCACTTACTATAAATGTAATATATGTCCGTACTTTAATAAAAGCTGAAAGAAATAATTTATTAAGACCTTTATATGATATTTGGAAAGTGAAACTAAAAAAATGAATATAACTTTGCACTCCTTAAGGCAGATTAGCACTACCGCAACATTTAGTTGACTAATTAATAAATAGGAAATGAATATCTAAATGATATACACTAATAGAAATAGGTAAAAAAATAACTGAAGCTTTACTTGTAGGTAGGAACTATATAAATATCGGGAGTGTGAGTACGAAATGTGAAGTCCTTGTTTACTTGCCTCTCCGGAAGAACAGAGTTCGACTCAAGGTCGATTTTTAATGTGGGTAAAATCTAGCTCGCCAATAAAGTGGATCTCTGGATTGGAACAACAATTAAAATTGCCTCAGTGTAGAAACATCTCTTCTTCACTATCCCCGGACAGAAATGGTCAATTGTAGCATCAGAGCAGATACTGAAATATGTTCCAAACCAAACGACCAAATATATTTGCCAGGTACAAAGTTGGTAATAACAATAGGTACAGTGTCAGATATATATTCCGACGTCTTTTGCGATGCTTTAAAATGTGAATACTGGTACACACTTCTATTAGTGTATTTCGGCATTACACTAGGGTTTAGACAATGTCAATTTCGCGGAGAAAAATATAAGGCTGGTAGCGTAACTCGAACTTTATATCATAGTTGAGTGCATAAGGCATTGGAGAGGCGGGTGCATTTTGGAATCACACCTTTGAAATTTTCGCGATTTATGTCTGAACAATTTATTGTTTGTCTTCATTATTTGTAGGCGAATGTTTCTGCTAATATTGTATGTTTACTCAAACTGAGGAAGGACACATTGATTGTAATTTCCTTTGACGTCCTTAATATGTGGCAAAAATGTTGCTATAGTTTAATAACGTCATTTTACCGAATCTGGCTCAAACCTGGACGGAGGAATGGCAGGAAGCAGATCAATCAAGGTTGCACAATGCCGGACGAATTATCAGGTATTGTCCTCCCTCGCCGGCAGTGGTAACTCAATCAACATATATCAGATAACATCTGTCGTATTACCCTAGTAAAAAGATGTATCGTTATTTAGATTTACCTAATGAAAGTAGTATTAAATGATTGAGTTCAATGAGTAACGATTACCTACTAGTAAGGTTTCATTTGGCATTGTAATAATTTACCGTAAACCAAATCTTAAAAATAGTGCTATAGAATATTTATTATAAGAATAAAAGATATATATATATATATATATATATATATATATATATATATATATATATATATAACTTTTATAATTGAAGTTTAAGGCTAGATCTTACATAGCCCAATCTTGATCAGAATAAAATAATAAAAAGGTATAAGATGAATAAAATGGTTATAGACGTTTCCTACCCAGAATACAAAGCTATAAAATCCTTCTTGCACGCATGAAAAGCTATATAATATTTTATCGCAATAAAAATAATATATACATTTAAAAATCGGAATCAAAAGTTGTAGAACCTTTTCACTCCGTATAAAAAGGCTACATAGTTTTACCATTCAAATAAAATGGCTCTAGCCAGTCACTAATATAAACACACTTTATAGATATTTTTTAATTAGAAGAGGCTATTAATGAATTGTAATAAGAATATGAGGCTATAGAATATTAAAATCAAAATAAAATGCAGCATGAATCTTCCAAGATGAATGACAGAGCATGGATACTTTCTAAACGGAATTAACGCTAATAGACCTTGTCTATCGTGATATTATCTAATCAGTATTACAAATCTATAGATGTCTAATCTAAATAAAAGACTATAGGATGTTTATCACCTGTACAAGAATCTACATATATCTCTGATCTGAATAACACGTTATGGAAATTTTCTAATCAAAATTATAATTCATAAAAAAATATTTCATCTGAATAAAAGGTCATATACCTTTTCTAATCTGAATAGCAGTCTACTCAAATTTGATCATCTGAATAAAAGGTCATATACCTGTTCTAATCTGAATAGCAGTCTACTCAAATTTGATCATCTGAATAAAAGGTCATATATCTTTTCTAATCTGAATAGCAGTCTACGCAAATTTGACCATATGAATAAAAGGTCATATACCTTTTCTAATCTGAATAGCAGGCTACTCAAATTTGATCATCTGAATAAAAGGTCATATACCTTTTCTAATCTGAATAGCAGTCTACTCAAATTTGATCATCTGAATAAAAGTTCATATACCTTTTCTAATCTGAATAGCAGTCTACTCAAATTTTATCATCTGAATAAAGGGTCATATACCTTTTCTAATCTGAATAGCAGTCTACTCAAATTTGATCATCTGAATAAAAGGTCATATACCTTTTCTAATCTGAATAGCAGTCTACTCAAATTTGATCATCTGAATAAAAGGTCATATACCTTTTCTAATCTGAATAGCAGTCTACTCAAATTTGATCATCTGAATAAAAGGTCATATACCTTTTCTCATCTGAATAGCAGTCTACTCAAATTTGATCATCTGAATAAAAGGTCATATACCTTTTCTAATCTGAATAGCAGTCTACTCAAATTTGATCATCTGAATAAAAGGTCATATACCTTTTCTAATCTGAATAGCAGTCTACTCAAATTTGATCATCTGAATAAAAGGTCATATACCTTTTCTCATCTGAATAGCAGTCTACTCAAATTTGATCATCTGAATAAAAGGTCATATACCTTTTTAAATCTTAATAGCAGTCTACTCAAATTTGATAAGGTGAATAAAAGGGCATGAAACGTTTTCAATCAAAATAAAAGCTGATAGCAACTTTCTATTAGAAAAAGCGTTTATAGATATTTTCTCACTGAAAAAAAATATTGACAATGTCTCATCGGAATATGAGCCTACAGAATGTTACTAATCAGAATAAACGGCTACAGTTTTCTTATTGCTTGGATTGTTTATTAAATGGGTGTCGGGAATCAGGTTAACGCCAATAACAAGGTTATACAACCATAAACTATTGAGCTACATCGATAAAAAATATATCAATGAGTATTGTCGTGAATGAATTCCCATTTTAGGTTTTAATTAAGACGATTCAATGAATATATTCTCAAGGAAATAGCAATTGTTAGCGCTTTAAGCTTTACTGCTTCGCCGATTGTAATATACCAATATTGTTTGATAGTTTTTTATACTCTAAATTATTTAGACTACAGTGTTCATATTGGCTGTTATTATGTGTTAATTGTGGATGTAAGATCATACCTAATACAGGTAAATATTGTTGAACTCTGGAATCTTCATTTTTTCCGTCTTGTCTTTCCTGCATTATGTCTCCAAAATGTATAATTTTATGAGTTATTGTATATTTCATCATATATATATATATATATATATATATATATATATATATATATATATATATATATATATATATATATATGAAGAATGGAAAGGAATTAAAGAAGCAAAAGCCAAATCAAATTTCAATTCAATTGCTCAGAGCAAGGTATATTAGTACACCACTTTATATATATATATATATATATACATATATATATATATATATATATATATATATATATATATATATATATATATATATATATATATATATATATATGGAGACAAAGAGATTAAAAGATATTTGTACTGCCATAAAGAAAACTAGATAATTTAATATGTAAAGAGTAGATTTCTTTTTTGCTTTTAAGAATAGTATGTGAAGCCTAACACACACCACAAGTGTGTTGCTTATATAATACTTGGTATATTAACAGAATGATAGACCAACAAACAACAAACAAACAATACGATAAAGTACGTGTAATATGATGTCGTTAATTATATCTGTCTTAATACGCGCGGTGTGTATGCGTGTCAGTATCAGTATATGGGGGAATAAAAAAGGAATAAATTAGCCTCATATGTCGAAGTACTTATGTTTACAGTGGGATTTCCTAAAGTATTTGAAAATGCGGACGTCAGCAGAAAAATTCTGAATATAACCGAAATATCATTCCAAGCAAAACCTCATTGCATAAATAGGTTGCGACGGGTATTTTAGGGCAGAAATTTCTTTGAATAAGAAACCTTATACGATTAATGGCAACTCAGCCGTCTCAATACCTTAGTATAATGATTATACATTCAAATGTAAGTAGAAAGTAAATCAGTATGAACTGCTATTTTAGGATTTTCGCGACAGCCTTTATTCTGTTGTTGGCATTCGTTTTGTTTTATTATGATTTATTTCTAGAATCCTATTTTTATGAAAGTTATAACGTAAAGACAAAGGTAAACGTGGTGCGACATATCGACTGAATTTGAAGTAGGCATACGCATGGCAAGTCTACGTCATGTGCACTTGATCACCGCTGTTGTTTTAAAACCTTTTGTCATACATGCAGAACACCTAGTGGTTGTCATAATTACATAACACATGAACGTTCACACTTATTATTCATATTTTGTGAGCTGCTTATCTTTTACTTGTTTCTATCTGATCTTTGCAGACGGTGTTTAGAACTATATGAAATTAAAGCTAATTATTTACAATTTCGAAACAGAACTAGGTCAACTCAAGACTGATGAAAGACAAAGGAGGTTTATACCACTTGCTCTTCGTTCCCTAGCCACTGAGCAGTGGAGTGGGGTTAGATAGAAGTAGATCGAAAATAAGTATCAGCGCATTTAAATATTTCATGTTGCCTGCTTC
Source organism: Sepiola atlantica (assembly GCA_963556195.1). NCBI lineage: Eukaryota > Metazoa > Mollusca > Cephalopoda > Sepiida > Sepiolidae > Sepiola > Sepiola atlantica. The sequence goes on along the minus strand of OY744527.1, from coordinate 38,003,825 downwards.
CAAGAAACAAAATACTCCTATTTTTCACTGTCTATTTGAGAATTGTGACGTCATATCCGTTTCTAATGATTCACACAATCTAATAATCTTTAATCCTAGCTCAACAAGTTGACCGTGAATGGACGTTCACGTTCTGTTATTCTAAACTAATCGGTATATATATATATATTCAAAATATTTTTTACACCGCTCGCTCTTCAAATGTAAGTAGTTGTTTTTGTTATTATAAGAGTTCATTACCTTTATGGGTGCCATATTAATACTATGAGGCAACATGCGATATTTAATGATGAAGTACATTTTAATATGTTTATCCCAAGCTGCCTTCAATACCGATCCCTTCTGTGTAAATAGTGTTTAAATATCTAAAATGACGTATTTAAATTAAAAGAATGGTGGCTGGCAAATGTGAAATACAAATAGGAACACACTTTATCCTAATCGCCTTTTTTATATTAACACCATTTAAAAAACGTAGAAGGGTGTAAAATCATAACATCCGATGTTACCTCACAGTATCAGAATATATACAGTCAGCCGCTGAGTTTTTAGACAAATTCAAAAGTAGGTGAAATCCTTTGAAGAAAAAACGAGGGATATTTAACGTGAATTACTTTTGAGTAACATTTAAATGAAGATATTGTATATGTAATACACCAATAGAAATAAATTGAATGCAAGAAAAATACACGTCCACACACAAGTAACATTAATTTTTCCAACATAATAAATTTACATCACTTTAGTGGCTCTTACGTCTAAGACTTTTATTCTAATTTTGATAATTAGTCATTACATTATTTTGATCCTTTAGAAATGACTATGTTTAAGTCTTACGCTCAACTACTTTTAGGAAGAAATTGCAATTAAAAAAATCTTACTTAATTAGTGCCTCATAGATATGGATAAAATCCAATGTACTTCTGATATATTTATAAAAATACTCCAGAGAAACTGAGAGTTTGGGAATATTTATAAATTGCTGTCTAATACATATTGTTAATATTTGACAAAAGTCGAAGGCATCTGAATTCTCACAAAGGGGTTCAACCCCTTTGATTAAAAAAAACTAGATATAACCTACAGCTGAACCCCTTTACACTTAGCAGCTGTGTTTCCAAATTCATAATTATTGGTTAATTGTTTTCGGACTGAATCCTGTATATACAAATATATGAACATATAAACACTTCTATCTTTAAATAGATAGATATACAAAGCAATTATGTTATTTCAATTTTATTTTTTACAAAAAAAAACAATTAATTTATCAAAATACTCAGTGGGTGGATCTTTCATAGCGTAGAATAAATTATTTAATCCATTCGAATTAGTATAACTTCTGTTGACCTTATGTCAATAAAGAAATGCCAAATGCATCTGGAAATGACTATTCTTCTGAATCTAATGTGATGTAGACAACTAATATGATCACGGACAAGTGCAAACGAACATCAATATTTCGCATGAATAACTCATGAAAGCAGAAACATAATTGACTTGTTACGAATTTGAAAAAATAAAAATAAAAGCCGAATTAATATCAAATAAATATAGTAATAAAAAACATTATCATACAAGCAGTAACAAAATAAATAACACACAATATAAAAGGAATACATAATAAAACAACACGTAAATTTATAAATTATTTTTTTTATTTTAATATAAGTGTTTGTGTAGAATTATATCTTTATTTCAAACTAAGCTTCTAAATAATATGACAATATTAGGCCATTTCTTAACTGGCAACGGAATGAGGTTGTGTTTTGAGAAGGGGCGTATTTTCTCCGAAATATTAGAATATAAATACATATTTTCTACTACCCCGTACTCTATTAAGAGTAAGTGAAACATTACTAAACAATTAATAGATACAGCTCATATCGAACACATTGTCTCCAAGTATTTGTTTTCGTTCATCTGTTCCAACGCCCCAGTTTTTCCGCATTACACATAACTTAAGAAAATACCTATATACTTTTTTACTAGCAATGCTTTAAGCAAACTACCGAAGCATGTTATATTTTCTATTATACTGTGAACATCTTTACATTAAATATTCAGAGTAATATAAGACGAGCAAATATGAGTGTATTCATTCTATTGTTCTTATATACCGTTCTTTCAGTGACTGGACTTGATTCAGAACATATTTAACATTTCTGTATGACTTGTGTTTAATTCTGGCGTGTGATGCTGTAACAAGACTTACATACCAGCCGATATCTTTTTAACGTTAGGTATATTTATATGTTCATGTATTCGTGTGTACAGGATTACGTCCTTAACTGATACACATATCAATATGACATTTCTAGTGCAGCTTCAAATTTTACGGATCGTGATATAGACCATATTTAGTTCAATGTGTTTTGTGCAAAGAGGTTTTAACTAGAGTTGAATTCTTTCATACAATTTCAGATGGTTGCGACTTTTGCGAATGTTTAAAAGATAGTTATAAGACAGCTATTAAAACATCATCCGTAACTTAAGGTTTCTTTCGAGTTGTTTGAAGATGATTTTGATGAATACGGGTAAGACTTCTCATTTTTAAATTACAATACCATGGATTGGTTCTTGAATTATATCCATAGTAATTCAAAATAAATTACACCAGGTTCACTGAATGCAAATGTATTCTTAATTTTAGATATGCTCAAGACTCAAAATGTGAATGTATTTGATACAAATTAGAATTAGACTTTTAGACATAAGGTTTAGTATACTTATACTTTCATTTATACAGGGTGGGCAAAAATAAGGGTCCTATTATTAAAAATTCATAACTTTTTTATTTATTGATTTTTTTTTTTTTTTTTTTTAGAATAAGTAAAGGACCCCTTCCGAAGCAAGCATGAGCCGTATTAGCCCTAAGGAACGTACCGTCATTTAGAAAACATTATTTTTGCATAAAAAACTCAAAACAGTGTAAAAAACAATACTTTAGTTTTTGTAAGTTTTAAGAAGTGTTTTTCGGCTAAAATTTGTTTTGTTTATTTCAAAAAATCTCGGAAGGGTCAGTCTACACACACATAAAGTTTGGTGAGTTTAACTTTTATTTTGTGGAAGTTATTCAAATTCAAGTTATTCAAATTTAAAGATAGGACCCTTATTTTGGCCCACCCTATATTTCCAAAAGGGACAGAAAAACAGTTCAAAACAGTTTTTTGGTAATAAATATGCTTCATGCATGCATGCATCTATCTATCTATCTATCTATCTATCTATCTATCTATCTATCTATCTCTCTCTCTCTCTCTCTCTATATATATATATATATACATATATAACTCAGCAGAATACAACTTTTATTACATAATTAATATTTTATAAGCATGTCCCTAAAAGTTCAACACGAAGAATATTTACATTTTTGTGCATATGTGTAATGTGATTATCATCAATTTACCACAGAGTAAAATTTGACACTTATAAGCATCACCTGTTTAGCACAAAGTGTATTCATGCATTCGGTAATTGCTTATGAATTCTATAAATTAGTTTAGTACTCATGAAGGTTAGGACTCAAGATAACCCTATCACAATACGCTCACTCTCACAATAACCATAACCGACACCCATACGATTTCAGCCTGGGTCCTGATTTGCATAAATATCTCTATTTTCCGTAAGGCAAGTTAAAATAATTGTGTAAACATAACGAGAGTAGAAAGTAGGCCTTGGGTTTAGTTTCGACCGTCTCGTACCTCTCACTTCCCTTATTTTTGTCTTTTACTCCTAACATTACATGAGCGATGTTTCTGACAAAGATGGAATAACTGATATTTTCTGCATCGGACACTATCCATCTTACACTTATCGTTGGGTAGTTTTTGACCTTGAAATTGGATTTATTTTAGCACCTAACATCAAGTGGGTTCGTGCTTTGTCTGGGGCGATTTCTATATAAAAATAAAACAATTCACTTTGGATCACTATAGTATTGATTTACTCCTCTCCAGGAGTTAGGCACAAGGCCAGTTTTTATCTTACTCCTACAAGTAAGATGTGACCCAAGGTCGGGTCGGGAAAGTGGGGTTTAAAAATTACCTGGACAGCCCCGTCGGCATTCCCCGGTAGGGGCGCCTCAGGCAGTAAGCAATAAATTTACTCCTCCCCAAAGAGGGGAGGCGAAGCCTGGGAGGGTTGACCTCATAGAACTGTATGTAAATTCTATGGGGTTTTGTTTCATTTTCTTTTCTTATTTTTATTATTAGACCGTGCAAAGCTAATCTCTTCAACAAAAAAATTATTAACGAATTGAAAACATTAAGCAAGTCCTAATTAATATTAAATTTCCTGATTATATTATAGACGAACAAATAAAATTAATGATCATGAAGACCGCCTTATCTGCCAAGACTTTCAACGAACACCGCGTTCAAAAAACACCGCTGACGTAACGGTGATCAAGCTTACCTACGAAAGCAAATTGAACTGAGTGCGGTCGAAGTAGCTCATTGTCTCTCACATTAATTCATATTAAAACAGTGTGAAAGTTTGTAATTTATAGGGAAATGTCTATATCTGTTTCATTCTTTTGATACCATGTCCTCGTTAAATATAGCGAATTTCCTCTATAAATATTAATAGTATAGAATGTTAGATTTTATTGGTTTATTACTTAATAGAAATTTGTTGAAAGTGGAAAGTAAAATATTTATCTGCTACTTTCAGTTATATATTCATCATTTATAGTAATTCATGGCGTCAGTTTGATATCTAGAAAGGGCATTACAGCATTTCACTCATTCAGTGATCTTTATAAACTCTCGAATATTCTGTAGTTGCATGTACAGCGTATCGATAGGCATATATTTCTAAAGTATTATTGGCCAGCTTTCTTTTTAGAAATAAATACGCATTTTTCAAGAAAGATAACTTAACCCTTTTAATTCATAATTTCTGCCAAATCAAACAAAATAAATGGAGTCAAACTGTTTGCGTTCTGTTTAATTAGAAATGACTTCCCGAAATTATGTATGCACCCCGCCACTGCACTCTAAATTCAGGCCCCGTCTAAGTACTTCTTATTTGTATTGATATCATGTATATTTTTTTCTTTTAGCATGCATATTTAAAAATAGTAAGGCACGTGCTAAAACATCATGCTTCACCTTTCTTTACTTATGTCTTCTCGTTTTCCAAAATTAATTTCAAATCTCTGCTTTCTCTGAAAATATCGTTGATCCGGACGAAAAGGGTCAATATCTCATTCGTTTTATTTTTTTCTGAGTTTAATTTACTTTTTTCGTTTTGTCTTTAATATATATATATATATATATATATATATATATATATATATATATTAATTCCTCCGTCAGTAGTTTCAAATTACTACTAATTCTGTCATACATTTGACGTTTTCAATCATCAGGCCACATTCAATCGCTGATTTTTCTCTCATTCTTTTTCTTCTTCTTCTTCTTCTTCTTCTTCTTCTTCTTCTTCTTTAATTAGCGTTCGGCAGTCAACTGTTGATTTTTCTCTTTCTTTTTCTTTTTCTTCTTCTTCTTCTTCTTCTTCTTCTTCTTTTTTCTTCTTCTTCAATTGGCGTTCTAAAGACATGGGCTGATTTTTCTCTCTTTCTTCTTCTTCTTCTTTCTCTTTTTTAACATTTCTCGCTTTCCTTCTCCCTTTCTGGTGTTGTCGGCATGTGACTATTTCTTCCAATCGCATTCTTTGTATGAATTTGAAAACTTTTCCGTTTTTAATTAAAGTTTACCAACCGATTAATAATGCTCGTATTTTAAACAGTTGAAATATTTCGGCAGAACTATACAACATGTGTTTTTGAGTTTATTTTATTAGTTGTTGATTTGCTTCTCCTTTATTCCATTTTTATTTTTACATTTTATCCGAGATATTTTTTATTTTTTCCTCATATATATATATATATATATATATATATATATATATATATATATATATATATATATATATGTGTGTATATATACATATATGTATATATATATGTATATGTATATATATATGCATATATATATGTATATGTATATATATATATATATACATTTATATATATATGTATATGTATACGTATATATATACATATATATATGTATATGTATATGCATATATATATATATATATATATATATATATCACACCATGCACTGGAAATTATTTTAATTTTTATTGATAAAGTAAAAATGCTAGTGAGGACAATCATAACAGTTTGTAAAGGTTAATTCTGATGTAATAGTTATAATAACATCATTTTCTGAAAGGCGCGTACTTATGAGTACCCATTGATACGTATTTATTTATTGCATGATTGTAATATTTTATATATTAATTATGTCATAAATCATGCTACCACAGTTGTGTGAGCTCTTCACTTTCAGCTCTTAGTTCAATAAATCCACTGTTACAACCATATAGTTCGCTAATAACAATATGTATATATATATATATATATATATATATATATATATATATATATATATATATATATATATACATGTGTGTGTGTGTATGAGCGAGGGATATAACGGTGAATTTATTGCAGTATTAGCTGAAAGTAAAGAGCTTACTCAAAGGTGGTAGCACTATGAGTAATGCAGTTGTTATAGTGTTACACGTATATAAAAATGCACCCACTGGAAAAGATTGTATTTCATAGAAGAAAAGTCTCGCTTAGTAAAAAATAAATAATTTCTCTCTAAATAATATTAGTATCATGGTTAACGTTGTTTGTATATTATTAAATAGAATTTTGTTGAAAGGGGACAGTAAATATATACCTGCTCTATAAATTATGTACACACTATCTCTGTTAATTCATACTGTTAGTAGAGTCCTTATGGGTTGCATATGTACGAACGTCTTAGATCATCAATACATGCATATTTTGGCTACATAATTGTGCTCTGTCAGAAAATAATGTGGCATAGTTCTTTTCAGTAGCAATCTATTCCTGTTTTGATCTCGTTGCCGATATTTGGGACTTAACTCTAGGACAACTGATGGAAAACTAAACCATAATTATACCTGGATTTTAGAGGAATGCATTAATGTTGATAGCATAACTGTAGTAAATGAAAGCTGGATCGTGGCACCGCTTGTACTTTGACGCCAACGAGACAGTAACCAAGATGGCGTCCAGCCTTTAACTGACAAATGCACAAACGGTTGCAAGCCTTCATCAAATGCCGTTTTAACGACCATGACCATCACCTAACCCTGCATTCAACAACACCGCGTATCGCACTGAAGAACAAGTTTACAACGTAAAAGCGACTAGAATTGATCGCAACCTAATCGCAAAACTAACTCACTAAATAGGTGAAATACGCATACTTATATCGACCTTAAAATATCAGAGATTTGTAAGCAACAAAACTCATTTGCAGAACCGGACTTGACGAAATTCGTAGTCCCGAATATATGTCGAACACGTTTGATTGCAAGGCCCACTCTACACTTTGTACTAAATACAACACACACAATTCGGTGGCACTTCGACTCCTGTGACTGTCCGTTATAACAGAATCTGGCGACCGATTTTTTGACTCAGCTCTATTAAAATAATTCATTAAAATAACAGTGAAAGCTTTTCCAACATAATCTTTGAATTCAATTAAGCATGTGTATTCTGAAATGTAGCTGCTCACAGAATTTAGCAACGTACAAGTGTGTGTTTTAGAACATATATGAAATACATAACTACATTTTATTCATCTAGAGATTTGCATACACTTTTAAATATCTTTTAGTTGAATTTATCGCATATCGATACGTATGTATTCCAAATGAATTGTGTCAAAAATATTGTTTAGATAAACTCGCATTTGGGAAAGCAGGCGCCTTTCTAAATGTAGTTAAATCAAGATCAGCGAAACCCTATAAATCATGATTTACGCTACATCAGGGGAAATGAATAGGAGCAAAACATTTTCATTTCGGCTAAATGAGAAACGTCTTCGAAACGAATCCATCCGTGAGAGTTCGGTAGTCAAATATCAGCGGACATTAGCTTCTTAAATGTCTCTGATGATGACATTCTAATGTGAATGTACTTTTTAATAAAGTACTTTTTTCTGTCATAAGGAGTTAAGGCATCGATCAAATTCTGAAAGGACTTAAGAACAAATAATAATGAGCACAGAAAATCAAAACGCGTAAACAGCATGGCAAACTCATTCGCCTTGAATGATATTTATGCGTATAAGTCAAGCACTGACAGATTTACATGTAAACACTTGAGGGGATGAAGGGAAAACGTACGACAGAAGAGTAACTAGTGAAAAATGCACACCCAAGCAGATTAAAATGTCAGTCTTATATGGATGATGCCAGAAAAGTGGATGATAGAATATTATATTTGTGAAACCAATATAATATATATATATATATATATATATATATATATATATATATATATATATGTATATAAGACATTGCATCGAATTATATATGTCCAGGCTATGCGTCATAGTCCGGAGGTAAAATGTAAGACTATAGACACCAATATCGAAGGTTCGATCTTTGCCTTAGTAAGCTATGCTAAGGACGGCTGTGCTCCCAAGACACGTGCCCATGGATTACTTTGATGTACGTATAACATTAACAATAATACGTCGTATAAATTTAGAGGCGACCAATAAAGCAATCTTCTGCGTTAATCTGTATTATTAGAACGTGAAATCAATTACATATATATATATATATATATATATATATATATATATATATAGTCTCGGAAGTTTTTTTAACCTTCAAAACTGGAAAAAAATGTTTTTCGTTGAAAGATTTATGTCTAGTAAGTCAAGCAATCTACAGCAATAACTATATTAGTTAACTTCCAAGAATTTACTCTAATATAAATATATTTTTATATACGTATTTTATATATAGGATCGTCAGTTGTTTACCATGAACACTGTTTCGGGATTTTAAAAACAAAACAGCATTTCTTTATCATGGCATTCCAGCAGTGTTGGTCAGACGCCACCTCCCTATTTAATAATTATTTTTTAATTAAAAAGTTTACGAATATTTGATTTAGTTTTGCTTCCAGATTTATTTTTTTTAAGTTATTAAATATAGTTTCTCTTTACCTGTGTTGTTCTTTTCAAAGTAAGTTTACTATTTTACAGAACATCTATTTTATAGAGTTAGATGATTCCATTATAATAACCCCCCTTTTTGTTCCTCTTGTTTTAAAATGAAAATATATATATATATATATATACATATATATATATATATATATATGTGGCTGTATTTCGCAAGTTTTAGATGAGGATTTATATTTTTTTATTTTGATCAGTTAGATGGTATTCACGTGTCGGCCGATGCCACCTCTGACCTTGTGCAGGTGCTCTATCGCGAACTCAGGATTCTTAATATGTAAGTTGTGAATTTTGAAGAAAACCCTTTATTATATCCATATTTCCTTGTGACATTAGCAATAGATTTGATTTAAGAATTCAATTTCAGGTAGGTAGTGAAAGTTAGTCCTAGAAGCATATCAAAGCAAATAGCTTATTCAAATATAGAGACACACATTTTCACACTGGAAAAACGAGGATCCGAGCGATGGTGAGTAAAAGAGAGAAACTTTGTTTTAGATTATGAAAAGTAATAACCCACTTGTTCACAATTGCACCACGTAGTCTAGGTCGAAAGAGTAAGACGCAACATATCTTTATCATCAATATTTCTGAAAGTGTTGCTGAAGATTGAAAATACTCAGTTTTGCTCTTTTTTAAGTTGATACTGTATTCGCGTTCTCACATTAACTCAATAGTGCAATTATATATATATATATATATTAGAGACGGTGGTCTAAAGTACAGACGTGGAGAGCTGCATGTGTATGTGTATATCAGACAACATAGACGATGTAAACCATTAAAGACGTGGAGAATTGTCCGGGCATTCGGGTCTGGATTTACGCCGGCCTATCGGTTGTCCGTCCTGTGCAGTTCTAGGAGGTGCACCCTCCCAGGCTTTGCCTTCTCGCCCTTTAGGAAGGGGTTAGTTTATTGCAAATCGTCTGAGGCGCCCCGACCGGGGAATGCCGACAGGACTGCCCAGGCAAATGTTTAACAGCCAGAATGCTCAAATTCTCGAGCGCTGGTTTTTCCCCACTTTCCCGACTTTGTGTCACATCTTACCTTGTGGTAGGAAGATAAATAGAATCAGACAACATAGACGATGTTAACTATTAAATGCTTGTTGTTTCAAATATGACACACTCCAACAAAATGCCTGTTTAATTCATATTGAACAAATATGTGTCAGCTTCCAACTTATTTCATAACGTGTTTTCCGTTCATAAATAAATACATTGATTTTATTTTGCTTATGATATCGTGGCTAAATATAATTGATATATATTTGGTAAATATTATATATGATTTGTTGCAATAATTATTCCATTTGTTGCACATTTGCTACATCATATATATATTTTTAAAAAAGATTTGTTTTCTAAAAATCATTCATACTATTTTATATTACCCCTATAAAACGGTTTTCACTTAATAAAATGTTTTTAAACAAATATAGAAAATAAAGCATTGAATCGTCAGAGCAAAATCTAGGGAGATCTTGGCCTATCATATTTTAATTGTGTTTTTCAACTCTCACTCACACACACACACACGCATCTTCCTTTGTCTCTCTCTCCCTCTTTAACTTTCTCTCTCAATGTATATATATATATATATATATATATATATATATATATATATATATATATACATACATAAAAAGGGAGTAGAGATGAATATAACGAGGCAGTTCTGAAAGTTTTTACACTATGAATATTGAAGAATATTATGTTTCTTACATGAGTTATACTATTCATGTACTTCTACTGAAAGCGAATCTTTGGAATGCTATGAAATTATTGAAACGAAAATACGAGTTCGTAGATATGCCGGAGACATTTAATGACGTCATGCGCAGCGTGCATCTGAAATTTAAAAAAAATGCAAAATGCGAGGAATGGTCAGTAAAGAAAAAATATTCCTTAGATGTTGTCATCATGTTTATCAAAGATTTATGTGATCGGGTTGGACTGGAATAACTTCAGTTTTACAATATCGTCAACATATATATATATATATATATATATATATATATATATAAGTGTGTGTACATATATACATATATATATATATATATATATATACATATATATATATACATATATATGCATATATATACATATACATACATATATATACATATATACATACATATATATATATACATATGTATATATATATGTATATGAGTATATATATATGTAGATGTGTATATATATGTGGATGTATATACATACATATATGTATATATATATATATATTAAAATATATATAGATATATAAACATATAAATATATAGAGGTGTAAATATACATAAATACTTATATAAAAACATTCAACAAATTAAAACATTACATTTGTTCTAAGAATTAGAAGTTCAATCCAGTATTGCGTACGATCGTTTCCAAAACAGTTTAAATTAATGAAGCTAATCCTAAACATCCTTCATCAACATTTTTAGCAATACGTCGTACATAAAATTTGAGAAAAAATTATATATATATATATATATATATGTATATATAATTATATATAAATATTGATATGTATATATGTATATATATATATATATATATATATATATATATATATATATATAAGAAACTTTCTTGTATGTGACAGGTAGCTTAGTAGCGTGCAAGTGACTGGGTTTTTAATCCTGAGTTCGGATATGTTCAATTTTGTAGCCCGAAAGAAGTCTAGGACTTCGGGTGTATGGCTTTCGTGAGGTGTGGGCTGCGGCATTGTCTTATTGTGGAAATATTTATATATTTCATCTCACATTAAAAAATCTCATATATCTATATATAGAGAAAAATATATGCATATAAATATATGTGTATATATATATATATATATATATATACACACATATATTTATATGCATATATGCACATTAATATATACATATATATATACATACACATATACATATATATATATACATATATGTATATACATATATATACATATATATATATATATGTGTGTGTGTGTGTGTTTATGTATGCATATATATTAGCAGGAAGACTCAATGTTGAATGTTGATCATTATAATGAACCTATTAACTATAATAATAAATGATGTCACTTCCTTTGTGTTATATACCCCTTACATATTTATACACCACTATATGGTCTGAAAGATCTTGCAATATTGGACTTTTATCTGAATTAGTACCTTATACAAATCGTTCAAATTTCTTTAAAATCAGATATACGTATTTTAAGTTATAAGGGGTTTTCTACCCATGAGTCAGGGGTACATCGATATTCAGAACATAGATGATACACAAGAAACTAGAAACAACGTATATTGGCTTTATTTCATTTAATGTATTACATATGATATTAATTTTATCAAAATAATATGTATTCGAAGTTTTCGAGATGGTACAAACCCCATAGATTTTGTATTTTAAGAGTGCACTTAGAAGTTAAGTACCGCGTTCTTTCGATACTGTAGGAAAGTGCATACATTTGATTTAAATTTCATCAAAATTACATATATTTAAAACTTAAATCGATGTATGCCCTCATAAGTTTAATGTGTGCACTTATATTTTCGGAAAGACTTTAATTTATAACCCAGTAAATTTTACATGAGAATACGCTTTAAGGTTTTATGTAAGTTCTGTAACTTTTCGTTCCATAGGGTATACAGGAAAATGCCCCCTACATTATATCATAAATATACGGGAGAAAGTATATTCATATATATATATATATATATATATATATATATATATATATATATATATATATATATATATATAGCGAAAGAGAGAGAGAGAGAGAGAGATAACATGCTAACTGTTTTCTTCCTACATATAGCTTTAGTCCTTTCAAAACTAATGCCAATAGCAATATCCTGTCTTTGCAATAAGTATATTTCGTTCTTCTAAGCTCATCACACCCAAGGGGATGTATGCCTTGTCTAGAGCTATTTCCATAAAAACAGAAAGCAAAAATGAGAATATATATATATATATATATATATATATATATATATATATATATATATATATATATATATATAAGGAAATATTGAAATGATGACACAAAGTAAAGTTATATACTAGACCAATCTATTGTAATCATAGAGTGTTAAACACATAAATAAAGAATTCAATGAAATAACTATACATCCATGAGTTTTCAAATAATTACTCTTATCCTTATGAGAAAAAAAACAACAGATTGACTAACATTGGTAAGATTTAATTTGAAAATTAACAACAAAATTTAAAGATATGATTTACGCAATTTATTTTAAGTCATTTTATTTAATTTCCTTGCTTAAATAACTGATGAGTATAATAAATGTGTAGAATATGTAACTTTACCTTTTTTCACCATTTCAATATTCCATATAACAAAACTCTATCCCATCTGTTTACAAGGATTGGATCTAATAGTATACACATATCAACAATTATATTTATCTAGTTCACATGTCATTGCTATATATGTATTGCATTTCTTCTAATTACATATATATATATATATAGTGTTTAAGCACATACTAAGCCAAAAACTGTATATATATAATAAACATTTTATGTTTTAATATCAGTATTCTAATATATAAAATTATCTTTTCGGATTTTCGGAGTTTGTCATGGAAATCAATTAATCTGAGTAATCTATATTTGATTCGGACATTGTAATTATTCTTATTCATATTTTGACAAAGTCCTTTCCAATAACAATATATTCTTTTCGGGTAAGGAAACTACTCGCTTTATTCGAGTTACTTATCCTGTTACTTACAGCTATTGCTGCACTCGAAGTATAAGTCAGTATTCGATAGGCATTCGACTCCGTTGACGAGGAAACTCAATTAGAAGCTAGTATTTCTAGCATCCTATGTGCTACCCTCCGACGACGTAGTTATTAAAATATACGATTAAATGCAGTGTGTTATACATAAAAGTCTTAAAAGTGATTGTCTATTTATAATGAAAAATTTTAGAGAATGTGTTTATGTGAGGTAGGAAAATGTATGCTGCGTTCTTCAAAGAAAGGGAACCCTTTTTACCAATCGCTATATCAAACACATTTTGCTCATAAGAACTAGAAAAATTGGTTTATGTTCAAAATCAAAATACACCCATTTCAAAACTATTAAACACTCAGCTATACGTCCACTACGGATACGTATTGAAGAAGCCATCTTCCAAATAATAAAAAATAACCCTAATAAAATATCGCAGGTAGCATATAAAAATATGCTTACGTGTATGTTAATAAAACCAAAAATAAACATCACTGTAAAAACCTCTAAAAACGAATACCAATACAAATTTAAAGAACTTAGAGAGAAATACAAAGACCGTCGGGCAATCTACACAGATGGATCTAGATATGAGAAAAATGTTAGGGGCAGTTTAAGATAATGAAGAGTGGCTAATTGAATTATTGTCGAGTCCATTGTAGGCGGAACGTCGAGAAAGAAAGAACGCGACTTGATAACTGTTCAAAAGGAGAACGGTTCCGCAGTGCAAGCGAGACTTGAAACGCGGCGGTTTCAGAAACGCGAAGAGTCGTATCACTCGGTGATTGGAGTATCTAAGTACCGGAAAAATAGTTTACCGATGCTTATAGCACTGATGAAGCTTTATTGGCTATGATACCCAAGCCCGTCTTGCTGTTAGGCTTTCGTGTTCGCTGACTAAAAATGCGACTGATAAGCAAGTTGGTAAGTGAAGGATTCTCCTTACTTGTATTTCATCAAACAGACAATTGGAAGAGCTTCTGGAACCATTGCTTCAGTTCACGCTCGGATAGACAATGCAGAGCAAATTGCATAGGGTTTAGGTTTAGGGTTGCTTTCCAATCGGATATCTATATATGAACGAGTTTCTAGCGGAAACCAAGTATGTGACCTCAGCAAGAAAAAGAATTTCATGAGACAGGAGTATGTCAAAAGATTTTTTTGTATGTGTGTGCATAGATGGCGTAAAAGTCCCTGTGATGGGAAATAAAGAAAACCAAAGTGTTTCCATATACGTTCTGTTCTTTGTCATTCTTGTTGGATCTTACCGGATTCCCTGAAAGAACAGGTAATACAATAGCAGCAGCTACAAGTGTTTACAAACAAATCAACATAAGACTACATAACAATGTTTTTTTAATCTGTTGTGCTGAAATACAGACAATAAATCTGGTAATTGATATTGCAAAAGAATTACAAGAAAAAACACTTTGCAATATTTACAGACTAGTTATTTCTCCTCATTGCCCTAGACGAAAGGAGATCGAACAACTCAACAGTCTCGACCCTTCAGCTAGCAAGATTCGATTAACCGTTAATACCACGTCGGCAATTAACCTTCCACTGAAAGTTTAAGTTTATAGAGAATAGAAATTCACTGCGGTCTCCAGTCATCATGTATATGCCGGTAAGGAGAGATGACATACACCACCTTGTATTTTGGAATAGTCATCCATTTTTTACTGGGCAGGCTCAATGCCCCTTATCATCGGTTATCGAACGGAAACCGGTGTAACAAAGTGCTTATTCCGTATACGTTTGCAAGATATTAAGAGTTACATAACTACTGAGTATGTCTTTGCTGGAGGTACTGTGCCCTATAACTGCACATAGAAATATGTAACCTTTTCAAAACGCGTCTACGTGATCGGCTTTCTAATCTTATCGTTGTAATTAACTGGGAGACATAAAATGTACTCTTATGTAAAATTACCAAAGAAAGCAAAAGAACGTGTTCTCAGATCTTTGATTGCACGCATAAGGAATCGTCCTTATACGTGTATAACCCCTATTAACACTTAAACGATATCCTGTGTTTATGAAATTTACATCATATGTATATCATTATATGGAAAAAAATGGAAGTGGTCTGTAAACTTTAAGTGACTTCATAACATAAGACACATTCATAGCTAGCTAAACATCTTATTAAACTTCTAATATACCCTACTTTTATGAAATTTGTACCATATGCATGCAATTCTCCAGGTAATATAATAGAAGTGACCTGAATCTCTGCGTAACCCTTCGTGTGCCGCATATCTACGTGTCCACACTTCTAAGTGACCCATTGGGACTGAACCTCCTTAAAACATCATACACGTATGTTTAATTAAAAATAAAATTACACCATATCTATAAGACACAACTAGGGAGAAGGCAAAACAAATGATTAATATGGCTTAGTATTAAAGACGCTGAAAAGAAATTGAAATTGCAACTGAGACGTAATGACCAACTGCGATTATTGGCCATACTTATCGGGGTACCTTAATTGAGAAGTTCTGCAGCAAGATGTTTGTTCACATTACATTTAAAAGTATGCATGTTGGTACAGTAGGGGAAACAGACAGCATAGAAGGAATTTGAAAATCAGGTGGTCCGAAGAAAGAAGCAATTAGAGTAGAAAATTTGTCAGGTAGCTGGTGAACTCTACAGTGAAGAGTGAGATGTTGCTGATAGTCGGATTTTTCGCGGGTATTTACGTTGAGGAGGGAGTACACGTGCAAAAATTCCATCTGAGCATATTCAGTGGAAGTAACTGTAAAACAATCATGGGACGAGAGCTAGAGCTTGATAAACAGATCGGGACCTATTAAATGATGTACTCTTAATGCAAATCTGAAATATTTATATTTTTAAGTGATAAGGTGTACGCATACTATGCACAGTTAACAACCTTTTGAAATACGACAAAGAAACTGAAAATTGGGGAATACATTTCAATTGACATTTATTACATGTTGTAGACACTTTAAACACATTGGAGGCATCTGCATGTTAATGAAGAGCTTCCACACACGCTTTGCCCGCTTTTATATTAAAAAAGATATACCAAAATTACGTATCTGTGTTTCAAAGTAAATAATGGTCGGTTTATTAGTTTACGAGTTAATCCTGAACAAACACATATATGAAGAAATACATCATTAACTTTTTTAAAAATAGAGACAGGTAAAGATTTTTTATTTGAAAATAACACCTTACTTTATTGTAAACTAAGGTTTAATATTGAACGGTTCTTTTTACGGGGAGCGTTTAAAATGTAATCATTGATATGAAACTACGTTGTATTAATGAAACACCGCTTATTAAAGGCTATATTAGGATGAAGATTAATCAGTTTATCAGGTGGACGGTGAGACAACACCTTGAGGATTCGAAATGATTTTTAAAACTGGGCAGAATTTATTATAACAAACGGCTCAATCAGAATTTGATAACATTTGAATGGACAACGACCATGTTGTAGTCGGTTGGAAAGAAGTATTGTAGCTTTGCGTTTGTATTTCTTAAAATAAACTCACGAAAGTTTCGTTTAGCAACATGCACACAGAGAAAGACAGGGGCATGATTTACCTTGCTCGTAGCTAGATGAGTTTTTATAACGATAAATAAACAAATACTGATAACGCCTTTTTTGTGAAAAAGAGACTGTATAGAGGAGAGGAGATACAGTGGCGGCCTGCCTTGTTTGGGGTGAACTATGTTAACAAAAAAATAAACTAAGATTTCGGAGTCGATGTTGTACTCTGTTAAGGAAGACAAGAGTGTGTTCGCCTTCCAATCAGCTAAATCCCATCCATTCACTGTGGAGGTGCCAAGATGCCGGAGAGCCCTCTACTCCAATAGCTTCTTTCCTCGTCCTGCTGTCCTCTGGAACTCCCTCTCTGTTCCCTGTTTCCCGACAGTACCGACATGCATAGGTTTAAAACTAATGTAAACAAACATATCACTACACTACTCTTAACTTGGGGTGACATCCAAAACCCACACCCAAAGTCTCAGTAACCCCTTACGACTACAGTGGCGGCATGCCTTGTTTCGGGTGAAATATGTAAAAATAAAAAAATAAGCATCACTCTATCCCAGTACGTATCTGGTCCCTATACATTTAGAAGATTGCGTCAGGGGTCATATACATTCTTGACTGGTAGAATAATTAAACTTTTACGTGTTATTCCACCGCTCCAGCAAGCATCTCACTTCTACGTTTTAATCGAGTAAATATAGTTTCCTTTAAATAGACGAATATTTATACATTTTCCTTTCTATCAAACAGAGCTAAGATAGGAATGGTAGTCTCACATTTTTAATTACGTATTTTCACGCCGTCCGTGTCAGTTTTGCGCACATATTTTGGTTACGCCTATGTATATATTTCAAAGAGTTGTCTAAAAATTTATTATGCGATACATTATGCTACATTTAATCGTTTGATTTAAACTATGATTAGTTTTCGTCCTTCATGCTTTCGACTCTGTGTAAACTAGCTTGATTACATTCACAACGTCTGCATATAAAACAAATAGAAAATCGAAAAGCTTTACTACCCCATAAATATGTGAAATGAGACACTTCTACTGAATGTCGTGTGAATGTCCACGAACTTTATTAACATTTACGTTAAAACGAATTACATTAATAAACTTAGTTATAGTTTAATGTTGTTTGCATTATAACATAGCACTGCTCCTTGTAAAGAAATGAACACTCAGCATTTGGGGATTTCTCTTACTTTCGTATGGAGAGAGATGACGCATGGATAACATATCTAGCTGCTGCCAAAGCGGCCCGGGTATGAATGTTCGCTTGAAAGAATTGCCATATCTAACTTAAACGAATAATACGACTAAACAGCTATCTATGGATGTCTATATTTACTCCTATTTCGTTCATTAAGTATTCAAGTAAGATAGGTAACGATTGCTAATTTGCTTGGCGCATTGGTTTGCTGAAATAAAAAATGAGTTTACAGCATTCGATAGTGTAAGCAAATATTAGAAAAAAAACACATATTATAGTTATGCATAATTTAATAGCGAGCCGACGACTAAGATATATGCCTCAACCCTGAACGATCTGGTTTCGAATTTCAGTTTAAACCATTCGCCACGGTGAAGAGGCATTATGCAACTAAACAGCTATCTGTGGGTGACAATATCCATATATAAAGTAAAGTTAGTTTCTTACGAGAACAAACATAACATATCTTCGTTGAGTCACAAAAGGCAAGTATTGGTCTATATTCTTAGCAACAAAAGATGTACTTTCACCAATTTGTAATCTAATTATAAATTTGTGTTTTTGCTTACTAACACCATAGCCATTGTCGGAGAAGATAACTTTTTCCTCTATCGTAAGTACTCTTCTTGAAACGCTAATCAACAAGTATTAATTTTATAAAATAAAATTGTTCGAACTATACCGATTGTCAGTAATTTTTTCGAATTGTTATTAGCTTGAATGTTTGATGGTGCAATCTCAACAACCAACACTTATGTCAATACACACAATGTTGTATTCAATAATAATAATAAAAACACAATGTATTAGCCACTCAGTCTATTTTACAAAGGCATAATTTAAAGACTACACTTCATCAATTCGAAATATGTGTTCACATAATATGTAATTACCTATTTTTCTCTTTCTTTAACATATAGTATCAATCACCGCTGATTTATTAACATTTATTACTATTACATTTTAAATAACTTTGTCTTTTTTACTTTCCTTCAAAGTTTACGACAAAAAATAAGACTCCCTTTTTATCTCTTTATCCACATTTAATAGGATTAATTTACTGCATTTTCTCTCAATCATTCGTTTTTTTTCCTTCATGTACATCGCATAATTTCGTGTTTACCTTTCACTTATATCTACTAGTGTCGCAGTTGTCATCGCGGCAGTGTTGACGGTACTGCGACATATACCGTTTCAAGGCAGAATATTTGCTAGAAATGGCAACAGTAAGGATTTCTGCTACACCTCGGCTGATCAAAGTGTAGTATCTGTTCCGATGGATACTGCACCCCATAGACTGGTTTGTCTTGGCCTTCGGGGCTTGATTTACGCCGGTCCATGGGTCTGTCCTGTGCAGTTCTAGGAGGTGCACCCTCCCAGGCCTCGCCTCCCCTCTTTGGGGAGGAGTAAGTTTATTGCTTACTGCCAGAGGCGCCCCTACCGACTCGACCTTGGGTCACATCTTACTTGTGGGAGTTAGATAAAAACTGGCCTTGTGCCTAACTTCTGGAGAGGAGTAAATCAATACACCTCGGCTTGTAAAACAACTGCGACTGTTGCTACTGTGTGGAAAAAACGGATGCTTTGTGGAGTATGGAACGACATTGCCGAGATATCTTTCACATAAAGTTCGGATTGATCAAATAGTTCATGAGCGGGTTCTTCTCTTTCCTTTAACACGCTTTAGAAGTATTAACGAATAAGTCTAGCATTTTGACGGTTCTCATATCCAGCAGCTCATGAGAGAGTTAGAAAACCTAATTAACACAGTGAGCATGGAAACAACGAAGAATCATATTCTGTGCAAGAATCACGCTTTTGTACCAATCTAAGGATCTCTCATCACATATATCCGGACCGCGTTCAGATATGTTGGATGCAGCACGATCATAAACATGCATTACATCAATTTTCTGAAAATACGGACCCAATAAATAGCGAGTTTCGAGTGGGGGATTATATCACAGCGTTAACGCAATAGCTACTACATATTACGGACGCTGTAATTCCGTCAAATACGGCTGATCGGTTTCTTAATCTGAAGGAAGGAATCCATGCCACCAAGCACTCTGGACGTCCGGAGTCTTGAATCTTTTACAATCACATCGTAATATTTAATGTGCATGTACTTATATTTATCAACGTCTATTATTTAATTTAATATAATCGACGATAGTAGCATTGCATCAATAACACGTGCATGAAAATAATGTTAAATTATTGTAATCTCATTTAAATCATAAATATAAACAAACATAAATCAATAATGTCACACATATGTAATCGATTCGGTCAGAATAATTGATCTTGAAACGAAGTATAGGAAGCATACATAATCAGGGGAAAAGGATTTTCGGATTCAAGGTAAAAGTTCACATCAATTATTTGAAATTATTTAAGCATCTTAATAAAAATGTGTTGATATCCCATTTATATCAATATTTTAAATAATAAAAATAAATAGTATTGAGAATGTGAAATATGTTCTGGTATAAAATATACATAGGTATTGCTTAACTTAAGTTAAGGTGTATGGCAACTATATACTATTGTCTTGAACCATGACATGCATATAAAAGAGTCGACGATTTTATTTAAAAGTTAATTCTTGAATTAGATTGAAAAGGCAGACAGTCGAAAATTAGTTTAGTCGAAATACACAAGGCCCTTAATCGCACACTGGTCAATTATTAATCAACATGCGCAAAACTAGTCCGAGAATGAGGTTTACGTTTTATTTATTACATGAGGTGACGTCACATACCTTTAACTAGAGTTACCTTACTTGGTCGAATCTTTGATGTTTAATTGGTTTGAGTGTGCTAAAAATGTAAAAATTGCATGAAATTATTCACGTAGCGAAACAGGTTTACAGTCAGACAACTAAACTATGCTTAGCGGTACAATTTATTTTGGATCGGCATTTTCGGTTTCACTATTCGTCTTCTGGATAAACTAGTGACTACTAAATTTTTAAAAATAGATGTATTCTTGTTTGCCTTAACCACTGTTTCGGATCATGTTTTCTCCCTCTTTTGTTTCATTTTACTTCAGTCGAAGTTCTCATAAATCAAGAGGCACGTTCTTGGGGCTATCACTTGATCTCTATATGAGATGCATAGATATTAGAATATTCTATTAATTTTGTGTTTTACCTGTCAAACGTTGAGTTAGTAAAGACGTTAAGAATATTAATTTTCCTCTCCATAATTGACTTGTGAACTATATTATGGTATATTTTTCTTGTAATCTCTTTAAGAATTCCAGGACATACATTCATCTAGTCTGGTAGAGCATCCAGCTAAGTGCTGTTACTTGAGGAAACATTTATTGGAAAAGATGCATCATTCTTCGTATGGGCTAGTGTATAGCCGTGTCGAGACGATCTCTGAATACTATATTGTTTTGAACATTTGGTCAGGGTTTACTTGTTGAGAAACTATCTTCATGTATGGTTATCTTGACAAACCCTTGTACAGCGAGACCGAATACACTCGAGGATTACGTCTAGTAAGTAATTCAATGTGTTCGCATATAGTTATTGAATTTAAAAGAAAATGGCGTCTGCAACGAGTCAGTGATTGCACGGATTGGGTTAAAAAGAAGCCATATATACGCATAAATGTTAAAAATTATACTCGTGCTTTCACTACATATAATCGCGCAGTATAATAATTGTTGTGAAAGAGGTAGGGCGTATAGACTTTAATACGCCATGCTCTGTTGATTGTATAAACTGCTTTAATTGTTAAGCGTGGCTAATCTAATATACTTTAAGAGAAATTCATATAAAAAGCACGAAAGGTTCAGAACAAAAGAAACCAAACGAGACAGCCTATTTTCTTTATGAATGCATGTCGCTGACTTCAATGGAATCTGATGTCTGAAAAGAGAAACCTGTTACGTGTTATTCAAAATCATCAGAGAGCATCTGAACAAGGTAGAGTAGTATGCAATATATATATAAAAAGTTTATAGAGCGATTCAGTTTTTAATCAAATTAATATGTTTGTGTGCTAAGTTGCCCATATTTTATCGTAATAAATTGTGCATATTGTATCATAATAAATGCGTATTCGAATACATATACGGCGCTGCCAGGAATCTGCTGAAGAACGTGTTATATAGTGTATACTGAGCGTTGAACACCATACGAAACTTTTTTATTTAATCCTTTGATATGTGTTATGTTATTTTTTTAGAGTGGGGCCAAAGGATTTACTGAAAGTTGCTTTAGAGAGAGGTATATGAGAACAGTGGCATTTTCTGAAAATGTTTCTTTATAATACCTTAGTTTTAAACACCTTTTTAACCTTAGGATACATTAGACACTGAGGATTTGGGGCATGAATATATTTAACTGCAAAAATAAATTCTTCCTGTCAGGTCTGAAAGTCATTTTACCAAGCTTCAGGTTTTCATTTATAAATTTAACAATTACCAATTTAAATGAAACTGAGTATTACCGACCCCGCTGTCAGGTCCAGCAAACATAAATCATCAATCACTGTTCAAATGTATAATTTGAGGGGGGGATTTAAATTATTTCGTCAGTAGTTGTATACTTTCTTATTTTAGTATTGTTAATGAAATATATCGCCCAATGAAAAAAATCGTCTCATGCAGCTGAGTGTTACATAAGGTGAAGGTGAAGCCGAATTTAGATATTCGAATCCATACAAGCCTTTTCGACCATCATTCTTGATACAGATATAGTATATGTTTAAATGTACAGTGTTTGTATTTTTACTCGTGATCATTTGCATATAAATTGCAAGAGTAAATTGTGTATGCGAGTGAGATGTTGCTTACATAAAAAATAACAAGAATAAAAAGCATTTTTCGAGTCTTTTTTTTGTAGACAAACTTGCGTACATACGACAACGAATTAGGATTCCTATGTTATTCAATATCTTCTGGGCATTTTAATTTTTTTTATATGCTTGAAGAAACAATCATACTGTTAAAAATGTGGTAAGTAGATCTAAGGTGGTTCCGCTCGAGGCATTCTTTCTTGCTTGACATGGTGCGAAACCGACTTCGCAATGTAGTGGCACTTATATCTTCTCCTCCGTTACAATTCTTTTTCACACAGAAAATATGTGGCTTGCCCTCTTTCTACTCTATAGTTATGTTCATGTTAGGTGCTTAACCTACCTCTAATCCCTAGTCCACAACAAAAATATTCATAGCAAGAACTCGCCTAGCAACAAAGACCACAGCAAATACATTTATATTCTGTCTCTCCTTTTGTCTCTTTCTCTTTCTCTCTCCCTCTCTTTCTCTCTCTCTCTCTCTCTCTATCTCTCTTTCTCTCTCTCTCTCTCTCTCTCTCTCTCTCTATATATATATATATATATATATATATATATATATATATATATATATATATATACCTGAAGACCAAACATACCTTCAATAAACATAGTTTCTTTCCTAGAAAGTCCTTATCTCTGGGAGTAAATCTAGACCGACTACAACATGGTCGTCTTAAAGTTTGTAACCATTTTTGACTTTCAGTCCTTATATTCAATGAGCGATGTTTCTGACAAAGGGGTAATAATTGCTGTCATCTGGATCGGAATTTATCAATCTAACACTTATCGTTGGCTAGTATTTTTTACTTTGAATTTGCATTTTCAGCTTCTAACATCAGTTGCTGCATGCCCTGTGAGGAGCGATTTCCATAATAAAATAAAATTAAAGAAATACTTGTTTATTTGTCTTCTTAATTAATCTTCCTATTTCACCAATTGTTTCCTATCCTCTCATGATGTGAGTCATCGTCCAACTGACACTCTTTTTTTAGACCTTATTCTCAAGTGGTCTTCATAAGCGGTGACCCATCAGTAAATAAGTGTATGAGAAACGAGATTTTCCGCCAACTTATTACAAAAAATACCGTCCACAGAATGCTTTTTTTAACCTTTTCAAAACTGAAATAATGTATCAACTATTTTTATTTAAAGGTTATTTATGTTGATATTTAAATCGAAAGTATATTATCTAACGTAGAAGAGTGGTGTGTGTTTTTAAAATCATATTGATTGAACAATGAATTATCACATTATATATATATTATTTTATATATCTATTTTACGGTTAAAAGTGGAGGCTAGTTTTACACATTTATTACACATAATTAAGCATTGCTTTGGTCATCTTCGTTTACACTTTATTTAGATTCACGTTTTCATATATCGATTGTGAAAAGATATGACATTTCTCCTACTTCCGTATGAAAAATATATTAGCAACAACTATTGAGGGATATGTGTGGCTGAGAAATATTTGTGGGAATACACGTATTAACAACAATAGAAAATTATTAATAACGTTGACATAAGATTATACAACGATCTTTCTCTCTGTGTACTTGAAGCTAAACGGAATTTCTATGAGCAGAGTTTATTATGAGACCTACTTGTCTGAGAAACAAAATACCACTGGCTAGCTACCGACATAGTAAGAGCATGGTTGTGTTCAAGTCAAATGTTGAGAAATTATCTCTCTGTGAGAATCAAATGTTGTGGACATGAAGCTAAACGGAACTTCTATGATCAGGGTTTATTTCTGAGAACTACCGATCTGTGGAACAAAATATCACTAGCCTGCTTTTCTTAAATAGTTAGAACATGGTGGTGTTCAAGTAAAATGTTCAGAAACTCTCTTTCTCTCTCTCTCTCTCTCTCTCTCTCTCTCTCTCTCTCTCTCTCTCTCTCTCTCTCTCTCTCTCTCTCTCTCTCTCTCTCTCTCTCTCTCTCTCTCTCTCTCTCTCTCTCTCTCTCTCTGTACCTGCAGCTAAAAGAAACTTCTATTAGCAGTGGGTCTTTCTTAGAACTACTTGTCTGTGAAAGAAAACATACATCAGGGCTGCTTCCTAAATAGTCAGAACATGTTCGTGTTCAAGTTAAATGTTGAGAAAATCTCTCTCTGTGTACATGAAGCTTGACAGAACTTCTATGAGCAGGGTTTATTTCCGAGAACTACTTGTCTCTTAAACAAAACACGACTGGCTTGCTTACCAAATACGCAGAACATGGTTTTGTTCAAGTCCAATATTGAGAAATTCTTCTTCTGTGTACCTGCAGCTAAACAGAACGTCTACAGGCAGAGTTTCCTTTTGAGCACTACTTGTCTGTGAAACGAAAATACAACGGCGCTCCTTCCCAAATAATTAAAAGTGTATTACTAGCGTTGGAACCGACGTTGAAATGATACACTTTGAAAATTGAGAAACTAGACAGCTTAAAGCGATATGTTGTCAAATAAATTAATTATTAATTAATTTGTTTTAAAATCAAAATGAAAATCCGACAATTAGGATAAAAAAATGATTCAATAAATATTTCATTTATTAAACAACCTCTCGGGTCAAGTTGTCTGGTTTCTCAATCTTCAAAGTTTATCATTTCAACGACTTTCCTAACCGCTCTCTTTATTGTGCACACGCTCGCCAGTGCCTTTCACTACGTACATCGAGCATGAAAAGCATCTCGTCAAAAACACCCGAAAGAATGGCCAATCTTTTCTAGTCAAATTTTTAGAAATGTTCTCCTTTTTTACCTGAAGCTAAACGGAACTTCTATGACCAGGGTTTATTGCGAGAACTACGTGTTGGTGAAACAAAATACCACTGACTTGCTACCCAAATATTCACAAAATGGTCGAGTTTAACTCAAATGTTGAGAAATGTTTTCTCTGTGTACCTGTAGCTAAACGGAACTTCTATGAGCAGGGTCCATTTCTAAGAACTACTTGTCTGTGAAACAAAATACCACTGGCCTGCTTCCCAAACAGTCAGAACACGGTCCTGTTTAATTCAAATGATTATAAATTCTCTCTCTGTGTACCTGAAGCAAAACGAGACTTCTATGAACTTAGTTTTCTTCTGAGAACTACTTGTCTGTGAAGCAAAATAGAACGGGGCTGTTTACCAACTGATTAGAACATGGTCGTTTTCAAGTCCAATTTTAAAAAGTTCCTGTTGATATATCTTTTTGTATGATACAATTCTGATCAGTATCACCAATCGTCTCCGACGCTAAGGTGTTTGTCTGACCGTTCACCTGACAAACTCATTAACATTTATTGTCTTGCAGCCTTTGCGCCTTGATAAGCGGGGATGCATTAGTAAACCCAATGTGGAATTTTGGATACTGGATGATTTATAACGGCTAGAAAAAGATAAATATGGAAAATATATTAAGTTTCTGAAAAAAATAGCCATAGAGATATAATATACATTTAAGGCATGATATTAACTCGACCAACTGTACTTACACGAGATGATAACAGACACTACATGCAGTTTTTATCATATTAAGATGTTCTATACTATTCATATGTATTTCCTTCCCACAATAATCATTCATATATTCACTTTCAACATATATATGTATATATATATATATATATATATAATTAAATGTGTATTACTAGCGTTGTAAACGGCGTTGAAATGATACACTTTGAAAATTGAGAAACTAGACAGCTTAAAGGGGTATGTTGTCAAATAAATTTATTATTTATGAATTTCTTTTTAAAATCAAAATAAAAATCCGACAATTAGGATTAAAAAAAAATGATTCAATAAATATTTCATTTATTAAACAACCTCTCGCGTCAAGTTGTCTGGTTTCTTAATCTTCAAAGTTTATCATTTCAACGGCTTTTCTAACCGTTCTCTTTATTTTGCACACGCTCGCCAGCGCCTTTCACTACGTTCATCGGCCATGAAAAGAATCTCGTCAAAAACACCCGAAAGAATCGACAATTTTCGGTTACGACGTAAGCCCTCGGCGATCAAGAAACAACAGAAAAAGTAGAAAATAGAATGAATATTGTCTGTATTAGCACGATTAGAGTTTATAAAACCGCAATTTTTTATTAAAAAAAAGATTAAATTAATATTTCATTTACTCGAAAAAAGCTCGCGTTAAGTTGTCTGGGTCCTCAATTTTAAAGTTGAACTATATATATATATATATATATATATATATATATATATATATATATATATATATATATATATATATATGTGGGTGTGGGTATGTGTGTGTGTATATACATAAATATATATATAAATATACATATATATATATATATATATATATATGTATATATATGCACATATATAAATATGCATATATATATATACTTATATATATTTATGTATATATATATATTTATATATATATTTATATATATATTTATATATATATATACATGTACATATATGCATATATATATAAATATAACACATATATATGTATATATGTACATGTATATATATATATATATATGACTGTTATTGAAAGACAAATTTAATGCCGATTATTATTATAATTATTATTATTATTATTATTATTATTATTATTATTATTATTATTATTATTATTATTTCATATTTTAAACTTGAATATTTGAGATGAATAGTAGAGACATTTAATTATTTCATATGTTTTCTCTTTTTCCCATGAGTAACATTCTTTTTTAGATAATAAATTAGTCACTTTTCATGAAAGTTGTAAATTGCGTCGATGTAATGTCCGTATCAAGAGTGTAAACGGCTGCTCATTGTATGAAAAAGTACGAATATCTCTTGTTATTCAAGTATTTAGGATTTGAACAAGTGACGAGTATATATATATATATATATATATATATATATATATAATTTTTAAACAAAATGTTTTAGCATATACGTTCGATACTGTCTGTTTACAGATCCCTTTTAATTTAAGTATGATGATTGTCAACTAGTTACAACAGAGTAGGCAAAGTTTGTGAACTAAAGATCTGTGTATGCACTTTTCTTTATTAGCGTTAAGTGGACTGATCGAATATTGACATGATGATGTTTGTTGTTTTATTTTAAGCGAAACAATTCGTAAAATAATTTTCACTACATGTATATGTTTTTAAAATGTTTTGTAAGAAAAATAAAATATCGTATTTTTAAATATAAATGAAGTCTACATATATATATATATATATATATATATATATATATATATATATATATATATATATATACGTAAGCAATATTTTATCAAAAATCCAAAATCATAAATGTAGTGACGTTGTCCCACAGTAAATAATAAATAAAGGAAGTCAAGTCGAGGGTTGGTTTAACAAGTGTATTAACAAAGTAAGACACTGACTAGCTCTTGGCTAGACAGTTACAAGACTGTGCTTTGTCTTCAGTGTCTCTGGTGACTCGCACTATTTATAGTGACAACCGGTGTAGTTTCTCCTGTGTAAGAACGGCCGGTGTAACAATATATAATATAATAAAAACACTGAATCAAATTTCCTGCACCCTTACATAATAACACCCAACAAACAGAGGGATATCCTTTGTAACGAACCACAAAATTAACACCAGCAAAGTTCATCGGCGAAGAGGTGTTAATCGCAAATGGTAAATATCCGACAATAAAATTTGTTTCTGCGATGCCCGGACTGATTCGTTCCTTAATCCAGGATTAGCACACTGATTTAATGCGGTTATCCCAATGATAATGTCGCGTATATTTTTAAAATAAAATACTTTCTATGAGATATTGTTAGACGTACAACCAAGTAATGTATTTTTGGCTTGTGATGCAAGCGATACTCAAATACACAAGCACACACACACACACACACACTCACCCACACACACACACACATATATATATATATATATATATATATATATATATATATATATATATATATATGTATATATATATAAAAGAGAGAAGAAATAATAGTGATAAACATGTACGAATGTCCAAATTTATTTCTAAATTTCGATTGTTCAATGCAAGGTGTATTCTGAAATAAACTAGTGTTTATTATTCTTTCCTTAAACCAAGGCTTTTAAAAGATCGAGATCTTATCATCAGAGGAGAAATACAGATAGATAAGTTGGATGTAGAAAAGCCAAAGTTCAGATATTTGAAATATATTATTAAAATGTAGTGAAAAATAAAATTCAGTAAAAAAGATATGTGGTTTGCCCGGGTGGTAAATGTCCGTTGCAAAGATGTCCAATGAAGATGAGAATTTGGAGAGAGCCGGAAGAATTATTTTCTCAGTGGCAGTATGGAGAAAATGCCCAGAATTAAACAAATCCAAAGTTAAATATTGAAATCAAATTCCAGATGGAGCGCACTTAAATTTAATTTAATTGATGTGAGAAAAACTGGCCATTATTGATAACTTCCCGGGCCATAGAAGAGTGCATGGAATTATAGGTGAGATATTCAAGCAAGGTAATGAAAGAAAAACCTTAGGCGAAATATATATATATATTTTTTTTCTCCCTCAGTACATTCTTCCCAAATACGACCTTAGGTAATGATAGGATTCTAATTCTGCCTGCTGAGATCTTAATTGTTTACAGTTGTAGATCGATAACATCGACATGCCAGTGTCGCAAATTGTATGCATGCATGTATGAATTAATATAATCATGTATATATATATATATATATATATATATATATATATATATATATATATATATATATAGATAGATAGATATATATATAGATAGATATATAGATAGATAGATATTTATTTTAAAAAATTTTATTTCATCCCATATCACTGTCGTAAAAGACAGATTCAATCCTTTAACGAACCTTGTTTTTTATTCAGCATACAATTGTTTCGGCTTACACCATATATTTGTAAACTTTCCTGTGAATTTATTTCGTGGTGTGGCTAACCTACATGCTCATTAAAGAAACCAAGGCAAAAACATGAAAACATGAACACTTAGATAAGCAGAGCCTAAATCACAATAAGTACGCATCACCAACATCTTATAATACTTAGTATATAGTTAATATACTCACACATGATCACATATATATATATATATATATATATATATATATATATATATATATATATATACATATATATATATACATATATATATATACATATATATATATACATATATATATATATATATATATATATATATACATATATATATATATATATTCGATAGTGGTGAGTATGCTAACTACACACCAAATTATTGCTTGAAACACCATTAAGTTTCATTGCATTATGATATCTTATGACAAAGAAAGAGTCACCGAGAAGACGGCATTTTATTGCATTTAATTATTGACCTATCAGGCTTGCAGGAGTGGTGACTGACACCGATTTACTCGCCCCATAAACACAATTTTACAATGAACGTTTTAATCTAGAATTACAATGTAACTTTATCTACGCATTTAATGGAATTCTTTACATCGTTCAAATGATATCGTTATATATATAAAGTATACTATTTCATGTTCTTATATATATATATATATATTTATATATATATATATATATATATATATATATATATATATATATGTGTGTCTGTTGCAATTCACGTTCAGACTTTTTTTAAATAAACGTCATCCACACATTTAACGAATAACTTTGCACCATTCAAATTATAAGGTTTTATATGAAATAAAATATTTCATATCCATATATATATATATATATATATATATATATATATATATATATATATATATATATATATATATATATATATATATATATATATATCCATATGTATATATATATATATATTATTTTGTTACAGAAAAATTAGTACAACATTAGTACCGTAGTTTTCAAGCTCAGAAAGACTTAATCATCCGACTCTCTTCAGCTTATGGTGTCACCTGTTTCGGAAATGTTAATTCACGTATCACTCTTATCTGGATGCTTTATTTGCTCCAGAGTGGTATGTATATTTGTTTTAAATTAGTGTTAGGGAGGTTTCATAAGGTTTGAAAAAAGATGGGTTAAATTAAATATTTGAGATTTAAAAATGTTTTTTAATTAAAAACATAAGAACATTAAAAAAATTAAACAATATTTCTATACAAATCCCGTGAGTCAATGTTTATAAGGACCGTATATTATTGTTTTGAGGGTTTGTTATGTGTCTTCTAGAGAATGTTAAGGAAAGCAAATGGGTTTAAGGATTATACTTATGAAAAAATAATATGGTTAAAAAACACACATTAAATTCAAATTCAAGGCCTGGATTAAAGGACATTAAATCAATCCAAAAAGAAATTTAAACTAAAGTTTTAACCCAGGTCTTGTCCTGGAAGCTTGTCAATCTGTATAAGGGCAGTAACTCTGCAGGTTTTTAGTAATGATTCTGTATAAGGGCAGTAACTCTGTAAGATTCTGTATTCGGGCTTTAACATTATTAACTAAGCTATAGTGAAGGCTAGTGGGAGTAATAGTATTGGTATACTGATTAAGTCTGGTTTACATATAAGAGCAAGATGAGGTCGCCAATATAAAATCTGTTTAGGAGATATAGGAGGTTAGCTTTTTTACCAATACATAGTTGAGCTTTATGGGAGTAATACTAATGTGAAATGGGGGTGTAACCTTCTCAATAACTGGAGAAAGAATTATTGGAAATGTTATTTTTTCATATTTACGTGGTGTAAATTATTTCTCGCAAGTAGCAGTGTGCATATGGGCCGATTAAGATATTTATTCCTATTTTTATTTATATTTCTGAGAGGTCATAGTAGGAAGGATTCTCTGGAGTGGCAGTCGGTATTTAGTGGGAAATATATGGGTTATGTATTGGGCAGATGGGGGCTCTTGTTAGGCCTTCATGTGTATCGGTATGTCTAATTTGTAAGTAGTGTCTGTTTCCTGCAGATGCATCCATAAAAGATTTCATCTCTAATATTCAAACAGATTGTATTTGGGTCAATAATGGCCCTGAATATATGGTATTTTTATGCAGTACCAAGCAGACATCTAGTTATGGCTGCGGAAAAGGATTGGCTTCTCTCTATTACTTTCCATTTGATGGTGAAGGAATGTGTTTTGACTTTAAAGTTTCCATTACCGGGTCGTAAGTTTTGTATTTGCATTTTTTTTTTCATCTGAAAGTGTGTCTGTGTGTGTACTATCTTTGTTTGAAGCGTCCCTGTGTCATGCCTATGTATTTTTCTGCTCTGTCGCTAGTCTGGTTTCTGACGGTTACTTAATATACCAGGGAATTGACTTTTCAATTCCCCTTCAAGGGGGCAATTGTTTTATTCCTAGCATGAGCAGCATGCGTTTACTATGACTTTGGGCTACGCGGAGATGATTTTTCTTATGGATGGGGTAGTGGAGTAGCTAAACCTTATTGAATGTCTGTTAAAAAGGTTGTGCATGTTGTGTGTAAGTTGAGGAAAAAGTGGCCTACCTTTGTCTTGGTTTGATGGAAAATTTGGGGAAAACTAGATCACTGACCTCAATCTATTGCGGCTCCTCCGTGATTGGTCTCGGGTGGGGATGTATTAGATCATCTCTCTCTGAATCCGCTGTCGCGAGCACTTTATTTTAATAGGGTGTAGTCTTATTGAAAAAATCGGGACTAGAGAAGAGGTTTGAGATTCTTTGGCTAATATTATTGACTGAACAGACTAGTATTGTCTTGGCCTTCGAGGCTTGATTTCCGCCGGTCTATGGGTTTGTCCTGTGCACTTGCTGGAGGTCCACCCTCCCAGGCCTTTCCTTCCCTTTTTGTGGAGGAGTAAGTTTATTGCTTACTGCCTGGGGCGCCCTTACCGGGGAATGCCGACGAGGCTGCCCAGGCATTTCTTGTAGTCCAGAGCGCTCTAACTCAAGTGCGATTGCTAACTACACCTGACTTTGTGTCTAGCCTCTTGGAGAGGAGGTAAATAAAAATACTTTGATTAATTCTAACCTTCTGCTGGCGATGCAAAAAACAACTTAGCTAGGATCGCTGTGTTGTATCTGTTCTGCTACTACACTTTATCTTCTCTGTCCTCAGTCGTTGGAAGAGAATGAGGAAAGTGTAATTATTGCTCAAATTCAGAGTGCCCTTTGAGGAACTGGAGTTCTCCGAAATTAAACACCGTGTGTCTAACTTTGAATTCTTGGGGAGTTTAGCAATTAGGAACTAATGATAATGTACCCATTGAAATGTATTTCTAAGACTATGTTATACACCAAGCTGCTGCATATGTTCACGGACGTGAATGTTAGTTTAGTTACCTCACTGTGCTTCAAAGATTTTGAAATATCACTAATAAAATGATTGGAACAAAAAGCACCTCCTATACAATTTGTAATGACGACAAAAAATGAGTTGATTATATAATCTACTTTACTTTTCAAGATGAATATTGATAATTTGTAGTATTTGAATTATTTGGACTACTTTTCTGATCTTAGATATTATTCTCACAACGTTTCGGCCAAAGTAACCTCCGACTTTCTTCCGATACGTTTTGTAACACGCTGGAATCTTTATGTCGAACGCCGGAATCTATATGGAATTTCGAACGTAATCTTGTGTCTAATCCACGGGGGTATAATATTACCTCGTAAAATTATAACATAATTATTTTATCATTATTCATTGTTATTGCTAGTGGTGAGGATTAAACTTTCAATCCCCAGAAAAGTGTCATTCAGGAATTAACACTTTCATCCGTTGCGCAACGTTTCCATTAACTAAAATTAATGATGTTTTACTTATTCGAACCGGTCTTAATATTGAAATATTTATGTCAACCGAAATATATAGAATATCGATCTTTCAGATTCAAGGCTATTAATGATAATTAAACTTATATATATATATATATATATATATATATATATATATATATATATATATATATATATATATATATACACTAAATACGTCTAAAAAATAATGGTGTGGACCGTAGTCGAGGGCGACTCGTAAAGTATCATTTCGTTACCTACCACACCGAGGAGAACGCGTCACTCATTTCTCAGGGGTTCTCAACTTAGCCTTAGTTCTCAGCTTATAATTATGAGTGTTACAAAAGGTGCATCAAGTTCCGTTTTTAAGTATTCGTTATGACTCGCCCGAATCTGGAACCCTGGTCTCCCGGCATTATCAAACACTCGTACCATTATGGCAAAACAAACAATAACCACTCATCAAACCGCTTTTTTAAATATAATATAACTAAAATGAACAAACACCTTAACAAATATCCACTGAAACAAGCAATAACAACAGACAGCTTTTCATTAAAAGGAATATCTATTATGTGGCAACACAAAATAGTGGTCACCGCTTGTCTTGAATCGAGGATTTTTGTTTTTTTACTTTTTGCTCCCAGAATTTTGTTCTAAGAATCTTAATGAATCCTATCCAAGATATCAGATATTTCCCACTAAATGCAATATCTTTTCACCTAACGTTTTATAACAACACTAAATAATTTTAAAAAAACATATTCTGTTAATATATGTAGATACTGCTGCCATAGTGTTTGATCAATTAGTCTGTCTGGAGAAATTATGACTACTGCTATCGGTATCGAGAATGTTGCAAATTAAAGTGTAAAGCTGTTAGATGTTGATATATAGCCATCCCTTATACATATAACGCCAGTTATCGAACCTTACTAAGGAGTCATCTAGTAGATACATTTATTTAAAATATGGTAAACTTTCTCATGAAACGCGACACAGTATTATCTATTGATACTTGTTTCAGTCTGTTTTTCATGGAACCTTCGTTAAAACTGCAATTATAATATCTGTTGACGCTATACAATAGCTTACCATTATTATTTTACTCGGGCCGTTTGATCAATTTTACTACTTACTTCAGTTTCAGTCTTTCACTTGACATTTCAACCATTCCAGGTTAGTAGGCTAAAACACAAAAATTAGATGAATTATGACATGTATATTTGAGTAGAGTTTATGTTTTGTTGTTTAATCTTTATTTTGTTAAATTATTTATCTGTCAATATCTGGTGTCATTGGGGACCCTGGTTTGGTCTTGACACAAGTAAAAACGCAATGAAAATGTCTGACAAAAATTGCGACCTAAGAAATAGTAGCCTGCTGATTCTGACATCGTAATTGAATAATGTTGACTATATATTAGTCTTGTGGGACTTTCAATTTTCTTCTACTTTATCTTCTTCTTCTTCTTTTTCTTCTTCTTATTATGATTGTACATTTGGGTGGGCCACATAAAACTTTATTTTATAAAATAATATTTTAATGTCGGTTTTAAGATGCTGCCTGAGAATTTTATTTGCCAAATGATCCCTGAAATATATGAAAAGTAAACAAAGTTGATACGATTAACATGTTAAGTTTAACAATTTATACAATATTCATTTACCTTCTCTGAATGAGGTTTGACACAAGGTCAGGAGAGATTTCGGAGAAAAACGCACTATAAGAAATGACCTCTATTCTACAAAAATGAATCAGCAGACTCGTGGTTATTCTCCGGAAGAGCGCCTCACGTGATTAATAATCAACAAACCCTTCTATGAGAAATAGCAAAGTCTGCGATGGTCAACCTCCTAGTACAGATAAGCTACAAAACCCCTTGTCATTCTGATTGTCGAGGGCGTATCTTTTACTGATGCGAACACTCCTACTCAAGCTGTGCCATTTGACGAGATATATATGTTTTATTAATAATAAAAACAGAACAAGCATGTATATGTAAACTACTCGACCCACCTCGTTTTTGTCGTTGATTCTGCTCTATGATTCATACGACGTTCATGTTCCCGCATACAATGTGTGCTCAATTTATTGAAATTGTGGCATACTAAGTTTAAAACTAAAATTAAACAAATGTTGATTCTGAAAAAAAGAAAATAAACGAACTTCATCTCTAGGTGTTTCTGTGTGCGTACTACTTTTGTGTGAAGCTTCCCTGTGTCATGCCTATGTATTTTTCTCTTCAGAGGTATTTTTCTATTCAGAGTTATTTTTCAGAGTATCTTTCTGAGATAAATTGGGGTCGTTTTCTTTACACATGCTCTGTAGACGGGCCTTAACGTAGTACAAATAAGTGGTGCTGGGTATTTTGTAAGGAAACAACTACTTCCAAAATAATAAAATGAAATAAAATGTCGGCGAAAGTAGAACCCAGCATCTCTAGTGTCTAATTACTAAGAGAAACATTGGGAACATAACTATTCTTTTAAGTACGAAAAGAACAATATGTTTTCATTTGTGTGTTTTATAATATAACTAGAAGCAGACTCATCCCAGGACAAATAAAATAAATTTCTCCGAACAATTTTGCACCTATTTGCGAAAATTAAAATCAAGATATAATGATGAATTCTAATCAAAATCCATTCAATTGTTATTCCAGAAAATTCCCGGAATCTTTCGTAATTCGTGTACAATGACTATGTTTTAAATGTAATGCAAATCTGAAATATTTCAATTTCCACTATATGTCAATACTATGCCATCTAAAACGCCTATAAATTCCCTCTCCAAAGTAATTTAGATTTGAGGAATATGTATAATGTTATGTCTAAAACCTATTATTAAATTAAATAAAAATCTGAACCATCTGGATTTTCACGAGTGTCCTCTACCCACTTTTTACCGGTTTGAATAAAACAAAATATAGCAAACATTATAATCCCTTACACCTAGCAGATGTGTTCAAAAATTGATAATCATCAAGTAATTAGTTTGGGAGAGAGTCCTGTACACACAAATATAAACACATATAAACATTACCTAACTTGATAAGGAAAGCGATATATACATCTAAATGTGTAAGATTCTCAATCCAAGTTTGATCAAAATTCATTAAATGCTTTTTATTGTAGAATATGTTCAGGATTTACGGTTAAAAGGTAAGGGATCTTTAAAAAAAATAGTAATTCAGGGGATCTCGTTTAATTTGTATTCAGTGACTATGGATCACACTCGATGCAAATCTGAAATATTTGAATTTTCAAATAGGAACTTACGTCCATATTACACCATCTAAAAACCCTTTAAAATACTGTAAGGACACTTAAATTTTGGGAATATATATTAATTAATATATAATATATATATATCAAATTTCACTAAAATCGGAAGTATCTGAATGTACACAAAAGCTGCCACCCCATATTTGTCATATTTTTCAAAAACAAATTAAACTAAATATAGGACACATTAACTACATTTACGCCTAGAAGTTTCGTTTAAGAAAATATACCATTAATTTAGGAGTACATCCTGTAGATAAACATGTACAGATATTTAACTTATATACATGCACTTCTTTAATATACCATCTACAAAAAAATAATGTGCCCATATCAATCACCCATTGCTTGTATTATACATTTCAAAACCTATAATGATCGGTTCATTAGTTAATAAATATTATCTATGTAACGAAATATAAATATTGGGGAATATATATAAATATATATATATTCATTTATATCTAATATCTATTGTTAAAATGTTACAAATATCGTAGCTATCTTGAAAATCAAAGATATATGGTATTCTACCCTCATTTTTACACTGTTCTCTGATTTGTGTTCGTCCCATTAAGGTAGACAGTTTCTTTTGTTCTTTCATATGTATTCAGCTAAAATAAAATAACTCGCAATTCTTTACACATTTAGTTATTTCAGTTAAATTAGATTGAACCGATTAGTTGAGCAGCACACATTATGGGCCAGGATCTTCGAGAACTGATTTACCCTCTTTTAAATATCTAAAAGTCAAATGCAGAAATGTACTGCATCTACTCCGCGTAATTTCTATATAAGTCGACCAGGAAATCTTCAGAAATCGTTACACAGAATCCACCATGAAGAACTAACACACATTCATAACGTCCCAATTGGAAAATGTATACACAAAGGCAAGTGAGCCCCTACTATGAAAAGGATATCAGAATATTATATTTCTTTCATCATAATCTTTATATCTGTCTCGTTTTGGAATGCGGGCGCCTACTTAACATCGTCACAAAATCTTTGCACCAGAATTTGGATTTCAGAATTCGAACTATGCCCGAACATATAGAGTGACTGACTATAAATTATTGTCAACAACACACCCTCTCCCCCAGTCCTAAACCCTAA
The DNA here is from genome assembly GCA_963556195.1 of Sepiola atlantica. Lineage (NCBI taxonomy): Eukaryota > Metazoa > Mollusca > Cephalopoda > Sepiida > Sepiolidae > Sepiola > Sepiola atlantica. Next base: position 37,965,294 of record OY744527.1, on the reverse strand, counting down.
CACCCAGATCTGTGATCATTGTCAGCGAATAAGTTTCTATTCAGGTATATCAACTGTCGTTTGATCTTCGTATTTCACGCCGCACACCTGTACTTTTTTCAGTATCCTGCCAATTATTGGCTAACATCTTTGCCAAATTTACAAGCCTAGTCTTTACGTGTTCCGTGTCAGTGGTTGGGAAGCGATGGCTTGGGGGCCAACAATGCTTAATAAGACATCTATCAAGAAGTGAGCGTCGTGTCAACGTAGACATAGGACATTTGTAATCAGGTGTGCGAATGTTTAATCACTCCATGAATCAGCAGGAAAAAGAGCGATGGCGTCATCTGATAACTGACTTTCTTTTTCGCCTCGTTATTATATTATTTCTTCTTTGTTGAAATGAAATAATTCCCCTTCTTTTTCCTATAGATATGTACAAACAGTGAATAATATAACAAGCCATGCGATGAAAAGAATGTTGCTTTAATGTTTGCGTTGGCACAATATTTACGAGCGGTGCTCAAAGTGTAATCTGAATGGTTTCATTTAGTTCTAACCTTGCTGATCCGAGCTTTGAATGTTGAGTAAAAATACCACATGAATTTGAAAGAAGCTTAAAATCCACAGATGATACGTGTCTCTCGAGTTACGGTTTAATTCTAGGTGTAATTTTCATTATTACATATTCGCTTTGTTCAGGGTCGCTTCGTATCAGTTCTGTTTCATATAATAACGTGAAAGACAGAAATAAATAAAGTAAGAATTCAAAATGAAAAACAAAACGTAAATAGAAGAATAGAAAAGTGTGGCTCTGTAAATTAGATAGATTAAGTCATCGAGTATATAGAACAGTAAATGAATGAGTAAGAATCACGCGACAAATCGGTCACAGCCTGATAAGAACAATCTAGTCAGACTCAATTCAGTTACTCCACCGCTACTGATCTAAATGGATCTTGGATATTTTAAATTTACATTTACAATCCGAGATCCATTTAGATGAGTAGCGGTGGAGTTACTGAATTGGGTCTGACTAGATTGTTCTTATCCTTTAATCCCCTTCACGATTCTTTATCTATGTATCTCTTTATTTCAACATGACTATACACTATTATAATTGGTAGTATTAGTAGTCTACATCATCATATATGTATGTACAGGGTGATTCATACGTCATTTATACATATTAACACATGTAGATATACCGTATACGTATGCATGTTTAAATCTATGTAAGTACGGAATATCTATGCATGCATGCAAATGTATATATGTGTGTGTTTTCATACATGTACTTGTATATATCCGTATATATATATATATCCGTATATATATATATATATATATATATAAAGAGGTGTACTAAAAGCGAACTTTTAGGAAAGGTAAAACCCTATTGTGAAGAGTATACAGCTCAATATCCAGGATAGAGCAGGTAGAATTTTTTTTTTTTATTTATTTATTTATTTATTTATTTATTTATTTATTTATTTTTTTTTTTTTTTTTTTTTTTTAAATTTTTTTATTTTTTATTTTTTTTTTTTTTTTTATTTTATTTTTTATTTTTTATTCTTTCGGTCAATCCTCAATTTTCCCTGCGAGCTTAAGACTAATCTTATTATCTATTTTTCATTCTTTACTCCTTTATTTTCTTATTTCTACTTTTTATACTATTTTTATCTTTATTTTTTATCTTTACTCTTTTAATTTTTAACTCATTTTCCTAGTCCTACCCTTCATATATATCTTGCCTCATTGTTTATATCTAAGGTCATTTGATTAAACTTCTAAACCCCCGAACTCTGATATTTTGATATTTTAACCCCTTATCCTAACATTCGTTAACTTACCCCCACTCCTTTCTTCCCCTTTTCTAGTTGAATCCCAATTCGCCTAACTTCCAATTTCAACTTTATGTTTCACCCCCCTACTTTCACACTCTTAGTTTTATCCGCATTCCTTCACCGCATCGCTCCCTTTCTCCTCCCCACTCTCTTTCCTCGTACCCGTCCCTTTCTCCTCCCACATTCCACTTACCCGTTTCCTCCCTTGCCCATTGGTCGCATATTATACTCTTGTTTTCACTGTCTCTGCTTTTCTTCATTTATAGCCGGCTTTCTCAACTGGGCAGACTTTAAATATTCTCACTGCCCCTTTTTCCACTTTAAACTCTTTCCTTTGTCATCTCTGCCCGGGAAGTCTCTTTAATGGCGAATATTTTACATCTTAATCTCCTCTGACGCCTGCCTGCATCATCGAATGTACCTCTTATTGGACTTTTTACCCTTCCTGGATTTTCTATTTTCGCCGTACCTGAAGTTGTGGCTTCTTGGAGTTTAACTTTGAAACTTCTCTCATTACTTCTCGTGCCTCTAACGACCTACCTATCTACATCGTATCCTCTCCGCTGGACTCTTTGACACCGGACTTTTTGGCAATCGGACATTTGCTTGCACCCTGGCACAGTTTTGCCCTACGTTTCCTTCCCTACAATTTTTATTTTATTTCATTTTTTCAAATTTTAAATCTTGGCCATTGCCAACTTATCTATCCCAGCGACTTCCTCTGATGATAAGATTTTGATCTTTGAAAAGCCTGGCTTAAGGAAAATTTAACTTGAATAAATTGCCTTTTTGCGGATTATACCTTGCTTTGAACTTTTGAATTGAATTTTGATTTGGCTTTTGCTTTCTCTAATTCCTTTCCACTCTCCTTCATATATATATATATATATATATATATATATATATATATATATATACAGGGTGGGCCAACAAAATAAGGGTCCTATCTTTAAATTTGAATAACTTGAATTTGAATAACTTCCACAAAATAAAAGTTAAACTCACCAAACTTTATGTGTGTGTAGACTGACTCTTCCGAGATTTTTTGAAATAAACAAAACAAATTTTAGCCGAAAAACACTTCTTAAAACTTACAAAAACTAAAGTATTGTTTTTTACACCGTTTTGAGTTTTTAAGGCAAAAATAATGTTTTCTAAATGAGGGTACGTTCCTTAGGGCTAATACGGCTCATGCTTGCTTCGGAAGGGGTCCTTTACTTATTCTAAAAAAAAAATAAAAAAAAATCAATAAATAAAAAAGTTATGAATTTTTAAAAAAAAGACCCTTATTTTTGCCCACCCTGTATATATATATATATATATATATATATATATATATATATATATATAGGGTGATTCATAAGTCACTTAGCTATTGATCTTTGAAATTCTAAAGTTAAAAAATACGGTAATACAAAACAGACCGTTTATTACACAAATTCATTTATGGGAGTTTAAAATGACAGCAAATTTTCAAAATTTCCACCTTCGTTCTGCATGCATAGCTCCATTCTTTTTTGCAAGGAATTTACGACTCTTTGTAGCATATTTGATTGATTAATTTTAACAAACTCGGCAGTGATTTTTGACTTGAGGTCGTCATTGCCTTTCAACAAATGCGGGGGATTCATCAAATTTGGCCATATGAATAACAATAAAAATTCGCTCTACCATTGTAAATGACATACTGCCTGAAAAAAAAGCACATATGATGATTTACACAAATTTAAATGAATAAAAATAAATATATATAGAAACAAATATATAAACGAACAGATTTACAATAACAAATAGCAGTAATTAGAGAGTAAGATAACAATTATCAAAAGTTGATAGTATGTTTGTGCTTAAAATGGTAATCATTTTAAATAGCTTAGTGACTTATAAATCACCCTGTATATAGGTGTGAATGTGTGTATGTATGTATGTATGTATGTATGTATGTATGTATGTATGTATGTATGTATGTATGTATGTGGATGTAGAGGTGTGGGTATATGTGTATGCATATGTGCATATGTTTGTATATGTATGTATGTATGCATGTATTTGTATATATATATATATATATATATGTATATGTGTGTATGTAGGGATGTATGTGTGGGCGTATGTGTGTATATGGGTTAGTATATATGCATATATGTATGCATATATATGTGAATATGTATGGATATACATGTGCATGTGCGTATGTATGTATATGTATAATGATTATATATTTTATATTTTATATTTTATACTTTTTTAGATTTTCTATATATTTTTAAAGCTGATAGACATTTATTTAAATTTTTATATTTTATGGCTATTAATAGTATTGTCAATATTTTCCTGAATATTATTATGATTATTATTTATTATTATTATAATTACTATTATTATTATAATTATTATCATTATTATTACTATTATTATCATATCATATAATGATTTATTTAATTAATCAAATAAGTTATTAATAATATTACCAATTAATTGCTTAAAGTTTATTATTATTATCATATAATCAAATAATTGATTTAAAATGATATACCTTTACGATTGATTTATTCAGAAAGAACATTAATCTTTCAGGTGAATAAAAATGTTTTATTTTTCGATTGGTGAGGGCTCGATATATATATATATATATATATATATATATATATATATATATATATATATATATACATATATATATATATATATGTATATATATATATATATATATATATATATATATATATATATATATATATATGGTAAAATGAAAAAGGAAAACCAAAAACTGGATGTTTTTTATGTGTACATCAACGTTTCGTCTTTATTTATAAGACTTCATCAGGATGATGATATAGGGAAAAGATATCATGCAAGCACAGATACATGTAGGGTAGACATGTTGGGAAGAAAAATAAAATAAAATGAAAAATAATGGCAGCGTCCTGCTGGACGTCCGTACTTGTTAGAGAATGAAAATGAGTGGGAGAAAAAAGGGGAAGGGTGGAGGGAGCAAGGACTACTGTGGCTGGCGATGAGAGAAAGAGGTGGGGGATGAGCAGGGGTAAAATGGATGGCAGAGAGAGATTGGAGGAAGAGGGGGAGGGGGTGTTTGACCAGATGGCTGTGCATTCTCTAACAAGTACGGACGTCCAGCAGGACGCTGCCATTATTTTTCATTTTATTTTATTTTTCTTCCCAACATGTCTACCCTACATGTATCTGTGCTTGCATGATATCTTTTCCCTATATCATCATCCTGATGAAGTCTTATAAATAAAGACGAAACGTTGATGTACACATAAAAAACATCCAGTTTTTGGTTTTCCTTTTTCATTTTACCATCACGTCGGATTACCTTCATCCTTCTCTTCCCATATATATATATATATATGTATATATATAGATATATATATATATATATACTAGTGACATTGTCTCTGACCTTGGTCGTCTAATTGTTTATTTTCAGATATTTCCTTTCTTATATCCTCCCAACTACGAGCGGTATTCTCAGTCGTCAGACAGTTGAATCTGTATTCAGGCTTTCAGAGACTTCTTGGGGTTGGACGGTTGGTTGGTGGGGGACGTAGACAAACTGACCCTTTTTTTAGATACCTTGACTACCGTCCAAACCCCCTACATGTCGTCCGATGTAAATCTTACAATTTTCCCCGCTCTCTCTATATATATTGCTCTTCTGCCCTCTCACTGTATTGCTTTCAGTTATAAATCGTGCAATATTCCCCTTTATTAATATATATATATATATATATTAAATATGTTTTCACTCTCCTCCTCTTATGTAATAGATATGTTGTCGCTCTCTCTCTCTCTCTCTCTATATATATATATATATATATATATATATATATATATTTATATATATATATTTATTTATATATATACATATATATATATATATGTATATTGAATTGCTGTGTGTGTTTTACTCTTTTCTCATTTTCAAAAATATAATCACTTCACTTAGATGCTTGACACTACAGGGGGTTGGAATAAATTATTGCACCGGTGATTATGTGATTCCGTGTTACTCTTTTTGAATTTTATTCTTTCTCTGTGTATTACATCGAGCTTTCATACCCGAATTTCCTTCTGGAAATTGTTTCTCTACAACACACGATATATATATATATATATATACATATATATATATATATATATATATATATATATATATATATATATATATATATATATATATTTGCTTATTGTTTATTATCTATGTACGTATACGTTTCGTCCTTAATAATCGGGACTCATCAGCATAGAGGTATGAATCTTCACTACCGGTCATTCGATTCGAAACCCCGGATCAGAGTATTTTGTAACTCAAATCAGACGCCTTAACCACACGGCCAATTTTAAATAGCGAATAAACTGTGATAATGTTAACACTTTATCGGTGGCGTAACGTCTAAGAGCGTTCTACTTTTTTGATGAAAGGTACGATGCATTCAAAGCTGGACACGTCAGCTGTGTTCATACTACACTTACAGTTCTCTACTTTTTCGCGGAGCGACACATAATAATAAATATTTGTTATTGTTTATTAT
>OY744527.1:37948909-37953909 GCA_963556195.1 Sepiola atlantica | reverse complement strand
GAGAGTGCGGCCAACAGTGTAAATATAGCATGCATTATCTTTACTACGGCGTTCCTTTGTATTGGTGTAAGTAAGAAGCGGTCAAACAGTGATCTTTTAAGTTTGTTAATTGGAAAATTTATAAACCAAATTATTATTAGTAAAGTTTTAAAAGAATTAAAATTTAACAGTTGTAAACTCCAGCAAATAGCTTTTAATGAAAAATACCTGTACAAATATTTGCCATATTTTAAAATTCAAAACACCAATGAAAACAATTAGCTTACACAACAAACTCGTAAAAAAAAAACAATATAAAAATTGATTAAATTGATGTTGTATTTTACTTAGTTGTGAATATTTGAACACTAGTTTTATTTACCTTCCCAGGAGATTAGGCACAAGGTCAGGTTTATCTTACTCACACAAGGTAAAATGTGATCCAATGTCGGGTCGGGAAAGTGGGACTTGGAAAGCCAGCGCCTGAGAAGATTAGCACTCGTGCCATTAAACATTGCCTGGGCAGCCCCGTCGCAATTCCCTGGTAGGGGCGCCTCGGGCAGTAAGCAATAAACTTACTCCTCCCCAAAGAGGGGAGGCAAAGCCTGGGAGGGTTGACCTCTTAGAACTGCACAGGACAATTCCACAGATAGGCGTAAATCAAGCCCCGAAGGCCAATACAATATCAGTCTACGGGGTGTAGTATCCATTGGTACAGATACTACACTTTGATCTTGGCCGTTATTTAACACCTACCCACAATAGGAGTATGTGACACAAGGTCGGAAAGTGGGATTTGAAAAGCCAGCGCTCGAGAAGGTGAGCACTCTGGCCATTAAAAATTGCCTGGGCAGCCCCGTCGGCATTCCCCGGTAGGGGCGCCTCAGACAGTAAGCAATTAACTTACTCCTCCCCAAAGAGGGGAGGTAAAGCCTGGGAGGGTGGACCTCCTAGAACTGCACAGGACAGATCAGACCCATAGACCGGCGGAAATCAAGCCCCGAAGGTCAAGACAATACCGATCTATGAAGTGCAGTATCCATCGGAACAGATACTACACTTTGATCTTAGCCAACACGGCCAAGAATATCGTCCATCTTTTGTATATTCTATATGGGATGTAAGTCACTAGAGTTATTACTTTGTATATTGGGTTTGAAATTGGGCATTTTATTAATAAACCGTAACGTATTATTGTTTTAAAATTCAATGATTATTTTAATTTAAACATAACAAATAGTTGTGTGTCGCAAAATAGTTTTATAGTGGCTGCCTTAACATGTGATTATTTTACTTTATTAATATCCATAGAAATAAAGTCTAAAAAGATATATAAATGTATGACAGAAAAATAAACATTAAAATCTTGAACAAACGATAGTGATTTTAATCGCCTCACATGACGCAGAAATTTGAAACAATAAACCAGTATTAAATAGTATATGTAAACTGATAGGATTTATATTACGATAAATGACAATATAACACGTGCTAAACAAATATTTGAGTAATGAAATAGTTACGTTTTTTAAGCAAAAGGAATGCAATGACAATATTTAGGTAACATAACACAAGTGGAATTTATCCACCTGTATATATCATAAAAATAACATAATAAATTTACATGACAGTGTGATCGATTATTTAATAAGAGCGTAATGTATCTATTTTCTATATATATAACACGAATATATGTGTGCGTGTGTTGTGTGTGTTTTCACTATTAAAATTAGGTAAGAGTATCTGAATTACACCTAAAAGTATATTCTAATGTAATCTTTATCAAGGAAAAAAATGGAAGTGTTCCCGAATTTTTATAGGCACGCCAGAAAGGGCTCTGAGAACATAACCCCATACAAAACTCACATATATATATAACCCCCTGAACTTGGAGATGTGTCCGATGGATAACATGAATTCTTAATTTGACAATTTGCGAACAAAAAGCTTAAAACATAAGCGTCTGTAGGGATGAATAATTTCATATTTATTGAAAAAAAGTCGAGCACAATTGGGGTCGTAAGAATTGGCTGTCATTAGCCCTAAAGCGAAGTCTCGAAAACGTTCGTCGATCACTCTGAACAAGTATTCTATCTGTGCCCACTTCAAGTCTCATATAGATCCTTATTTCATTTAATCATCTGGTGGACGAGTTGATATGGCGACTGCTCGCAAATTCTAGGCTGACTCTGTGAACCAGGTTCGTGCGCCACGACCGTCTGAAATTGTTTCTTTTATACACTGATGAGAGCAATACGCTTGAAAAACTAGCATCTGTAGGTAAACATAATTTAATATATATCTAGAAAACAGTACTTCACTGCTATGCTCTGCCGCTGTCGTCGAGTGCTATCGAATGTTTAGATGCTTATACTCGCCGCTTTCAGTGTAAATTAGTCTTGATGTATACGTTATTACGTGACACTCTCTCGTGGCCTAATAGGACTAGGTGAACGATTATATATACAAGGTGTATCTGTGAACCTGGTTCGCGTCCTATGAGAGTTATGAGATTGTTATTTCCCTGTGCTGACGAGATCCATACGCTTGAAACGACGTAAAACGTTAGGAAAATATTTTAAAAAAGAATTTATTCTAATATATATATATATATATTAGCATGAAATTTGCTCAATATTATACCAATTATGAATGCAATACATATATTTGAAATTAAAATGGAATAAGCGGAAGACTTAAACAGCCTAACGTTTCGCCCAAATGTTATATGGCCTTTGTCAAGAGCGAACGAAAATATGCAAAAAATGACAAATGACGAGAAAGTCTATAAATTATGAGAAATATATATAGTGGTAGGGTTCATGTAGAGAGGGAAGACATGTAAATATGTATAGAGTCAAAGATAAATACATAGAAACAAAATAAATAAAAAATAAATAAAATAAAAAATAAAATAAAATTTTAAAAAAAAAATGTTCTATGTATTTATCTTTGACTCTATACATATTTACATGTCTTCCCTCTCTACATGAACTCTACCACTATATATATATATATTTCTCATAATTATATAGACTTTCTCGTCTTTTGTCATTTTTTGCATATAACGTTTGGGCGAAACGTTGAGCTTTTTAAGTGTTCCGCTTATTCCATTTTGATTTCATACCGTCGGATTATTTTATCCTTTCATCTATTCATATATATATATATATATATATATATATATATATATATATATATATATATATATATATATATAGAAAGAGAGAGAGAGAGAGAGAGAGAAGAAAAAAGAGTGATAAATATGCGACGATTGTCCAAATTTATTTCAAATTTCAATTGTTCAATGCAAGGTGTATTCAGTAATAAACTGGCGTTTATTACTGAATACACCTTGCATTCAACAATTGAAATTTGAAATAAATTTGGACAATCGTCGCATATTTATCACTTTTTTTTCTTCTATCTCTACAATTGCTCTATCTCGTATATTGAGCTAATCCTCTTCACAATAGGTTCCATCTACTAAAAGTTTTCACTTTGGTTTATATTTGATCGTATATATATATATATATATATATATATATATATATATATATATATATATATATATATATATAAATATATATATATATATATATATATATAAATACATATATATATATATATATATATATATATATATATATATATATATAGAGAGAGAGAGAGAGAGAGAGAGAGAGAGAGAGGGGGGCAGACAGACAGATTATCAAAGTTCAAGGTGAAATGCATTGCTTGTCATTCTCTACACTTGTATGTTATTTTGCTTTGTTTTATTTACAATCTTATCTACGTGGATGCCACTTTTATTACACCCCCTGTCATGGTCGAGGGCATTAACGCCGTCAATTGCCTTCATTTATTATCAATGAGAATTAATGATTCAGTCAGTTTTTTCTCGTTATTTTCGAATCCATTTTCGCAATAATTTCAGTTTTTAAGGCTGGCTTACATGATCTTATTGAAACAACACACTCATCAATTAATTGCTATTTGTGTAGCATTCGGTGTCGCTTTAGTGTTAGAATTATATTAAAACTAAATTCCTTCTGCAAGTTTCAACCCGAGAGTCGCATCTATATCCCTATAAAGGGAGAGGAACACGCTTTGTAGTTTTATGTATAGAGGTATCACTGCCCTTCTACATAGGGTGAATAGTATTTCCAAATTGTCACCGATCTGTTATTTACCAGACTCAAAGTAGCTTAACTACCGGAATCAAACGGCAATTGGCGTATCAACGTAATTGTTGTGGTGGCAACCACTCATTTGCATATACGAATAACGTTACACTATAAATGGCAACCTAGGTTGGCCTTAGTGTGTGTTACCTAAATGCCACCGGAAGTGACGCCGAAGAGCGTACATGTCCTCCCACCAAGACTCTCTGACTCGACACCTTCATTTGTGCATACTGTAACTATACCTTTTCTTTAATACACTTATTATTGCATTCTCCTTGTTGTTTGCGTCTTCATTGTATTCCTCACTAATTATTGTTCCACCTTGCAACCACAACAGTAATTATGCCGTATTACATACGAACAGGTCGTTTTGAATCAAAGCTTCATGAAACGAATCACAACTCTTGCAGTTAATTGATTTCAGATCTTCAAATGAAGTAAGTTTTCTTAATATTTACAGAAACTGCACTAACTAAAATGACTCAAACTGTGAATGATGAAGTGTATAATATTTGGTTATTGCATCTGATGAATTCACTTCCGGTTGACTAGCTTCATCCTAATCCATCATTTTCTGCTGGTGTTCCATACATACAAACATTAAAATGTCATCGTTACGTTTTTGGAATGTCTTTTTTAAATGATACAATCTGATCATTTGTATATTTGCAATTATTTCTTGAAGATATATTTCAATGTGCGAACTATTTCAATATTCGTGAGGTGTATATGCTACAAGCGGGTGCCTTTATTAATTCAGTAATTTTTAATTATCTCATTATTCTTATGGTTTGATAGTTTAGGATTTTCTCATGAAAGACCGTCCATATATGG
>OY744527.1:37858909-37943909 GCA_963556195.1 Sepiola atlantica | reverse complement strand
TTTATTTAGTTATGTAATTGTAGGATAACGTACTATTTGTTTGTATGGCTATTCGCGTATGTATGTGAATACATGCTATTTGTATTCGCATTAATGTCCAATTATTAAGTTTACGTATATTTGTCTGTTTGGATGTACATATATATATATATATATATATATATATATATATATATATATATATATATATATATATATATATATATATACATAATCGTGTGGGCATATACCTATATATATATATATATATATATATATATATATATATATATATATATATGTAAATTATAACTAAAAGGTACACTTTTAGAGAGTTGGACCTATTGCGAAATAAGGAAAGCTCAATATACTGGATAGAGCAAAAATATTGACGTACAATTTTCATTGACGTACTATATATATATATATATATATATATATATATATATATATATATATATATATATATGCATATATATATATATATATATATATATATATATATACGTATATACGTATAGTCATGTGTATGCTTGCATGATTATGTGTGTATATGGATATGTGTGTATGTGTGGATACCTAAGTAACTCTCTCTCTCTATATATATATATATTTATCTATATATATATATATATATATATATGTGTGTGTGTGTGTGGGTATATGTGTATAAGTGTGTGTATATATGTGCACATATGTATAATGATTATATATGGGTCAGCTGTGAAAGAACCTATCTGCCGACCGTTAAAATATTTGGCTTGTTAACGGGTAAAATCAGTAATTTTACGTGTGCGTGCATGCTCGCACGCACACATATGATTATACACAGCCAACGTTGAAAATACTCTCGAGTAAAGTAATCAAATCTATAAAAAGTATTTAAAAACGGTCAAACATACTTAATACATTTAAATGATTAAAAGTAAAAGAAAAGGTCTGGTGCGAATGTGTAAATGGATATAGATGTTTCATCTTTTATTATCCACCTATCCCTTCCAAACCGGTATATTAGACATAATAAAGAAGTTCGGTATTTCTTATTTAACTTCCTCATAAAGTGTGAGGAAGTTGGTACTCGAAAGAAGTCGCAGCTAAAACATGTATGCACATATGTAGCCAATAATGTGTGTATATAAAAAAATATACTAAAACCATTTAGCACATTTTTATAAACACTGGAGTGTCATTAGATAAGCATCTAGTAAAAAAAATAATTCATGTATCATACATATATATATATATATATATATATATATATATATATATATATATGAGGAGAGTTTTAGTTAAAGAATACAATAATTTAAAATAATCGTTTGTAGATAATAAGTACACACTTTATTTTTGAGCAAAGTATATCTCAGCAATCTATAAGGATGTATTTAAATACTGTATGATAAAATACACTTAATAGTTCAAAGATTATGTTAGTTTTTTTATATTATAATTCGGTAGATTTTAACATTTAAAATATAATTAATTAACATTTTCAAAACACGCTCAGAAAATCAGCACTTAACGCAGTGTATACATATGTACGCGCGTTTCATAACATTATGTTATTACCACTATGGCGGACCTTTAAGAATAAAGAATGTATATACTGATGAAGAACATCATACGTTTTTAGAACTTCACTTTCATGTCATAGTGAACATTTTTTGAAACGTTTGTTCATATGAAGAACTCAGGCAGTTTGACCAAAGGACTAGAAACCTAATGACTATGCACAATGCATTGCACCCAAAAGACGATACGGACATACTCTACATGAAAAGAAATGAAGGAGGTAGAGGACTGGTAAGTATAGAAGACTGTGTGGAAGACACCAAAAAAGAGCTGGAGAAATATGTAACCCAGAACACGGAAAGACTGATTACCACAGCAAGAGACACCAGCCCATCAAACAACTCCGGAAGCACTGAACTCAGAAACAAAAAGACAAGAAAGGAAAAGTGGGAAGAAAAACAACTACATGGACGCTTTATAAGACTCACAAGCGATGAAGCCAATGAAAACAGCTGGGCATGGCGAAAAAAAGGACACCTAAACAGAGAAACGGAATCTCTGCTGATGGCCGCACAGAACAATGCGATTGGGACAAACTTTATTAAAGCAAAGATAGATAAAACCCAGGAAAACAGCAAATGCCGATTGTGTGGACAAAGAGACGAAACGATAGATCATATAATAAGTGAATGCAGCAAGCTATCACAAAGGGAATACAAGAACAGACATGACAGCGTGGGGAAAAAAGTACATCGGGAAATGTGCAAACAACTGAATTTCGAATATGCAAAAAAACGGTACAAACACAAACCAGAAACTCATATGGGATATGAATGTACAAACAGACAAACCCATACCAGCAAGGAGACCGAATATGATAATAATCAACAAGAAAGAAAAACCCTGCAAAATCGTAGACTTTGCAGTTCCAGCAGACCACAGAGTGAAGATCAAAGACACGGGAAAAAGAAGCAAATATACTGAACTTGCCAGAGGATTGAAAGGAATATGGAACATGAAGAAAGTCAATATAACACCAATAATCATAGGAGCACTAGGAACAGTCCCCAAAAACATGGAGAACAGACTAGGAGAAATAGGAATCAAAGGGATAAATGAGACCATACAAAGGACAGTAATGATCAAAACAGCTACAATCCTTAGAAATGTCCTCGAATGCGGAAACCAACCCACATAAGCAACGAATGGAGAACAAACACATGGAAGCACAAGACAACAGAACCGGGGAAAATACAACCGCACGAGAGAGGCGCAAGCATAGGCTAACGCCACGAAAATTATGGACAGAGGGTCGAGGAGGGAAAGCGCAAAGCACACCTCCACTGGAAGAGCGCGGACAGCTCTGGGACCTTGGGGAGGCTTGTTTCCACTCGGGCCCCAGGGGGGACCAATGGCCCTTATCAGCGGGAAATCGATGGTAGGTGGCTGTTGCGATTACCGCAAGGTCATCAGCGGTGATGAACGAAAAGCGGTGGAGCATACTGAAAGTCTGAGGAGACTTGTTGTCACTCAGATTCCAGGGAATACCACAGGTTGTCGGCAGTGGGCGATCACTGACGATTACCAGTGTGATAACTCCTAGTGAGTAAATAATAATAATAATAATAATACTGGAATTGCAATTATCTTAAACGTACTATATTATTGTTGTGTTTATATTGAATGAGATACATGATGGTATTTCTAATCTGTAAAATTATAAAATAGGAATGTTTATATGAAGTTTTGTTCATAGGATTTTGGTAATCAATCCTGTGAATAATAGTGCTCAAACAAGTAGATCTATAATATATATATATATATATATATATATATATATATATATATATATATATATATATATATATATATATATATATATATACACATATATATATAAAGGAACATGTTCAAATGTATTGAAAAAATGAACTTAACACCAATATCTTTTTTAAAGCAGATCTTTATAAATATACTTAATATAAACATTTAAAATGGTTTACACTAATCAATTCATGTTTCAATGCTACCATGCGCCTCAACAGGCGCAGTATAAATTGTGGTCTTGTCAAGAAAGTGCAGTAGCACCAACACATGAATTGATTTGTGTACAGCATTTTTACTGTTTATATAAAGTATATATATACATAGATTTTGATATTTATAGTCAGCATTCCTTACATGCCGACAACGATCCCACTAGATAATTCCATATTATTTCTCAATCTATATACTACTAAAAGTCTATGGGTCTTGTATGTTTGCAATCAGCTTTCAGCTTTCCGGTTTTCAACATCCGGTTGCGCATGCGTAAATAGCATCGTCTTCCAATCTGTTATTCCAATTCCGTTGAACTTTTATTATTAACGAACGCATGAAATTTTTCATTCTGGAAATGTTTATATCGCTTTAAATATAAAACAATTACATTTAATTTCATCAAATAGTTTTTTTGTTTTCTCCACGGCTAAAAACATTCAACGGCAGGACTTTGTAAAGTCTGTCGCAGTTTCAAAAAAGCTCCACCCTTTTAAAAAACAAAAACAAACAAACAAAACAACAACAATCATTATTAATATCAATAGCGGCGGTGAACAGAACCACCTCCCACTTTTCCTCTCACAGATTTCACCACTCCTACTCCCTCTGTTTTCGTTACGTACGCGAGACAGCCGGTTGTACCCCCTTCCTTTCTCACCTGTTCAGTGCATATTTACCTATAAGTATGGCCAACCACTTATAATTCAGTAACTATAATTAAAAAAAAAAACAATTATAATAAACAGAACGACGCATAGAAATCTATGTATATTCTTTTTTAAACAATTACATTTAATTTCATCAAATAGTTTTTTTGTTTTCTCCACAAGTGTCACGCACATACATGAATTCCATAGCTAATATAACAAACTGACCCAACGGGTCACGGGTGGTCTAGTATATTATAGAAATCCCTCTCTCTCTCTCCTATCTCTCACTTACTCTCTCTCTCTCTCTCTCTCTCTCTCTCTCTCTTTCTCTCTCTCTCTCTCTCTCTCTCTCTATATATATATATATATATATATATGTATATATGTGCGCGCGTGCTTGTTAGTGTAGGTGCGGGTCTTGATGTGCGTGACATTTATATACAAGTTATTTCATATATATATATATATATATATATATATATATATATATATATATATATATATATATATATATATATATATATATATATATATATATATATATATATATATATATATATATATATATATCAGTTGCTTAAGGTTTCTATGTCTTCCCTGTGGCAGGGGTTTGAACAGTGCGACCGCGCGAGATTATCATCATTTCACTGATTAGTACGAAAGCTCGAAACGCTAGCGTATGTAGGTAAAATAACTTAATATTATTTATTTAAAATTAATATTTTAAACCTATTTAATAAGATTAAAGTTGAGCCCTGTTCGGAGAAATTAAAAATAAGATATATTATTGAATCTCTAAGTCAGTCTTTCTTTATATGCCGCCCTTCGCATAAATAGAACATAAATTCCCTTCTTGAATGTGGTAATTGTTACAGTTTTTTTTTTATTACGGAGTCTAGGTTGACTCTGTGGCATGAGTTCAAACCGTGCGACCGTCTGAGATTTTCATCCCTGCACTGATGAGAGCGAAAGCTCGAAAGGCTTGCGTATATATGTAAAATCATGTGATACATTTTATTTAAAATTAATATTATATATATATATATATATATATATATATATAAGGTATGAAACTTGAAGTTAAATGTATACTTTTAGAAATTGTAACATATGGTGACGTGATTAAAGCTTAATATATTGGATAGAATAATTATAAAAATATATTAAGTAAGAGAAATACGAAAATGTAAAAATAGCAAATTTATTATATCTTCAGTTGTTCAATGCAAGGTGTATTCAATAAAAACATGCGTAGTTTTCTTTCCTTAAGCCAGGCTTCTCAGAAGATTGTGTTTTATCATCAGAAGAATTAAATAGATAGATAAGTTTGTTGGGAATACTCAAAAATCATAATTTGAAAAAAATGAGAAAGTCATGAGAAACTTATGAGAAATAATCCACGAAGTGGTGAAATGTGTATCCGACGGCCATCGGATGAACATATATAAACTATATCAACATCATCACAAGCTATTTTCATTTACTTCTATAATACAACACATTATTTTAAAATCCAGTATATATAATAATGTGTAAACACTCATGAGCAAAAAAAGTATAAACACTTTGCAAGAAATTAATATCATGTAACAATGTCTTATTGGCATTGTCATATTTTTCATATATACTCAACTGCGTTGTCAATAGTAGTCATATCATCATTATTAGTAAAACTAATTAAAAAAAAAATTTAAAACAAGGTCACTAAAAGTGTGGAGTTATTGGGTCTCGTTGGTCATTCGTTGTCTAATATGATAAAAATGTTTATCCTACTATAAATTAGAATCATCTCATTCACAACAATACCACATTTACTCTCTCTCTCTCTCTCTCTCTCTATATATATATATATATATATATATATATATATATACGTTTATGAATATATGTTTATAAATATATATATATATATATATATATATATATTATAATACAAAATGAAGTAATAAAATAAGGTGTCAATCAAATATTATTAGAATTCAAAGTTCAAGCAAAGTATCGTAAAGTCCTTAGTTCATGAGTTTTCAAATATAATTCTTCTCTTCAGAGGACCATTACCGCAGTTATACTACTACAGTATACTTATTGTATAGATTCAACAAAAAGTATGTTTTTGGGTTGATATATTTGATGTTATGTACGTTTATGTATTTGTATATATAATTTTTATATATTTTCAAAGCTTAATTTTATTACCTGTAGTAGTATAACTGCGGTAATGGTCCTCTGAAGAGAAGAATTATCTTTGAAAACTCATGGGCTAAGGACGTAAGGATACTTTGCTTGAACTTTGAAGTCTAATAAAATTTGATTGACACCTTATTTTATTATTTTATTGTTTTATTTTATATTATAATATTAATGCTCTATCCAGTATATTGAGCTTCAGTTTTTATCCGGATGTTTCACTAATTATAAGATATTAGTTTACGCTTATATCTTTTGTTGGATTGCTTAATATATATATATATATATATATATATATATATATATATATATATATATATATATATATATACATATATATATACTTTTATATAGATATATATTTATAGAGAATAGCAGTTTGCTTGAGGAATTGCTGGGAATAGTAGTAGTATGTTTAAGAAGAGCCGGGTAGGTTTTAAGCTGGAATGAACAGAAATAACAAATCAAACTGGGACTTACTATTTTTTTAATCTCACATAGCAGTAAGTGGGTTTGGCTGTCTGTCTGTTGTCCAAATGATTATTAAAACTCATTTACTTATTATTTCGGAAAAAAAGTTTACTTTGTCAAAAATAATAATTATAAAAGGAAAATCCGTCTGTGTAGATAATTTACCAAACTAGATGCTAGAGAGTAGGGTAGGGGCAAACCAGTCACGCAGAGAACAGAAATTAATACATTTTAAAGTTATGTTATGAAATGGAAATGTAATGTTCAAAAATGCGTGTGTAATATTAAATACATGATAAGTATTGTATGGTGATGAATTAACTGTTAATTTTTATATCTATTTTTATTTTTATATGTTTTTGTGTGTTACTATTTCATTTTCGAATGTTTTTAATTGTTTTGTTTTTAATATGAACTAATTAATTAATCTCCGCTTTTATTATTCTGAATTTTATTAAATGTATTGCTTATTATTTAAACAATATTGCTAATTGTGAGTTTCATTGAATTAGTTCATAGAAGTAATGTAATATGTTACTTATTATAAGATGTTTAATTTAGTTTAAGCTTACATGAATCTAGATACATTCGGGTATTTTAGTCGCAAGACAGTATAAGGGAAATAACTCTGCATGAGTGAGGGATTTAATGTGGAGATGAGGATCAATTCTGTGATTCTTAGGCCCCAAATATTTCTGACAAAAGCAAGATTAGAGACGTGAATACCATGTTGAGTAGTGCAGCATAATGTTGTATGCTTCTGGAAAGAGGATATACGGGCGTTTATATGCTCTTTGATGGGTAGGTGTAGCGGTCTCGTTGTGTGTTCTTATGTGAATTAGTTGTATTCAGTGCACTGTAGTTTGTATACGCAGTTGGTGCGGTGGCATAGATCACTGTTGGGGATAGGGCAATTGGTCAGAGAGCAGGGTAAGGGTGTGGTGTTAGTATGTTTCTTAGATAGATGTTGGCGTAGAGAAGTGCCAGTGTGGGTTTCTTAGTGTATAGCCTTGCGAGTGATTTCTTCACTAAAAAGAGGAGTTTTAAGAAACAGGTGTTGGAGAGAGTTCGGTGTATGCGTGTTTTGAACTTATTTAGCTGAACTATGGTGGGGTAGCCATTTGTTTGGAGGGTTTGATGGAAGTTGTTAGTTTGTGTTATTTCGTCAGCAGCAGAAGAGCATTTGTTTTGTATGCGGGTGTTCTCATTGTATGCATACCCTATTTTGGCTTTTATGGGCAGGGCACACTTAAAATGTATGAAGTGATTTTTGAAGGCGGGTTTCCTAGCGAAGTTGGTATGTATAGAGCCATATTCGGTGATTTTAAGGTTGAAGTTAAAGAGTCGTTGAGGTGTTCGATTGTGAATGGTATGTGCGGGTCGGTGTTGTTAAAGATGTTGCATATTTATGTGGGTTCATCACGAGAAGATGTAGGGATTAGTATGTCATATATGTATCTGAGGAATAATATATTGGAGAGGCAGGTGTTTAGTGCTCGTTGCTCTAGTCGGTTCATATATTGCTAGGAGACAGAAAAGGCTAGAACCAATGGGGAGGCTGATGATTTGTTTAAATGTGTGTTCCTGGAAAATGAAGTATATGTTGTCGATGATGATGCATAAGAGATTATGGATGTCAGTAGGTGTTAGTCCGAAGAGCTCTAGGTTATCGGAGGAAGATATGTGATCAATCATGATGTCTGTAGATGAGTGTGCGGATATTGAAATGTAGAGGGAGACTACGTCGTGGTTAAATATGTGGTTCTTAGACTGCAGTTGTTGGCGTTGAAGTGAGTGTAGTCTGCTAATGACTTGTTTGGAGCTGCTGACATGTGCGGGGAGGTGGTGAGTACTAGTTTGAGTAGTTGAGAGAGAAGTCATGACATTTTGTAGAGTGATCTTTCAATGCTGGAAACAATAGGTATAATTTGTGTGTTTATGTGCTGGTCTTGTGTGTTTTAATGAGGGGGTAGAAAGTGGAGAGTTTGCTGTTTTTGGTGGTGAAGTAAATGCTGTATTTCTGGGGAAGGTTACGTGTGATACAGAATTGGGACCAGGTGGTGTTGATGGAGTTTTGGACTAATGTGGCTTACATGTTAAGGGTGGGGTGTATAGGTTGTTGTTGTTATTGTTGTTGTTAAGGTATTCAACGGCGAGTGTGTTGTAGAAGTCCTTCCCTTATCAGAGTAAACTAGATTTTTTCTTTCAGTAAATTTCAGTATATAACTGATCCTGTTTTTAATCTAGAAAGTCTTTAGTCAATTACGGGGTTACTGGGTAGTTAGTGCAGTAGGTGGTCAAGTTAGTAGACAGGAAAAAAGTGGTAGAGTTTGCTGTATTATCAGGATTGTCTTGGGTAGGTACATGGAATGCTGTACACAATTTGAGGTGGTAGGATGTTCTACAGAATTGAGTATCCATATTAAGTTTTGTGTGGTCGTTCAGCTTTTGGGTGGTAATTAATGTGGGGCCAAGGCTGATGAGGTAACTCGGCAGTAGTAAAACAGCCAGTGAGGTCAGTGCCCGGGGGGGGCGAGTGAGGAGGTTGTAGGTTCTGGTTTTATCAGTGCTCCTGGTGGTGTGAGGTTGAGAGTATTTCTGGAGAAGCCAAGCCAAGTCAATTTCTGTTTAAGTCGGTTATTCTTAAGGTTCAAGCAGTGATGATAGGCATGATTGACAGCTGTAGTTATATTGTATGTTGATTGTTCTGTGGATGTGAAGAGGGAGCAGTTGATGTCTAGAATGGCGTTGATGATTTGATGAAGTTAACAATGGAGGTATTGCATAATTTTCTTGATGCAATAGGTATGTATACATTTTCTGGCTGGGGTAAGTATGAGTAGGTGGAGAGAGACGGGTAGGCGGATGGCCCGTATTGTGTTGGGTGTTATGTTGTGCTTGTGGCCTCTTCTGAGGAAGTGGATCTGTCAGCTGGTTCTGGAACGTCTCTTAGAGTCAGAATAACTGTATCTGGTCTCTGTTAATAGAGAACGATAGTTTGCTGGTAGACACTGCTTGTTTATATATATATATATATATATATATATATATATATATATATATGTATGTATATGTATGTTTTATATATATGTATATATGTGTATATATTTATGTGTATATATGTATATATATATGTATATATATATATGTATGGTTCTCTCTCTCTCTCTATATATATATATATATATATGTGTGTATATATATACACATTTATGTATGTATATATATATATACATATATGTGTATATATATATATATATATGTGTGTGTGTGTATGTATATATATGTATATATACGATGGGTGTTCTAATGGTTGTATGTTACACACAGAAAACATAGACAAAACAAGGCTGTGTTGCACTATATTCTCAGATTAGGAATTTTTAAAGCAATTGACCTGCTTGAAAGATGTCGAAGCATTACAATCTTACAACAAAAGAATGTACTATCATTTTCTCTCGCAACGCATTACATATTATACGTATATGTCATCATTGTTTTATCAATGTGACGAGCTTACACGTTAGATTTCTGTCTAAGAAGCAGGAGCACGTCAGATGCGCTAATGCTGGTAAATAAGAAAGATGGGGTAAGAATTAAGCTGCTACAGCTGCTGCAACCTGACCGATTTGAATAGGTGTGTCATCCCGAAAGAAGTGTATACATCCTCGCGACGTTCATCTGCGTTTAAACTTGATTGTTTCAGTCACTTGTTTTATGTTTTGTATATAGTATGTCTCTAGATATTATGTCAACCCAGGAAATATAACATTCAGATGTGGTCCCCAGCAACATATATATTCCGATCAGGGGATGCCGTTTGTTTTTGCAGTTTTCCTGTGCATAGTATTGTCGCCGTCTTCCAACAGACAACGCTTAGTATTTCGAAATAGTCACGCAATTCGTACTAACATGGTTTAATGTCGCTTAACTTCAGACATGTGACCAGTACAGGCGTGTCAATGTGACCATGTGCGTGCGTATTTGTCTATATGTATGTGTATATGCATGTGTTAATATGAGTGTTTTCTGTGTTTTCTTGTATGTGATTGGTGTATTCGTATATATTCCCCTGTTTATGGTAATGCTTACACAGGGTGACCCCCCAAAAACGGGCCCCAAATCTAATTAGGCCCCGTTTCTTAGTGTTTCGTCCGAATGAAATGAATTTTGGGGCATAACTAGTTTATTATATTCACAACATCATATCAAAACACTAGGGTAGTTGGCATTTTGTTCTCTATTCTAGAGCATGTGTTATAGATGGACTCCTTTTAGCTCCGTGCATTTCATGAGGCGCAGAACGAAGTTGTCCATGACGTTCTTACATACTGAATTAGGAATGGCTCTCATCTCCTCCCTGATGGCTTCCTTGAGTTCCGTGATGGTTCTGGGTTTCCTTGCGTACATTCTGTCCTTAAGATAGCCCCAAAGGAAATAATCTGGGAGGCTTAGGACTGGGCTATGAGGTGGCCACAAAAAATTAGTCTTGAGACTGATTATTCGGCCTCCGAAGTTCTCTTTCAGCCAATCTCAGGACAAGTTTGAGGTGTGAGAACTTGCTCCGTCTTGCTGGAACCAGAACTTTGTTTATGAGCGACAGGTAGAGGGTCTGGAGCTCACTTTTGAAGGTTTTGAGGACCTCCACATACCGCTCCTTGGTGACTGTCACTGCTGCGCCAGATTCTTCGATGAAGATTGGTCCGATGATGCCTCTGACCGAAATTGCATGATATTGTTCACCAGCACTCTCCTGCAAGTCTCACAGGAGATACCGAGAGACTGACTTCGCTTACTCACAGAGCGTTTCGGACTCTCCTGGAGAGACTCTCTCACACTTTCGACCAGCTCGGCTGTCTGCTTCTTGGGATTGCCCGAGTGGCTTGGACGGTTCTCACTGGCAGCGTTGAAGTTCTCAACGGTCCCATGCTTCTCGAAGTGGTCCACCCAGTTCTGAATTCTGCTTTTGGGTGGAGCCTTTTCACATCCGAACTGATGCATGAAACTGTCCTGGTAAAGTTTAACACAGTGTATTCTTTGTCCCAGCTCCCACTGAGGTCTTGGTGTACTCACGGTCGTTGATTCTGCCATGTCCTGTAAAATAAGGGCAATCGGTGAATAAATAAAGGAGATATCACATAAAGTGTACACGGGGCCCGTTTTTTCTGAGTCACCCTGTATTTATTCATATTATTTTTCGGCTACATAGAAGAAGATGTATTAAATCACAATGTTATTAAATACTTGTGCTTAATAATGCATTCTTATTTAAGTATATCTGCGTGGTTATATGTTTGAGCATCCGGGTTTCAGTGGTGGTGTGTTGGACTAAACATAATGCTTTTTATTTGCTTTAATCTAAATTATGTTTATAATGTGTGTATCCCTAGTATAGGTTGTAGATTGTAAATTGTCATTTTACAATGAAGGTTGATTCAGCTGCAAATTATATTACGGGTGGTTGTAATCTATAAGTATACTTTATTTCTTTGGGGATTTAGTAAGTTATGTTTTTCAGCTTACTTAATGTACTGGCATGATTATTGTTTTTATTATGAAGTGATGTGTGTTCTTCTGTGTTTAATTGTGTTTAAGTCAGGTTGTGAAATGTTGTGTTAAGTTACAATTGATGTCAATTTCTTATGTTTGTATTTTAGTCGAATTTCGATGTTTTGCCATGATGCCTACGGTTGAAGATTAGTTGTGCATTAGTTGCGTGTGATATGTTTTCGTAGCGATTTATTCGTGTAAGCAGTGGGTTAATCTATTTGATGTTTCGTAATATACTAGTCTTTATCTTTCTCAGCTTATTTGGTGTTTTACGCTTATTTTCCTTTAGCTTCCATAGGTATCGCACAGATGTTTTGTCAGAGAGTGTTTGTATATTTGTGTTTAAAGATTCCGTCTGTTGTTCCTATGTATTATTTTGTTTAGATGTGTGTGTGTACTATAGTTTTTTTGTATATATCTGTACACAGGGCACACATATGTATTTCTACGCTTACACTATGTTTTTTTTCTATTGGTATTTGATTAAGTTTAATGAATTCTTTATATTTTCTTAATCATTCATATATTTTTTCTGAAGAAGAGTTGCTTATATTTATCATTGTTAATTAATTTGATTTTCTTTATTTAAGAAATATTTAAATTTCACTTTGAGTGATGACGTGCCAGTGGTGGTTTTGTTTACTCACTCATAACAGCTTACGCACTACAGGTTAGTTATCAAGCTCTATAACATATTGACATATTCAGTATGCACTTATCACACGGAGGACATGCGTATGGTTAAGTAGCTTTCGTAACTTAGGCCATTTTTTTAAAAATAGACCTGAAAATAAGCTGGCGTATAAAGATGAAACAGAATTAATTTAATTAAGATAATAAAGTGTCAAATGTTCTAGGATTGAGTTAATTGATTGGGAGTATCAACTTTTAATCAAGATGAAGAGTAATCCATCCCGATGAAGAGATGGATATAGACCTAACAATTCCCAAAGAGGTGTTATATATCTAATATGCTGAGTGAGTCTCTCTACATAATCTCCCAACAGCATTATACAAGCAATTATATTTAACGAGCGATATTCTTTCAGAGATTGTATTTCTGCATGAAAATACGGATACGGTTTCGTAACGGTATCAAATACCATTCTTAAAACAAACAAATGTTTTGAAAACATCTTGCGAAAATGTACAAATTATTTGCATCAGCAATACGATGAATTAACCCTTTTTGTATATCTTATCGTACAACCTTGTCGGTTAGATATGGCATTAGAATACAGGCTAGTCAACCTTAGTGATGTGATGTGACACAAAGCAAATTATTCAACTTACCAACTGACGTTCAAGCTCATATGGGAGTACGCAATATGGAAGAAAAGTGGTACAAGCATAACTGACTAAATGTCTATACTTAGAAGTGCGTCTCAGAAATAATAGCTTTAGTTATATTGACACACCAAATTAAAAGTAAAATAGCGGCGAGTGTTAATCTCATGGATACGTGTTTGAATTTTGGAATCGGATATACAGTTTTCAAATCATCGTATATATAACACCAATACACATTCTGAACAGAAACTTTCCCATCGAATATGGGTAAATAATTGAAAGGTATGCCAAATGGATCGAATGGAATAACTCGTCCACTATATGCAGCATGCAACAGTCGTTAGAAACATGAAACGAGTTAATATATCATTATAACAGATCACACAAAATATTTTCCGAAGCATACTCGAAACGCTATATTTTCATTGACAGTTTAATATACTGAGGTAATTCTGCTTCATTTGAAATATTCGGGGACTCGAGCACCTTGCAATAAGAGGCAACACTTAATGTTGTCCTTAAACCCTAAATAGACACTTGTTTCCAAACATTAATTGCCTTGTTTATAGCCAAAGTGTAGGCGAACAGTCTCCACTTCGATGAACTTAATATACTTAACCATGATGCGTCCAAGCCGTGCCTTTCATTAAGCCTGTTAGCATGACGATGCTATCCAGACAAACATAATGTTCTCTTTTTGCAATTTACGATAGAAATAATTAAACATATGATTTATTGGAACACGTATTTATCTTGTGGAGATAACTATCTGTCATACTTCACGCTCGAAAAATGGTTTCATATATATTCATGGAGGCATTTCAATGAAGATAATCTTTGGAAACCATAAATGTTAAAAGTGTAATAAAATTCACAGACTGAAATTCATATACAACTTTTATTCATCTTAATCAGACTTTTGAAATGTTCAGAATATATATATATATATATATATATATATATATATATATATTTATATATATGTATATATGTATATATATATATACAAATATATATATTTACATATATATATATATATGTGTATATATATACATATATATACATACATATATGTATATATGTTTGCATATATATGTGTATATATAAATGTATGTATATATATATATATATATATATATATATATATATATATATATTTAACATGATAATCTAACTATGGGAAGAGAGCTACACAGTTGTGTCTATGTTTGCTTCCCGTAGGAAATCATAGGGCTTCATGAGAATATTTTTTAGCGATTGCTTTTTTTTAACTTGCTCGTGTTTAATCTAGCTTACAGACATTTCGGATTAATTGTTATTACTCCCTTTCGGGCGTATATTTTTATTGGCCAATACCCTAACGCCTATCTAACAATGCCTTTACAGCCCTTTAGTTTTGACAAAGTTATTTTTTACGTGTTGAGTTCGATCACGCGCACCTTACGTGTGTCAAGGAACTATAGATTATATTACGTGTGGACTGAAATTATTTATATTTTCTATTTATTTTATTATTCGATTAGAGGTTCATTTACTGATTTTGTTTTCATTTATATATATATGTATATATATATATATATACATATATATATGTATATATACATATATATATATATATATATATATATATATATATATATATATATATATATATATATATATATATATATATAATTCCTTGTTTACCCTGGTGATACTAGATCAGGCTGCCCTGTGGCTCCTTGAGACGAAATTCACCTACATTGACGTTTTTTTTTTTTTTTTTTTTTTTTTGTAAAACTTAAATATGTTCTACAAAACCAAAACAAAAACAACAGCCCCTCTTCCTTTCTCCCTCCCCTTTTCTATTTTATTTTTAGAATTGAAGCATAAATCTTTTACTATAAATACCAGATTCGGCATTAAATAACCCAAAAAGGGTTGATATGCCGTAAAACAAAACTACCAAACCAAAAACGATGATTAAACATTTGAAGATATAAAGAACTTGAAGCATAAATCTTTTACTATAATGACCAGATTCGGCATTAAATAACCCAAAAAGGGTTGATATGCCGTAAAACAAAACTACCAAACCCTTGTTTACTATTTGCTAGCTAATAATTCCCTATTTATAAACTGCCTTCTTTAAACCATAGTTTAATGTTAAATAAGGTTATTAAAATGTAATTATTATTTGATTTGTCAGATAAAATCTTAT
Source organism: Sepiola atlantica (assembly GCA_963556195.1). Lineage (NCBI taxonomy): Eukaryota > Metazoa > Mollusca > Cephalopoda > Sepiida > Sepiolidae > Sepiola > Sepiola atlantica. The sequence continues at coordinate 37,928,030 of OY744527.1, read as the reverse complement.
GTTAATTAACTGTGGTTTTATATAGATATGAAAGTAGATATGCATTCTGTGCTGCTGCCTTAACTGTTATGTTGTTTCTGCTTGTCTCTTTCTATATCTTCGTATTTAGCCTTAGTTATGTTTAGTTGTTTGAGTCTTTTAATAAAGCACGTCCATAATTGTTAGATATGTTGGTTTATCATGTAGTGTTATTTGTATACTCCGACTAATTTTTGATAACCTGTTCTTGAAGAAAATCTATAAATTACTAATATATTTAGTTGGTATAAATGTATTCAATTGATCTTTGAGGAGTATCTTTTATTTTTAATAAATAAGTGTAGTGGAAATTGTCTTTTATTTTATACGATTTTAAATTTATTAGTGCTTTTGGTGATTGTCATCTCCTACGATTGTAAAGGCCTCACCGAAATACTTTCTAGAATTGTATGTCAAATCTGTGAAATACTAATCTATCCCCTTCCTTAAATAGGTATACGCATATCGCGTTTCTTTTAGTCTAATTAATCGTTTATTGCATCATGCCTGAGACTAAATTCTTGCATATCAAAATATTTATATTAATCCTATTTTCATCGTCCTTTTTAAATATGTAATTTTATATTTCTATAAATATTATTGTTTGATATTTAGTTATTGATATATGTGGTTATACACTGTATGTTAATATTTATATTGAATTTTTTAGATTCATGCTTGGTCCTATGATCTTTAATTATATGGTCTTTTTTAAATAATAATACTCACTTTAATAATTATTAATATTTTAATTTTAATTAATTCACATTTTATTTTTATTTTCTGGTATGTATGTGAGTTATAAGTATATATGCGAGCTGTTTCTGTTTGTTCTATATATCTCTGTTGTTGTGCTTTGTTGATATATATATATATATATATATATATATATATATATATATATATGCATATGTGTGCCTCTATTTCAGTTTATCTATGTATATACATAAATGTTTCTATATGTATACATATATGTGGTTGTAATTTATTATATGATTGTCTCCCTTTGATCATTCTTAATTCATGATCGCTTAAGGGTTCTAATTAAAATAGAAAATATATCTAATTTGTATTGGCAGTTATTTTAAATCATGTCTAAATCAATTTGATTGTGAATTTTGTATTTCTCCGGATGGGCTGTATGGCATTTTATTCAAACACACTCTTATTAATTTTAGGCCAGTTTTAACCCTTTTTGGGATTTCTATTTTTGGATATATTACATTAAACTTAATCTAAGTTTGGCCTTTCTTTTAATGGCCATATTTGACTTCATACTTTCATTATAATCCAAAACGTTACCTATCATGTGGGATCAACTGTACACATGAAGCGATTTCGTTTCTCTTTATTTCGTGTAAGTTTATTTTATTTATATATATAAAATAAAATTTCTATTTTGCAACATATATATATATACATATATATATATATATATATATATATATATATATATATATATATATATATATATATAAAGAGCATTTCTGAGCATTTGAATTGAATTTTGATTTGGCTTTTGCTTCTCTAATTCCTTTCCATTCTTCTTCATATATATATATATATATATATATATATATATATATATATATATATATATATATATATAAGTATATGTATATCGCTTCATCAGCATAAATACATAAAGTATGTATTATTCCTCTTACTATATTTTCTATTTTTTTTACATGTTTCTCTGTCACTATTTTTCTAATAATGATTATCATCTTTGTTTCTATATTTCAATGTTCTATTATTATCAATATTATTTTAGTATTTTTTATTATTTGTATATTTGTATAAATTGTTATTTATTTATTTGTATTGTTATTGTGTACTTTCTTAATTTTATCTTTTTATTGTTCTAATTTTTTCTAATTATGTTTTCTAATTATTTTAATTTAAAAAAAAATTACATTTTTCTTATAATGATATATTATTATTTTTCCGTATAATTAAGACATTATTTTGGTTGTTTGTTTGAATGTTCACTTTTAAAGCTTTGCTTATCTCAACATTACTTTAGTACTTCCTTGCTCTAACCTCTACTTTATTGCTTTTATGATGTATTATATTTACTTTAGTATTATTATATTTTATTGTCTTTCATCGTTTTATTTTCTATTATTTTATTTGTAAAATTACTGGCTTTTATTTTTTATTCATAATTTTACAATTTTCTATTTTTATCTATATTTTTCCTATCTAGATTTAAATATAAAATGATGTATCTTACATATTTAAATACTATTACTGGTATTTTTGTAGATTTGACATGTTAAGTTTGTTTGTTTTTTACGGCATATCAATCTTTTTCAGGTTATATAATACCGGAAGACATTTTAAGTAGTGTCACATTGCAAATAAGAAGTTCTGTTTTTTCCATATTAACGGGATATTTGTTCTTTTCAAATACTGCTAAAGGATGATGTTCTTCTCTCTTGACTTCTGTATCTGATTATATTATAAGACGGCACTGATGAATATACTTTTCGAATCATCTAAAATATAATACAAAATATTTTTTTTTGCAAATTGTTTTAGAAAATAATCATACGTCACATAACACAACGAATTGTGGTATAATTCTTGAAACTTATATAAATGATGTTCTAATTTTATTTATCTCAACTTATCTGATATATATATATATATATATATATATATATATATATATATATATATATATATATATATATAGAACAGTGTTTTATTATATTCCAATAACCATGGTCTGTTGTATTACTTTTATTTTTATTTTTTTCACATTTCCAAAAATTCCAAATTTCTGTTTGCTCTGTTATCAATAATTGACAAACATTGAGCTGAATCTTCAAAGGAGAATACAAAGTAAAAGGATCTGATGATATATGATAATACATATATTGTCTTTAATAATTAATTGTATATATATATATATATATATATATATATATATATATATATATATATATAATTAAATATATAGTTACTCTAAAGGGAATTTTCTTTTATGTTTGCAGTTAGTTGCTAGTTGCTTCTACACTTAACTACATAAGTGCATACATATTTCGGCTAGCGACATATTTCAGCAAACGTTCGGAGATCAAGCTGTGAGGGTAAAATCGAAAAAGAGAATAATGTTCACAATCACTAACAACAAGTGATCACGTGTTTTGAATAATGTTTAATTTAACGCGTACATATACATCATATCAATTCTCTTTAATTTTATTTTTTAATATGATTATGTTTCGGCAAATCAGATAACTGATAACTATATGAGGGGTTACAGATGTTTCGATGTGGCAGTCGACATGGCGACAGAAGTCTCCATCACTCCCTCTCTCTCCTTCTCTCTCTCTCTCTCTTTCTCTTTCTCTCTCTCTCTCTCTCTCTCTCTCTCTCACTCTGTCTCCAGGTAGCTGCGATCATACACAACATAAAAGGAAAAAAAAACTCTAACAGCATTATTGCTCGATGGCTTATATCTGTCGATGATATATTCCATACATTCTCTCACAGAATGCCGAGGTCACATATAATCCTTCGATCACTCCCTTCTAAACAAAACAAGTGTCTCCAAAATATGTGACTGAATAGAATCAGCATTTCTCATTGTTTATTTCCTACGTGTGATCTCCGACTTCTGGCCATGATTCAAACTCTTGTTAAATATCTCTCATTCGAATTTTACTTTCAAGGAATGTTTCCCTAACGTGATTTAAAACTCATGTGAAATAAATATAATCACACGACTTTTTAAAGAAAGATATTTCACCCCAAACAAAGCAGGACGCCACTGTAGACGCAAGGGGCTACTGAGAATCAGGGGGAAGGTTTAGGGTGTCATCTTAATTTGGAGCGAGATGTATCTTTACATTAGTTTAAAACCTCTGCATGTCAGTAACGTCGCGGAAACATGGAATAAAGAGGGAGTTCCAGGGGCCGGCTACACGAGGAAAGAAGCTGCTTGAGTAAGATGCTCTCCGGCATCTGAGGACCTGCAAGGTTAATGGGTGGGACCAAGTTTTTTGTCGGGTTGTTCTTTTAATATTCCTAAACATGTGCACGGTAATTACAGATGTATCGATACAGTTTTAGATATTTATGCGTATTACAGTGTATATGTGATTTTTGATGAGATCACACAAACATATTGTTGTGAACTATGAGTAAGAGAAACAAAGTATATTAGAGTAAGCATATAAGGCCAGTTGTATTAGATTGAGGTAGTCTGAACATTAGAGGCATGTGCTCTCTGTATTTATAATGAAGAGACAAAGTTCAGTTAGTTTGTAAGGTAGGTACCATACCATATATATAAATATATATTTCAATATGTTATATATATATATATATATATATATATACATATATATATATATGTATATGTGTGTACGCGTATACATATATATATATATATATTTATATCTTTATATATTTATATATATATTTATATATATATATATATACATTATGTATATATATATATACATTATATATATATATATATATATATGTATATATATATAAAAATACAATACGTGTTCTGTATGTAAACTTCTATATATACAGAAGTGTGTATATACACACAAATATTGAGATTTGCTGTGTGTACATATCCATATGTGTATGCCGCCAGATGTGTGAGTAAATTAAATATACACATAACACAGTGGCAGAAAATGAAGTTTAATTCACAATTAATTAATACAAGACGAGTTATGAATTAAAGTAAAAGAATTGCAATTAGTAGTAAGATAAGTTCCGAACAGCACAAAGCAATAATACTAAAATATATTAAAATCATAAAAAGACAGGGAAGCCAATCCAATCTAATTAAAGCGTTTACGTAGAAATTATTTTGATTACATGGTCACTTACTTTTCATTTTTCACAATGATGTCTTGTTAAAATCATCCTCTTTTTTACAGTATTCAAAAACATTTCCGAAACAGACGTCAACGGAAGCTGAAGAGAGCCGGAGGGCTAAGTACTTCCGTGCTTGAAACCGACGGTACGTATGTTGTACTATTTTTTTCTGTACCAATATATATATATATATATATATATATATATATATATATCGTAAGCTATGAAAATATATTTATGGCAATTAAGCTACACAGAGGCTGCCGCGTTTCATCCCCGGGGGAATCTTCTGCCTGGAGATTCCCCCCGGGGATGAAACGCGGAAGCCTTTGTGTAGCTTATTTGCCATAAATATATTTTCATATCTTGCTACATAGCTCTACTTACGTATCGAGCACTGTTGAAGTAAATACTGAAGATTTATACATACAAAATATACCTCTTTATAAAATGCTATGTGGATACATGAAATACCAATATATATATATATATATATATATATGTGATTTTATGAAGGCTTACCAAAGCATTCCTTTCAAGACACCAATGATCACCATTAAAGATATTTTTTCTTACAACTACTATTTATTCAAATTAAATATATATATATATATACTTATATAAAAATATATTATATCATGGATACATGTCTGCTTCAGTATTACGTTCAAAACTGCTTAGTATATATAGAGAGTTTAATAGTTTTATAAACATATACTTATCGATTTAGAGCTACACAGGAACTTTTGTGTTGTACACCCGAATGGATTTGTAAGGATAAATTCATGGATTTGCATGCTACAATCATTTCATTTACAAAATTTCCACCACAACACCATACAAATAAAAGTTACTGGTGTTATTTCTCAAATTGTATACACTCTCTCCCTATTACACCTCATGAACAATCAAGTTTCCTCTTATTTCCAAATTGTTTATTTATTTTGAATATGGTGAAAAAAACACAAGTCGACACTGGTTATAAGGGGTGTAGCTGTATTAATTCATCAGTGCCGCCACGTGATCTGTTCGTTTACTATAGTGTGTAGCACTTTTTATTCTTAATTATAGCATGTAGTACATTTTATTCTTACTTATAGTGTGTAGTACTTTTTATTCCTACTTATAGTGTGTAGTCCTTTTTATTTTCATTCATAGTGGGTAGTACTTTTTATTCTTATTGATATTGTGTAGTACTTTTTATTCTTACTCATAGTATGTAGTACTTTTTCTTCTCACTTATAGTGTGTAGTACTTTTTCTTCTTACTCATAGTTGTAGTGCTCATTAATCTTACTTATCGTGTGTTGTACTTTTTATTCACACTTATAATGTGTAGTACTTTGTATTCTAACTGATAGTGTGTAATACTTTGTATTCTTACTTATAGTGTGTAGTACTTGGTATTCTTACTTATAGGGTGTAGTACTTTGTATTCTTACTTATAGTGTGTAGGGCTTTTTATTTTTACTTATAGTGTGTGATACTTTTTTATTCTTACTTATAGGGTGTAGTACTTTTTATGCTTACTTTAAGTGTGTAGTACTTTTTTCTTACTCATAGGGTTTAATACTATTGAATTTTACTCATAGTGTGAAGTATTTTTTATTCTTACTAATAGTGTGTAGTACTTTTTATAATTCCTTATAATGTGTGGTACATTTTATTCTTTTTCATGCACTAAGATATGAGATTGTAAATCTGTATTGGTACCACTATATGTGCTTCAGTATTTACTTTTTTATTTTCGATTAAGTTATTTAAAAATTATAAGGGTTACGCTATTTTTTTGTGTAATAGTCATTCAAAATTAAAGTTTACCTTTTGTCTATAAAGTCTTGCCGATTTAATTTTATTTATTTTTATAATAAGTTTCTCGCGCAGATAAAATGTATATAAATCGTCTTGAAATTTTCTAAATCTGAGCGTAACTAAAATACCTTTTGCTCAACTGCTAGAAATCCTTCGCTACCTTTAAGTTCTCCAAAAATGATAAAATAGCGATGTTACATATATTTGTTTATTAAATGCACTTTTGTATTGAAGGTACATTTACAGTCTAAGGCTGTTTTACCTACGTAATATTTATGTTATTCTAGTTTTAAATGCTTGAAATACCCCTTATTTTATCCATTAGTTAACACATTCAATGAGCTATGTTTCTTTTAAACTAGAAATAATACTGTTCTCTTGGTCGGAATCCATCCATCTAACACTTATTGTTGGCTAGTTTTTACTCTTTAAGTAGTATTTATTTCGGTCCTTACATCAAGGTTGTTGTTTCCTCGTCTGGGGCGATTTCAATTTAAATAACATTCCCAGAAACTTACTAAACACTTACTTTACAATATCTATATGCATAACAAATAAATAAAATATATTAAAAACTAATCTAAGTTTACATCTAGAGTAGAAACGAATTACAAAATGAATAGAAAATAGATGAATTGAATCATGTACGTGCAAAACTAAGATCACCTTCTAATTCAATACATTCACGAAAGGGATGCGCCACAAATGATTTCAAGTAAATGTCGGGTTTACTTTTGTTTGAGAGAACCTCAGTCATTGGCTTATGTAGACATTAACTCTTAAGATTTAAGTAACAACGAATCTGATTAGTTAGTAAGCTACAGAAAATCACCACGTGGATATATTAAAACAAGCAATAAACAACTATGTGCACCCAACCTAGCGATTTCTTATTTTTTTTAAACACGGACGTCTCTGTGTAACTTAATTGGCATAATTGTTGTTTCATACTATTACTACTAAGATTTACTTACGTCTTGAGCATTCTTGAAGTAAATACTGTAAGGGTTTACATAATATATATCACTTCACACTTGTATGTGCGCATGCATGCAATAAATTAAATATAAATATGTATATACATATACTTATAGCTGCAAGGATAGGTATATATTATGTGTGCAAGTAATGTATGTATATATTATATATATATATATATATATATATATATATATATATATATATATATATATATATATACTTGATAAGTATATAAAATTCCAATAACAAAACTTAAGTCTTTAGTGATATCTTTTATTTTTCCATCAGTAATATTGATGATGGTCTAACAATTGTTTCAGATCGTGCACACTGTTACAATTAAACGCAATTATAGGGTGCTGTTTCATAATCAAGATAAAAGGGACTTATATATATATATATATATATATATATATATATATATATATATATATATATATATATGATAATTCTTATTTACACATACATGTACAAAATCTGCGACACTGACAAATATGATCTGAGGTTGAGATCGGATTCTAACTCTGCCTGATGAAATCTCAGTTTATAGTAACTGTTGGTCGATAACATCGACATGCCAGTGTCGCAGATTTTGTACATGTCTGTGTAAATTAAAAGTATCATATATAAAGCTCTATTTTGATATTGAGCACTTTTTATAAACTCGGTTGAAATTCTCTGGATTACCACCCTTTGGATATTTTTAACCTGGATTATTACCATTATATATATATATATATATATATATATATATATATATATATATATATATATAAGATTCTCTTTTAAAGTAGTTAACAGATAATTATGCATCATATATATATATATATATATATATATATATATATATATATATATATATATATATATATATATTCATGTAAACACATAATAGAGGTACATTCTTTATTTTGTTTATTAGAGAAGTTTGCCACTTACGCTCGCAACTTCAATTAAACATGTGAAGTTAGACAGATAAAAAAATAATCGAAAAATAATTGCTCTACATCGAATATTCAGTTATATTATATAATTTTAATAGGCTGGTGCGAACGTGAGTGTTAATAATGTATCTCTCTCTCTCCCTCTCTCTCTCTCTCTTTCTCTCTCTCTCTCTCTCTCTCTCTCTCTCTCTCTATATATATATATATATATATATATATATATATGAAGAAGAATGAAAAGGAATTAGAGAAGCAAAAGCCTAATCAAAATTCAATTCAATTGCTCAGAGCAAGGTATATTCCGCTTTTAGTACACCACTATATATATATATATATATATATATATATATATATATATATATATATATATATATATATATATATATGTGTATGTGTGTGTGTGTGTGTTGGGTAAACTCCTTAACTAATACATGTTATTAAGGTAATATTCACACACACACACATGCACACACACATATGCATATATATATATATATAGTTTAAAGAAGCTTTGAGTTATTTTAAACAAAAATAAAAATAAAATTCAGTTTGAATTCCCAGAGAAACTAACTAAATCCAAAATATTGCCGACTTAACATTCGTTGGAAAATTCATAAAATAAAAAAATATAATTGAAACTCAATAAAATAAAAAGAGGGATTAAGTATCTAACAGTAAAACAAAAACAGGAAACCTTAACGTAAGCGTCTAATATTAACAACGGGGATCATCAGCTGTTTACCATGTAACTGTTTCGGAGATTGAAAAACAGGACAGTTATAATATTCATCGCTCTCCAATGGTACTGATAACACTACCATTTCCCCAATCATCAAGTGTCGAAATAATTCAGCTTTAAATTTCACTAATATATACATATATAAATAATAATAATAATAATAATAATAATAATAATAATAATAAAATATTAATAATAATATATTACCCTTAAGACTACTGTGCGATATGGTAATTTGCATATCAAATAAAAATAATTATAACTGTAATAATAATAATAATAATAATAATAATAATAATAATAATAATAATAATAATAATAATAATAATAATAATCCAGGTAAAACATTCACAGGGTAGTACTCCAAAGAATTTCAACCGGGTTGATAAAAAGTGCTCAATATAAAATAATGCTTTTATATATGATTATATTTATTTACACATACATGTACAAAATCTGGGACACTGGCATGTCGATGTTATCAATCAACAGCTATTATAAACTCAGCTCTCATCAGGCAGATTTAGAATTCGATGTTAACTTTAGATCATATTTTGAAAGAATTCTACCTGTGGCTGATGAGATGTCAGTGTATAATTGCTGTTGATCGATACCACCGACAAGCCAATGTCGCAGATTTTGTACATGTCTGTGTAAATAAAAATAATCATATATATATATATATATATATATATATATATATATATATATATATACATATATTACAAATTGCGATCTAATATTTTATTTCAATACATACGCCTTTAAGTGTAGAATAAGGGGTATACATTTTATCATATATGTCTTAGGTCATAGAAGTATGCATATGTTCAGCAATAGTAAACATTTTCAAATAGTAACACTTGTTTTAAAAAAAAGTTCCGTGTCAGTCGTCATAGAGGACAGTGAGGTACTCTTTTATAATCATTTTACTATAGGAGCAAATAAAATAACGAAATAATTCACGAGATTTAATTATACTCGTCGATCACGCTGAAGTTTTAACAACTGATCGCGTGTTAACTGGAAACACGTTCGTGTTTAAGCTAAGGAATGAACATCCCCATGGTTTATAGCATGTTCGTGATGTTAGGTATTAAAAAATTATGTTTTATTACATAATCAAAACATAATTTAAGGCCAGATAAGAAGTATAAACAAAACGACCTGAGTTCTAAAATATAACTGCCCAAACTCAGCGAATCATATGATTTTTATTATTTATTTCTATTTATTGACGACATATTTACCCAGAAATAAAATAATGTTTAAATTTTAATTAAAAAATGACATCCGACATTGACTTTATGTGTATGCATATTATTTCATATTTACAGTTAAAATTTCGTAATTTGAGGTTAAATGGAGGTAATAATAAAGGATCATGTTTAAAGAGTTTCATTGTGGATTGTGGGACACAATCGCGATCACTGGCTTGATTGTTGTGACTGGGCAGAACTTGATTATTTATTGGGACGGTTTAAAAGGAACGTATTTACATTGGACTTGAAGACGACCATATTGTAGTCGGATTGGAAGCTAGTTCGCGGCGCTGTTTCTACAGTCGGACAGTTCTAAGAAATAAACTCTCTGTATGGAATTGTCGCTTTGTCTTGAGTAAGCAGAGGGAGAATGAGAAACTATTCACAGTTGTAGTAGCTAGGCGGGTTCTTGTTGTGAATACTTTACAAAGGGGGAACCATAGATTTGAGCTCAGTCGAGCACCTGCCATGAAAATAACGGTAGAACAAAGAAAGGCTAGCAACATCTCTTCTGTGAGCGAGTAGCTGTAGAGAAAAGAAGAGGACACCCCCACTAAACTTCGAAGTCGGTGTTTAACTCTGTTCAAGCGGGAAAGCGTGCTCTGAGCGGAACATCCTCATATGTGACACACCTACTCCATGTTAAAACGAATTTAACTGTGGTACATGTAAAGGACTGCGTAAGAGTGAGATACTCTCTGGCTAAGAGGAATTCCTCGTAATGGAGAGCCGTTCATTTAAACTAAGACAAAGTAGGGATCAGAGCGTTGCTAGTGAAAGGAGAGGCTTTTGGTATTAACCAGTCCCCTTTACACCGCATTGCACAACTTGGTCCATGTCGGAAGAGAGACAACACCAGAGAGAGGCAGAAATAACTTAATCATGTATGGTTTTCAAGGGTTGTGCTATCAGCATAATTTTCGACGAATAACCTTGTGTGTAGTTTATTTGCCAAATTGATTTAATTGAATTTTATTACATAATGGTTATATGCTTTTTGTTAGGGAGGTGACGGTAGTTAAGTGGATAACGATACTGACTGAGGACTTGTGTATTGACATGTTTAATCATGTGCAGCCCATGATACCATTTTCACTAAGCCATGATGACAACATACACGTGGACTTGTACGATGCCACGAATAAAATAAAATTAGTCAAAAGTCTTTGATTAATAGGAATTTACTTTACCATTCCGTTTCGGATTTGTTTGAATCAAGGGTGACTAATTGTCCTTACACTGAAATAAAATGACCCGTATAGACGTACAACATAAATACAACAAACATTTGTTGGCAGATGCATAGGGACAACCCAAGGGGAGCGGTGTGCAGCGGAATCTGTTTACATTATATTTAAATGCCTGCATGTTATGACATGCGGGTAATAATGTGCAGGGGTGGAATTTTTAAAGGTCAGTATTCCGAGATAAGAAGCAATTAGAGTAGGGACCTTTTCGGCATTATAGATCGCTACAGTAAAGGAGTGGAATTTTGCTACTTGTCAGGTTTGTCGGGGGAATTTAAATTGATGGAGTACAGGAGCAGTTAGTTCATCGAGGATATTCCGTGGAAGGACTTGTAAGACAAACATAGGGTCCAACATTGCGGCGATGGGACACTGCGGGACCTATCGGGTTAGAGCCCATTTTTGCTCCATGAACAAAAGGGAGAGACTAGTGTTTGGCGAGCCAGACCAGATTTAGCAACACTACTCCATTCACGGCTGAACAGTAAACTAGTGGTTGGTGCACTGAAGGTCGACAACTAGTACATGATGTCTTACTGCCTTCTTATATATTCAAAATAGTCATCGAAGTTGTATTACCAATTATAGTACTGTGGTAATAAGATCTGCAAACTAAGGAAGAACAAGACAAAAAGAAAGACGAATTAGCGCTAAACAAAGCGATATTTTGCGAATGATGTTTCCATCTTTAATATTTATAACTAGACAACATTCCTTTTGGTTAATAACCTCTATCCCTACATGTACACTGAGTGAATTAACGCTGATGCATTACTTCCGAAACTGAATTAATCTTTGAAAATACTTCTTGCTAGTTGGGTGCCGATTATTTTTGTTTGGAGTCTCCAACCGTATTACAATCCTTGCAAGGAGATACAATAGTTTTCAGGCAGGTTTGTCATGGATACACACTTAATATGATTATCAAACGTAGATGGAACCTTCTTACATAAAATGTCGTGTTTTCTAAATAAGTATCGTCAACACTTATTTAGATAATTATTTGTTTCAGGAAAAGTATTTTAATTTGACCGATTTCGATAAAAACGTGTATTTTAAAAATAAAACCCGTACACATTTGAAAATCTAAATCTATGAACGTAGATAAAGATTATTATATATATATATATATATATATATATATATATATATATATATATATATATATATATATATATATATATATATGTATATATATATATGTATATATATATATTTGTATTAGAGGTGCATGTAAGTCATGAATTAGAGTTGAAAATGAAAATACATCTGACGAAAGGCATACGGATGCAAATAGTATATAAAATAATGTAAATAAATAAATTATATATATATATATATATATATATATATATATATATATATATATATATACATTGGATTAATAAAAAAAGTTGAAACTACATCACTCGTTCTACCGTTATATGTCTTGAGTTGCTTCGGTTTCTGTCTATCCGACCACCTCTGCATTGTATTGCCTTCTATAAATAATGTTTATATATATATATATATATATATATATATATATATATATATTCTATGTACAGACTAATCTCGTCGACTAATGAACGGTTAATTATGAATTTTACAATATATATTTTAGAACACACAATGGGTAACATAGACACTTTTTTTTTAGAAACTCTACAAAAGAGCAGGTGCATGAATATCAAGTTAGGTATGTGTATATGTTAATGTATTTCGTTATACATGATCAACCTTTCAATTAATGCACCTATCTTTATGCATCTTGGGTTTTAGGAGGCACACTATGAGTCCAAGCTCTGATTTTAAAATTAAAATATATCAGATTTACATGTAATCAAGATTGCCTTATTTAATGTAAGGAGAGTCAACCAATCACTGTTATGAAAACAAGAAGAATATTATTTTACAAAATGATTAAAATCATACGCGATTTGAAATTAGAAAACTATTGCTATATTTTTATAATTATCCCATTTCATTATAATGTTCTTGCTTGGTAATACATCTCTTATTACATATATTTTCTTATTTAGTTAAGTTTGCTGAAATAATTCAATTATCGAAAAAACTAATCATTCTCGTGGCAAACTGTCGACTAGTGTCTATTCAGGAAGCCGTTGAAAGTAAAACTGTTATTTCATGGGTTATTTGTTCAAATAATATTATTCTCCTATGTATAACAATAGTGTGTCTTTGAAGGTTATAATACAATTCAAACTACTTTTTCCTATATACGAGGGTAAGATACGTCGAAAAATTGAATATTGCTGCTACATTTTGGAAGAAACTCCACATACCACTATGTTCTGCTTGCTAGAATACGAACTCGACTTAAAAATGTGGCAGGGGGAAACCTTTATTCTTCCCTGCAACCTTACTCACAGAGAAGAGGTTGTATGTGTGTGTTTGCTGAATAATTATTACCACGTTATGTACTCGACTGGGCTCCAATTTTTTGTCCATCCTCGTGAAGTATTCATACCAGAAACTCGTTTTATATCACATCAAAAACGAGGTTTCTTTTTTCATCAGTCTGCCTTGTGTCAAACGGTATTTTCATAGACATAGATTGATTTCCCTTTCTGTGGAACGTATGTTATGGAACTGTTTCCCTGCTGATGCCAACAGTTGAAACAAATCATACACAATAAGTCCATACCATTGATCAATGTCAGACATCCTATAGTTTACTTCATATTTCAGATGACGATGATTTCAGTCTCATTCACCCTCATCCTCGAGTGGCTATAGAATTTAATAAGCGGTGACTGAATAGTAAAAACTGATAAAAACTCACTTATACAGTTGTAGTCACGGGGTATTGACTGAATTCTATAATATTAAATAATCGACGGTAAGTTTAGCCAGCACTAAGGAGGAAGCTGTATGAAGCGCATTTCTCAAATTACAAATTACTCTACAAATCTATCATATACAACTCATGTACGATGATTTAGATGGGGGTCACTCTACAGTAACAGAGAGGAGGTGTTAAAGGCCAGCATTCCTAGGAAAAAAACTATAAGAGTAGAACTTTGTCCGGCATCTGGGAATTTCTACACTGAATAGGGAATTCTAGGCGTGTTTCTCAGATGGAATTACGTTGAGTGGAATTCTGCATATAATGGAATGAGTAGAATAAATATGACGTCAAAGCACCCCGTATAAAATGAAATAATGGCATAGTCGGACTGAAAAAAAGGAGATGCTCCAAAGTGAAACGAAATTAATGGGACGTAATTGAGAATTATGGGGCTACAATTTGCTAATACACTAGAAACGTTTACTGATACAGATTAAATACAGAAACATGTGAAAAACACATATCATTTAGCCCCACATCAGCTTGGGGGCGATTTGCATAGGATATGAGTCATAGTTTATGTGCTTAGCCCGTACTATAATTATTAATGGCAGACGCACGCTTTGGCTGGGAAGCATTTTAATTAAATTTGAATTGTATCGATGTTCCGAATATAGGCAGATCTATTGTTACGTGACAACCGTTTTGAAGCTAGGCGATCGACTCAATAAATGAACTGTCCGACGACTTGCATCTTTTCGTAATCAAATAACACAATGTAGGGCTAATATATGCAATACACGAGAATCGCGAAGCAGGCGTAAATACTAGAAAATACAACGTGACAGACAGAGGGAGATAAACAGACAGACACACAGTCAGTTAAGCAGATACAGAGGCAAACAACTCTTTCAAATATGTAAGTATTGATTAATATATCAGTATCATTCTGTTTTAGTATCTACCGTTTCTTTCAACTACGTTCTAAATCCTAATTTTTAACTATATTATTGTACCGAATCATAATAATAATAATAATAATAATAATAATAATAATAATAATAATAATAATAATACAATATGTATATGAAGATCACCTTCTGTTATGTATTTCCTTTGATGATGATTATAATTTTTACCACTTGGTAGCATTTCGAAAAACAAAACTCTACATAAAACACTTCGTCAATCTGAAATTATGTTGGTGCGTACAGCTTTTTCATCTAGCCGACCACAAATATCAATAAAAGCCTCAGCAAAGCAAAAAGTGATCCTATGTGTATTTCCTTAGACATATTTTTCTTAGGTCATATTTCGGAAGTAAGTCAACAACCCTTTACTTCCGCGTCCTCCATAAAAAAAGGCAAATAAATAAAATAGAAAGGTTTTGTGCGCGCACATATACACACACTCAGTCGCATGTACGATCATTTTATATGTGTATGTTCGCTTCTTTGTGCGTCTGGTTCAGTTCAGTTCCGGACGGAATTCCTTATGGAATGCGGCCACTTATGTTATGTATCGGATATAGAAAGGCTAATAGGTAGGCTAGCATTTGATTCCGAGGGACATATGGGTTTATTATCCAACTCTCAACGTTCATAATTTACCTTCTCTTTTTCTCCCTCTTTTTTTTGACTAATTTTGCTCTCTTTCTATCGACCATGAGAGTGTTGGTATAGGATTAGTTTGGGAATTCCTTTTGGGATTCGAAACTTTTAATGTGTTAATAATAATAATTTCAAATGCGACACCTAAAGAATTAAATAAAACTACTGCATGAAAGACACTGACAATTACTTACTAATCAAATTCATACCAAATTAAAAGAAGTTTTATTTAGGTTTTGAGGAGCCACAACAAACAATAGTAGACGTGCAATGTAAGAGAATGAATAGTGGCAAAAATGAATCGTGGACGAGTCCATTGTGGGTGGAACGTCGAGAAAGAAAAAAAGGCGACTTGATAACTCTTAAAAAGGAGAAGGTTCCACAGTGCAACGTAGCTTGAAAAGACGGCGGTTTCAAAAAAACGCGAAGAGCCGAAGCGGAAGAATGCGAGTTTACCGATGTTTATGGCACCGATGAAGCTTGATTGGCTATGGTACCCAAGCCCGTCTTGCTGTAAGAATTGTGTGTCCGCTGACTGAAAATGCGGATGATAAGCAAGTAGGAACAGTGAAGGAATCCCCTGACTTGTACTTCACCAAAGTGCTTGTAGAACAATTGCTTCAGCTCACGCTCGGATAGACAATGCCGAGCAAATTGCTTTCCAATCAGATGTATATACGAACGAGTTTCTAGCGTAAACAAAGTCGGTTACCTCAGCAAGAAAATGAGTTTCATGAGACAAAAGTATGTCAAAAGATTGTTTAATGTGTGTGCGTAGCCGCCATAAACCACCCGGTGATGGCAAATAAAAAAACCCAAACTGTTTCTTTATACGTTCTGTTCTTTGTCATTCTTGTTGGATCTTACCGGGTACCATAAAGAACGGGTAAGGATACACATACTTATAAATAAAAATCAACTAATTAAAAATATAAGTAGATAAAAATTTAATAAATATTTAAAAAATCTAAGTCAATAATTGAAATAGAACTGATTAAGATTAACACAAATTCAGAAATGATTAAAAGAGTAAATATATATATATATATATATATATATATATATATATATATCTCAACTACTCAAACCACTACTCTCCACCTTACCCGCACATGTCAGCAGCTCCGACCAAGTAATTAGCAGACTACACTCACTCCAACACCAACAACTACAAACTAACAACTATATATTTAGCCTAGACGTAATCTCCCTCTACACCTCAATACCCGCACACCCAGCCATAGACCTCATCACCGACCACATATCTTCCTCTGACAACCTAGAGCTCTTCGGACTAACACCTACTGACATTCACAATCTCTTATACATCATCATCGACAACACATACTTTACCTTTCAGCAGCACACTTTCAAACAAATCTCCGGCCTCCCCATGGGTTCTAGCCTTTCCGGTCTCTTAGCCATCACCTACATGAACCGGTTAGAACAACGAGCACTTAACTCCTGCCTCTCCTATATATTCTTCTCCAGATATATAGATGACATTCTAATCCTTACATCCTCTCAAGACGAAGCCACACAAATATTCAACACATTCAACAACACCGACCCCCACATACAATTCACCATAGAACACCCAAACGAGTCCGGCTCACTCTCTCTCCTTGATTTCAACCTTAACATCACCGAAGATGGCTCTATACACACTAACTTCTATAGGAAACCTGCCTGCAAAAACCTTTTCATACACTATAAGTCTGCCCTGCCCACAAAAGCCAAATTAAGTTATGCCCATAATGAAATTACCCGAATACAAAATAAATGCTCTTCTACTGCTGACAAAATATCACACACTAAAAACTTCCACCAAACCCTCCAAAATAATGGCTACCCCGCCCCCACCATAGCCCACCTAAATAAGCCCAAAACACGTAGACACCGCACCCTCGCTAACACATGCTTCTTAAAACTCCCTTTCTTCAGCGATAAGATCACCACCTCCATCCGCAAGGCAATACATAAGGAAAACCTTAACATACAATTAACACATACTGGCACCTCCTTACGCCAACATCTATCTCATAAACACACTAACCACACACCCGAACCCTGCTCCCTGGCCAATTGCCCTATCTCCAACACAGGTCTGTGCCTTCGCACTAACTGTGTTTACAAACTACAGTGTAATAAATGCAAAAAATTTTACATCGGCAACACTACAAGACCGCTACACTTGCGCATAAAGGAGCACTTGAATACCCGTATATCCTCTTTCCACAAACACATAGAGATTTGCTCAAACACTCAGCGCGATATTCACGTCTCCATCTTAGCGTCTGTCAGAAACATTGGTGACCTTAGAATCACAGAATCAATCCTCATCTCCAGATTAAACCCCTCACTCAATCAACGTCACGAGCTCTACTCACCTTTCATTCTATAATATCTACCCCCCATCCACCAACCAACCCCCATATCTAACACTTAACAGAGTCCGTCTCCACCACTTCACTCATTACTCACCTCCTATAATAAACTCACCACACACCCAAACAATCAAACAGGCCCCTCCCCATATGAACTTCCATCCTTACACACTTTCAACCACAAACCAAAAACCATATTCAGCATACTCTTCTAACCCACCAAAATAAGTCACTCCATAACCTAGCATTATTAATTAATAAATCCAAACACATATAGAATGTATACAAATAACATGCAAATATTAAATAAATAATTCATAAAATAAATTAAACAAGTAAATAATAATAATAAAAAATAAATAAATAAATAAATAAAAAAACAAAAAACAAAAAACAAACAAACAAACAAATATGTAAAGAAATTGATGAATATATATAGATAAACAATTAAACAAACAATAATACATAGATATTTATATATATATGTATATATGCATTATGTGTATATATGTTGTATATATATACTAATATTGTTATACAGATCTCCACCAAAAAAAAATTAAAAAAAAAAAAAAAAATATAAAAAAAAATTAATTATAAAAAAAATATTTTTAAAAATCCAGAGTTACTCCCCTTTATCGTATAATAAATATATCAAGTTAATAAGTTAATTCGTTAATCTTATTTGACGAAACTCACAATTAGTAATTAATAACACTTCTTTAATAGATGATAATCGAAATCGATAAGTAGATAGATCTAGAATATTTAAAATATGAGACTAATTACTTTACTTTATATTAAAATTCTTAAATTACGATAGAAAGATAAACAAAATAAAAATACGAAGATAAAACAAAGTAAATATTCAAATATAAAAAAAAATAAAATAAAAAATGATATATATATATTATCAAAACTAACAGTTTATCGAACACCATACACCTAACCAACATTACACTAATATTCTAAACACCAATCATATATTTAACATAATATTAAAATAAAACTTAACTTAATTTATATTTCCTGTGAAACTGCCTTTTTGCTGCGGTCTATATCTGGCAGCCATTTTGTTTTGTATTATTCTCTACACAGTCGGAGAAGAATAAAATATTATTCTTCTTCTGGTCTAATTATTTTTGAAAAAGGGATGTCTTTTCCCGAAATATCAAATAGTGATTTTTAATCACCCGGACATCACACGAACAGCTAAAACACTCTTGCTGTTATGTAAGAAAAAAATAAAAATAAAAAATAAAAGGAAAAAAAAATAAAAAATAAATAGTAAGTCTTATATCGTATTCGATTTATTTTTATTGTTTTTGTTCCTTTCCTTTGAACTTGCATCTTACCCGGAATTGCATTGCCCACAGCCTTTCAAAAACTTACTACTAATATATATATATATATATATATATTTAAGGACTATTATATAAATAAATACATGAATGAAAAATATTAAATATAAAATGAAATAAATCAAATCAAATAAACACTCAAATAACAACATAAATACGAACATATATAAATAAGGCATACATACTTATATAAACACTACAACTAAATAAGTAAAAACAGAAATAAGATTGTTAACGAATAGATACATAACTAAGTAATGGTAAAGTTGTCGAGCATTCGATTAAATTACAAATATAATTATAAACTAACTGAACAAGGTAAAACGATAATGAAGGACGTAGGAATGAAAATATAAAGAATTCAACTCAAGCTGATAAATTAATTGAACACAAAAGAAAATAGTAATACGTAATGTGAATACATTCATAATTTAAATTGTACTTCCTAATAAGAACGTAATATTTGTTTATTTTCATTAGAATCGTGCGTAGTTTTACTTTTGATTTGATGCTTTACTTTACCGCACATAAATATATTAATGTCTACACATTATAAGTATAAACTAAGGGATCGCTGCAGAGGTTGTTTACAAGTGCGGGAAAGTATATATATATATATATTTATATATATATATATATATATATATATATATATATATATATATATATATATATATATATATATATATATATATATGATTATTTTTATTTACGAACACATGTACAAGATCTGCGACACTGTAGTGTAGATGTTATTGATCGACAGCTGTTATAAATTGAGATCTCATCAGGAAGTGTTGAAATCCGATCTTAGCTCATATTAGGAAAAATATAATGGAGAGTAAAGAAAATAAATCTAAAATCATAATTTGGAAAATCACGTGGTTTTGACTGTTAAGAATCAACATCCAAAATAATATCAAATATAATTTCAAAAATAAATTAAAATGTAAAATATAAAATATAAAATAAAATAAGATAAGATAAAAGAAAATAATATACATATATATATATATATATATATATATATATATATATATACATATATATATATATATGCGACGTTGGTCTTGATTTTAAAGCGCTGGGTAATAGAGATCAGAAATTTGTTTTGAAGCTCAAACAACGCAAAAGGATGTCCAACTTCATATACATTTACGCGCGTCTGCACTCGTTCATGTATAAGACATTTTTAAAAAAATCACCGTTGCTAGACAATACGGATTATTTAGTTATATTATACCACGAAGAAAAAAAAGAAAATGTTGCAATTTTATGAAGTTGATGTGTATACCCTAATCTTAGTTAAATTAAAAATATATAAATAATTATGATATATATATATATATATATATATATATATATATATATATATATATATATATATATATATATATATACATTGTTTGATCTTAAAAACAAAATTAAATATATAAGTGTGTAGATGTATATATATATATATATATATATATATATATATATATATATATATTTATATATACATATGTGTGTGTGTGTCTTTGATCGGATTTTACGGCATATTTCTACTCCATCACATTTTCTATATATATATACGTTAGACCAGGAAGTTATGGTTCGCGCAACTTCTATCAGCTTGTAAGACCCATTAATTGAACATCATAATAGTCAACTCCGAGTGAGTATTCTGAACTTTTTATATGATTTTATTTTTTCTAATTAATTTGCATACACCCCCAACACACTTTTCACTGTCATCTACTGCATGGATAGCAGATTTATCAGCTGGATAACTTTCTTCGGTTTTGGAATACAATTCACTATATCGACTGTGTTTTAATCGACTCCTTTGATATCTTTCTTGTAATTGTTTCACACTTTATGATTTGGATCAAGTGTATAAGTTTTTTTAAAAAACGTGTGTTTCGGCCAATATATTTGATGTTTTATATACTTTTAATATATTTTCATATATTTTCAAAGCTTAATTTAATTACCTGCAGTAACGTCATTTCAGTAATGGTCCTCTGAGGAGAATATTTTCTTTGATAACTCATTAGTTAAGGACGCAATATCACTCCTTGTTTTTGAACTTTAACAAAATCTGACTAATTTCTCATTTTATAATGTCATACAATTAATATTATTATTCTATTCACTGATATTGATCTTTATTTTTATCCTGATAGTCTACTGGTTAAGGATATTATTGATATATTTAAACTATTATCTTACTCTCTCTCTCTCTCTCTCTCTCTCTATATATATATATATATATATATATATATATATATATATATATATTATAATTTCTTGTATCCTCATAAATGTTAAAAGGAGATATAATATTTACGTACTGATGTTCAGTATTTACTTCAACAGTGCTCAATACGTGAGTAGAGCTAGGTAGTAAGTAATTAAAGTATATTTATGGCTATTAAGCTATAAAAAAGTTTCCGCGTTTAATCCCCGTAGGAAATCGTTGGGCTAAAATGCATGGAATGTGTGCTGCCGGTTTTCTAATATATATGTACACGTGGTGTTTTTCTAGCAAGTTAACCAATCAGATTCTTTGTTATTCCCTCCCACGAGTTAGTGCTTCCATTAGCCAGCCGTTGGGCTTCTCACGAACAAAATATAGGCCACTGTATAGAAAACAAAAAGATAGAAGTAGACGTAAAATCAACTGAAACTTAACAATTTAATTAATGCAGTAGTCAATTCGATAAATGCGGGACAATACATATAAAAAACTAAGTCTAAAGCCCTGATATGAAACCAGACTGGAAACGCATATTAACAAATTACAAATAATACTATAGCTGTAAATCAAGCCAATTTGAACAAAACAAAAATGATCGAAAAGGAAAATATGAATGTCAATGAGGATGAAAGGTTAAACAACAGAAATGAACAAAAAATATATTCTAAAATTTAAATACAAATCTAAACGGTACAAACAAGAAACTTTTTCAAAAAATGAACGTATTCTTTTTGAGCTAGCTTGCTACATTCACTTATTATATGCTTTACTGTTTTGGCTCTTTGCCAACACAGTCTGCATTTACTGTTTTCCTGCGTGTTATCTATTTTAGCTTTGATGTAGTTTGTCCCAATTGTATTGTTCTGTGCAGCCATCAGTAAATATTCCGTTTCTCTGTTCAAGTGACGTTTACTTAGCCATGCCCAGCTATTTTCGTGGGTGTCTTCTCTTGCCAGTCTTCTGAGGCGTCCATGTCATTTTGTTTTTCCCATTTTTCTTTTCTTGTTTTTTTTCTGGTTTCAGTGCTTTTCGAGTTTCCCGTTGGAACGGTGTCTCTTGCTGCAGTGATAAAAATTTCCGTGTGTTGAGTTATGTATTTCTCTAATCCTCTTTCTCCCTTCGTTTCATTTCATGTAGAGTCTGTAAGTATCGTCTTTTGGATGGAGTGTGTTGTGCATGTCATTAATTTTCTAGTCCTCTGATCAAGGTGTCTGAGTTCTTCTTTGGTCCAGCTTATGAATGGGCCAGTGTATCTTATTAGTGCTACTTCCCAAGTGTGTATTCCTGTTACTAGATTCCTGCTATATAATTTCGTTTCTAGGTGTTTTCTTGTTCATCGTAAATATTATTTTCAAATATTATATTTCATTTCTGTAGATTTAATGGTGTATTCTTCCAGAACTCCAAGATATGTGTAGCTGTCTTGTTCCCCTAGCGCCTTAATTTCTTCTTGGTTGGGGAGATTCACGCCCTCTGTGGTCTCCAGTTGTCTTTTTTTTGTGTGGAGTAGTACACACCTTTTCATTCCGAATTCCATTTAGATGTTCTGACTGAAGATTCTGGTCGTATTTATCAACTTTTCCAGTTCCTTTTTGCTTTTTGCAAATAGTTTTAGTTCATCCATGTACATCAGGTAGTTTACTCTTAGTTCTTAGTGTCTGTAAACTTGTATTTGTCATCACATTTTCTGAGTATGTAGTTGAGTGGTATCATAGCTATTATAAACAGTAGTGATGATAGGGAGTCTCCTTGGGAGATTCCTATCTGTATCTTTATCTCAGTCAGGCGTTGGCCTCCGGCTGTCAGTTCCAGTCTCCATGTTCCCATTGCTTTCTTAATAAGATTAATTATCCTGTCGGGTATTTTGTATATTTTCAAACATTCAATTGTGCATGCTTGGATGATTCTGTCACAAGCTTTTTTGTAGTCAATCCATGTCATGGATATATTCTTTTTTCTGTACTTTACCTCCTTCAGGATCTTTTGATCGATGTATAACATGTCATGTTTCACTTTTTTTCTTTACGGCATCCTTTTTGTTCTTCGGGGAGTAGTCCACGTTTGTTTAGGGATTGGTAGATTTGTTATCTTAGTTGTGCCGTCAGGATTTATTATTATTATTATTATTATTATTATTATTATTATTATTATTATTATTATTATTATTATTATTATTATTATAATAATATAATTATTATTACGCATATAATAATGATTCTTCTTCTTTGTACTCACTAAGACTTATGCCACAGATCATCATCAGTGATTGTTTATTGATAATTACCGGTGGTGTACCCTGGAGTCTGAGTGACAATACGTCTCCTTAGATTTCCAGTATGTTCAATATTTTTTGATAACTATACAACATAGGCTTACAATCGATTTCTCTCTGGCAAATACAATTGGTCTGCTCTAGCATTCGGGTAGCAATAAGACTCTCTAACTTCCTAGTACTTTCCGCACTCTTCAGGTGTTTGCCCTCCTCGGTCTTCCCATCCTCCACTGCCCTTTATGACTGTTTAGTGTAGTATCAGCCTAGACTTATGGTATCAGTTTTTTGAGTGGGAGATGTTTCATTAAATTTCTTATAGTTCCAGTTCCTTGGTTTTAGTGCTTGTGTTCGTTCTGTTTTTTGGTGTTATTCCTCTTGCAACTTGCATTTGACAAATTAGTCTTAGTAGATTATGTGGTTTGGTTTCCGTATTCAAGGATTGTGTGTTTTTTAATTTTCCAGTACTGTCTCTGCTTTATGCTTGTACAAGTTGTCCAATTGTTTGAAATGCAGTTGTTGCATTGCTCTCGGTGCACCTTTACCCAACGCAGTCATGCATGTTCTTGTATTCTATTTGAGCTTGTTTGCTGCTTGCATATATTATGTAATTTTCTATTTAGTCTCTTTGCTCACACAGTCTACTCTTACTGTTTTCCCAGGGTGTGTATCTATTGCTTTCTTAATGAGATTAATGCTCCTGCCGGTTATCTTGTACATTTTCGTATTGAAGGTTTTTTGTAGTCAATCTATACCAGGAATATATTATTTTGTCTGCGTTTTACCTCCTTCAAGATATTTTGCTATATATATATAATAGACCATGCCGTCCTCTTCTCTCTTATCTGCAATCTATTTATTCCTCGGATAGCGATCAACCATTGTTCAGGAAATAGTAGATTTGTTGGCTTAGTTCTGCCGTTAGTGTTTTTCACCAATGTCAGTAAACAGGTAAGTGGTTGGGATCGTTCCCTTTCTTGCATCTTTTTGGATTAGCGTTGCCTTTCTTTTGGGCATTCACTCTAGTATGTTTGTTTTGTGGATACATCCTCTCATTTCTGCGCTTGCATTTTGTGTACGGTCATCAGTCATTTCAACCATTATGCACGTATTCCATCGTGGCTTAGAAATAGTTTATTCATTAAGTTCTGTTTCTGTTCCTTCTTCAATTTCCTGTACTTAACTTTTCATATTTTACAGCCATTTGACATTTATAATGTTGTATTGAAGCTTGTTCCATATGTTGCTCCGCAAAAAGTATCGCCTCTGTCGATTTTTCTGCTCTTGTTCTTTTTGTAAAACTGTGTTTTATTTTTTTGAAAGTTTCTTTTCTGTTTGTACTTTCCCGATATGTATCTGTATTCCCTCAATCTTACCTTTTTTGCTGCTATCTTTTGTTTAGTTCTTCAGGTTTCAAATGGTTCCAAATGGTTTCCCATCAAGACTACGTCGGTCCATTCTTTTAGCTCGTATATGTTTTTCTTATTTTAGTTTCATACTTATTGATTTTGCCTTCGCATATATTAAATTTTTCAGTGCATTCATAGTATCTTCTGGGATGTACGCAAGGAGTCTGTTTAATTTCTCTGTTTCTAATTTTTATCTCTTCCATCTTAAGTTCCTTATGAATGAGAGTCTAGTTTTGTTCTTGTTCATAGAATTGTTTAATGGTTTCAAATTATCTTGCTTATATCCTGAAAGAGTTCTGTAATGTCGTAGTTTTAGACCTCCGCGGTTTTAGTGTTAATGTTTTTCTACCTGTGGATTTTCGTCAGGGTGTGTTTCTTGATCTGTTACGCAATTTATCTTTTGTTTAATTTCCATTTATTCCAGCTTCGGGAACCACTCTTTCTTTATTATCTGTTTAGCTTGATCCGTGATCCTATGTGCTTATGTATAATCTGCAGTACACATGTCCCATAAATCGGTTATTCGTTTACACGAGTGAGTACCTGTCCATAAGCATGTTACGTTGAAATAGCATGTTATTGGTTCCTCTGCTATTCTGTAGTTTAAATGCCATTTTCATAGCTCAATGGGGAATAGTAAGGATATAAGATCTTCTTAAGCTGATTTAAATAGGTAATAAATGTAACTTAATATACTCAATTTAAATATTGGTAATGTCTTATGGCGTTCAATCGTTCCCGGGAGTAATCTGATTTAACAGCGGTAGACGACATTTTTGTTCTGCGCGACAAGAAAATATTTATTAATTAATAAAATAAAGCTTTGTGTTCTATATCGGTTATGCATTGTTTCTTTTTTTAACTAAAAATGGTTAGCACATATCGAAGTGAGATGCCACTCGAAAATAAGTGTTAATGAGAGAAAATGAGTGGCGGGAACTATGGGACATATTTGTGGGGACGGTTCTGGCTAGTAATATTTTCTCATTAGGATTGAAGACGACCAATATATAATCTGCAATGTGTTGGACGGCAGCTCTTTGCCGGACCTATTTTGTATATTTTAAAGCAATGTGCGTAGATTTTAATACATGTATGGTATTCTAGTAGCTTCGGTGTTGGTGGTTTGGTATGCTTGGCAATATGTTGCTCTGTTCGCTGCAGTAGACAACACTAATTGTCTGTAAATTACAGAACATATTTGATGAATTAATAAAATACCAAAAATGTTACTGTTAATCCTGAGATAATTAAGTTGAATTGCTTAGGAAAACTATAGCATAACTTCCACTTTATATTACTCTAGTTTTGTTTAATATATATACAGTTAAAGTCGGTAACAGGTCGTAGAACATTGAATCTCCACCAATTTTGAAATCCTATTCATTCTGGGCAAGAGTCCGTATCCAAGTGGACGGGCGGTACTTAAATAATTGTCTACGACATGACACCATTTGTTATTCTTACTTATATTCGTACGTACTTATCGTTAGTTTATTTTTAATACAAAAAAACTAGAACTAAACATAGATAACTCATTTAAACTACTGTAAAAGCGAATCAACGAAACTATCAACTTAAACTAATACACATGCTCACATATGTCACCTAATTTTTAGATAGGATGTTCATTAATTTTAGTAACAATACTAGCTTCCCATACCCGGTGTTGCCCGGAAATCCTTTTACATTATTTTTGTGTTGTCTTTTTGTCGTGTTGACATGAAGGTACACATACTGCCGGGCTATTCACGAGAGAAATAGAGTATATATATATATATATATATATATATATATATATATATATATATATATATATATATATATATGTATATTTATATATGTATATATATGTATATGTATATATATGTGTATGTATATATATATATATGTGTGTATGTATATATATATGTATATATATATATATATATATATATGTATATATATATGTATATATATGTAATTATATATGTATATATGTATATATATGTATATATATATATATGTTTTTAAATTCCCGAAACAGTTTTTCATGGTAAACAACTGATGATCCCTTAAAATAGTGTTAGAAACTAACTAATATAATAACTGTAAAAAATAAATTGACTTACATGAGTGATTTTCCACTGGAAGACTTGAGACTATAAGTTTTTATATATATATATATATTTTTTTATATAGTTTTAATGGTTGAGAAACTTCCGAGACTATATATATATATATATATATATATATATATATATATATATATATATATTTATATATGTATGTATATATGTATACATACATACAGAAGTTAATGTCTGTGAATACAGTATCATGGCAATAGAAACGATAATACACTACCACCTGCCACCTAAAAAGAAGGTAGTCCCTGGGAAGATGTTAATAGTACAAAAGAACATACCCTACTTTAACACACAGACGGATGTAAGACCTGGGATGATTGAAAAAGGAGGAGGTAATTCCTGGGACAACGGTCATATGACAACAAAACTGATATTACACTAACCTATATTCATTAAAAGATAATACAGTAATAGTTTAAGTAGTTTTTTGGGGAGGCATTCGTTTATAAATACCGAAGTATAAACACATATTTTTATAGTTACTTTGTCCTTTCTCCTAAGATCCTACTCCCCGTTTTAATTCAATGAATTTATGTAAATAAATGTATTCATGAAAAACAATTTTCAACAATTTAAATATAGTTTAGGTAAGATTACTCTCCTTCAGTAAATGTGGTATTCCGGTTACTGAGATCGTTCTAGTTAAGTGTAAGATTGACATGTTCACAACTGTTGGCAAAAGATGCTCAACTTTACCTACAATTTTGATCGCTTTTTGCCTAATTTGTTCGTAATATTCCTTTTATATTTTTGCAAATAAATAATTCAAAGTGTATGTAGTATCTGTTTTCAGCATCGTATTCATTTTTTTACTATTGACGAAACTATTGTTTCAAACAATAATAAAACAAACAATAACATAATAATACGGCGTCATTAACAGGAGAGAGAGAAAAAAAGAGATGGAGAGAAATAGATATAGAGCGAGAGAGCGAGAAACGGATGAGATTAGTTAATTTTCTTAAGTAAAACTTATCTCGCGGTTTTTTTATGCATTACGCAAGTATTTCTTCTTTTAGCAAAATGTAACTCGCGTATTAGATTATTTTTGTTTTTTATATTGTTGTTGGGGCTTTGGCTGGTTTGAGGGGGTACGTTTTACTTCGATTAGTTTCGGTTCGTAAAGTAAGATTTACCTCGCGTGTGACAACAGTAGGAAATCAATAGTTATTGGTGAAAATAAATCAATATTCTCCCAGGGCAATACCGAGTAGCTCCACCAAACTTTAACATTGTGGTAATTTCGAAACATTTATTTACTTTTGAAAGAAAAGAAAAGAGAGAAGAAGCAAATTTGTCTTTTCACTGGCAATTTACAAAAATCGCTTTTACTAGAGAGAGACCGATGTTTGAAACACGTGAATGACGTTAGAAAACGTTTGAACACAACTGCTAAATATTTGTCCAGAAAATAAAACAATATTCAGAAAGAGAACATTTGTTATATGAAAATTTAAAAAGTAATTGACTAAAAAAAGCAATACCAAATAAGAGATAATTAATAAAATGAACTTGTACAAAACAAATATGCAGATTAGTTCACCTGGCGATTCTGATATCAGGTCTATATGAACGGTATATAAAAAGATTATCCGTATAAAAAGTAAGTTGAATTAATTGGAAGTAGACCGTTTTGACGTTACCGTTCGTGTGAGAAACGAGCCCGACTTTCGCTTTCATTCATGTATATATATATATATATATATATATATATATATATATATATATATATATATATATATATATATGTATAACAATTTCATGTATCCACATCAAATGTAATAAAGAGATATATTTTATGTATCAGTTTTAAGTATTTACTTCAACAGTGCTCGGTGCGTAAGTAAAGCTAGGTAGTAAGTTATGACAATATTGTCATGGCAATTAAACTACACAGATACTTTTTGCTCTTCATCTCCTATATATATATATATATATATATATATATATATATATATATATATTTGTTATAATGGGATAATTCCAGGAGGAAATCTGGGTATGAGAGCTCAATATAAGAAACAGAGCAAGAATAACATAAAATATAATAACACGAAATCACATAATTGTCGATACAATAATTTATTTCAAAAATGTAATTGTCTGAGTGATGCTTGAAAAAACCGCACGGTTGAAATAAATTATTGCATCGACAATTATGTGATTTCGTGTTATTATATTTTATATATATATATATATATATATATATATATATATATATATATGTGTGTGTGTGTGTGTGTGTGTGTGTGTGTGTGTGTGTGTGTATGTATAATAAAAGTTTTAAAAAGGTTGAAGGCAATGCAGAGTTCCGGATCGCTGGAAGTGTTGAAGAACAAAAACAACCTACTAATTTCTACTATATATATATTGTGGTGTGGTGGAGTTTTTATCCACAGGTCTGTGTGATGCGTCTAGTGCTACAGCGGAGCGTACTTGTAGTTGCAGTGGCTTCCTACTCTTGCTATTTGCTTAGCCGCCAGATAGCCTACTAGTTGTGCGAAAAGGGAGCCGAGTGAGTAAGTCTCCCCTGCTGGTATATAGCCTATCCCCAGACAAGACTCTAGTCTGACCTCCTCGTGGTACACTATGGTAACTGGGTGCTTTGCGGCCCCAGGCTAATAGACTAGAGATCTCGGAGTAGGTTAGAACCCCAGAGGTGCAGTGTGCAGGGCCTGCTGGCATGCAGATACGTCCCGGCACTCACCAATCTAACCCCCGGCCACTGGGTAGTGGTCTGTCTCAACCTCTCTCTCTCTCTCTCTCTCTCTCTGTATATATATATATATATATGTGTATGTATGCATATATGTATATGTATATGTATATGTATATGGCGCCGGATCAGGGAAATTTCCAGTTTGGTATCTGGGGGCGCGTTTAACCCACTAGGAGATATGCCCCCTAAGGCTTTGTTAAGGCAGGTGTCTAGGAGATGGAAAACTCTGATGTATAACCTGAGGGTTGTTGCTGACTTTTTCTGTGGCACTCATTTGCACCGATCTTGTGTAATCAACAATTCCAAAAAAGTGTGGATGGTCCTACACAAGCCTTCACCACTCAAATCCAATCATTCGTGTGGGTTTTCTAGCAGCTTTTCTAAAATCGACATGAGTATTTCTGTGTCCACTGGCGAGAGAGTAAAGGCGACGGGGACAGGCAAAGGATATTGCTGGACGTCTCTAGCTGGCGCTCTACACAGTGGCGGCTGGTGGGTGATGGTAGTTTGGCACAAACCTTTGGGCAATTGTGCCGTTCGTGTCCTCCACCAGTGACAAAGCAGACCTATCTAGGATCAGCACTGCTTTCCCTATTTCAGGGAGGGGGCGATAAAAGGAGCCCTAAACATTGCATGCCCTTCTTTGACTTGTCAGCCTACTGCAGCTGTCTAGTTATCCAATACAGCAGTCAGAAAACAAAGAAAGTTATGAAGCTAAACATTGGATCTGGGAATGTGCGCACATTGCAGGATAGTGATGCGTCACTAGAAAGGAAAACGGCCCTCGTATCAATGGAATTAAGGAAACATGATGTAGATATTGCTGCCCTTAGTGAGACGCGTCTGCCTGGTCACTCACAGCTGTGTGAGGTAAAAGGTGGATACACGTTGTTCTGGGCTGGTAAACCAGAAAACGAACCACGTCAATCTGGCGTAGGGTTTGCAGTGAAGACGGAAATTTCTAGATCACTTCCAACACTCCCAGTAAGTCATTCAGATCGTATTATGACCCTAAGACTTCCACTAAAAAACAACACATTCGCAACACTTATCAGCTGTTATGCCCCTACTATGAATAGTTCAGATCAATGCAAAGCTGCTCTTTACAATGATTTGCGTAGCTTAATCTAAAAAAATCAGCATAAGGATAAGGTTGCTTTGATTGGAGACTTCAATGCTCGAGTGGGGCTCAACTTTCAAACATGGGCTGGTGTTCTGGATCACCATGGTGTTGGAAAAATGAATTCAAATGGATTGCGACTCCTGATGTTATGCAAAGAATTTAACTTCAGTGTGACAAACACGTACTTCCAACAAAAGCATTGTCGAAAAACATCATGGATGCACCCCCGATCAAAAGATTGGCATCTCATTGACTACATAATTACCAGAAAGCGCGACCTCAAAGATTTTAAGATAACACGCTCTTTCCATAGTAGCTGTTGTTTATCAGATCATGCACTTATAGTCGGCAAGACCATCTTCCATTTAGACAAGAGGAGAGTGAAAAAGTCTTCTGTTCCGAAACGCCTAAATGTTCTGCCTCTAAAACAGGCAGATACACAAAATGAGCTGAAGGAAAAAAGTTACGACCGCTATAGCTTCTGTAGAAGTAAATAGTGACGTTTCAAGTTCTTGGGATTCATTGCGCAATGCTGTTTGTGACTCGTCTGCTGAAGTTTTGGGCTTCCCTTTGCGGAAACATCAAGACTGGTTTGATGAAAACAACACTGAAGTGCAGAAGCTTATCGACCAAATGCATGTTTGCCACAAAACATGGCTCGAGGACAAAAAATCCACAGTAAAAAAGAAGGCGTATAGAGCTCACAAAGCACAAGTTCAGAAGGCACTTAGGGCATTGAAAGAGGCTTGGTGGTCATCCAAGGCTGCAGAACTTCAGGACGCAGCCGACAGGAAAGATTCTAAGTCATTTTACTCTGGCCTGAAAGAGGTGTTTGGTCCTCAAATTAATGGTTCTGCCCCAGTTTTTGCTGAGGATGGAGAAACACTGCTATCTGACAAATGTGCTATCCTTAAGCGCTGGAAGCAGCACTTTGAAACTGTCCTTAAGTCTGCATCGGTGAGTGATGAAAACATCATTTCCTCTCTTCCGCAGCATCCCGAAATTCCGGAACTGTCTTTTCCACCTACAGTTCAGGAAGTATCTCAAGCTAAAAAACAGCTATCGTCAGGGGCACCAGGCAGAGATTGCATCCCCATTGAGGTGTACAAACATGGCGGAAGAGCACTCGAGGAAAAACTGACCATCTTGTTTGTGGAGATATGGAAAGTTGGCGGAATCCCACAGGACTTTAAGGATAGTAATTTCAAGCATCTTTATAAGAGCAAGGGAAGCAGGAATTCTTGCGATAATCATCGCGGGATATCTCTGCTTTCTGTTGCAGGTAAAATTCTTGCAAGGTTGATTCTGAACAGGATCATCAGACATCTTATTGATGAGATTTACCCAGAGTCCCAATGTGGTTTTCGCTCTGGTCGAGGTACAATCGACATGGTATTTGCCCTTCGTCAGGTTGCTGAAAAAGTTCGTGAAAAAAATCGGGAACTGTACATGGTTTTTATTGATTTGACAAAAGCATTCGATACGGTCAGTAGCGTGGCACTTTGGAAAGTTCTTCATAAGCTTGGAATCCCCAACAACATGCTTGATGTCATAATCTCTTTTCATGAAGGGATGAAAGCACAGGTCGTTTCCAATGGGGAAACCTCAGACCTTTTTGAAGTAACCAACGGTACGAAACAGGGTTGTGTGATGGCACCTGTGCTGTTTGCATTGTTTTTCTCGGTGATGCTTCGGCACGCATTCGCTGATGAAAGAACAGGTGTTAAGTTTCAATTCCGAACCACAGGTGGGCTCTTTAACCATCAGCGTTTTAAAGCCAAAACCTTGGTTCGAGAGGCCATCATTCGGGACCTTCTCTTTGCAGATGATGCTGCCCTGGTCGCGACTTCTTTTGAAGAAGCTCAGAATCTTTTGACAAGATTTTCAGGTGCATGTAGGGCTTTTGGTTTAACAATCAGTTTAAAGAAGACTGAGGTGGTCCATCAACCATGCCCTACCCCTAAACAAGTTCAAGGAGTGAAACAAAATCAGCCTGTCCATGAATTTCCATTAGAAAAACTCAAAGTGGATGGCAGACCAATGAACTATGTCAAAAACCTTACCTACCTAGGTAGCAAAGTTAATTCTGCTGCTTCACTTGATGATGAAATCGTAATCGTAATTGCAAAAGCGGCAAATGCCTTCGGAAAGCTGAAACATCGTCTTTGGAGTAGCAGAGGCATTAAGTTGAAGACAAAAATCAATGTGTATAGGGCTGTGATATTGACAGGTCTTCTCTATGGATGTGATGTCATATTGGTGGAGTTGAAAGTTTCCTGTTGCAGTCTCAATTGCGATGGGTTGGTCATGTAGCAAGAATGGACGAAGGGAGGATACCTAAAGCACTGATGTACAGTCAGTTAGCTTGTGGTAACAGGAATGTTGGTCGGCCCTTGCTGAGGTACAAAGATAAATTGAAAGATGCGCTGACGGCAATTGGAGTACCTCCCAAAAACTTTGAAGACTGTAAAAAAGACAGGAAGACATGGCGAGCAGCTTGTTGCATTGGACTGGAAAGATTCAACGAGACCTGTGTGGATAATATGAGAACTGCCAGAGTTAGGCGAAAAGCTAGAGAGAGTGCTCCACACCTGGCATCCGATTACTCACACTCTTGTACTGTCTGCGGCTTTCCTTGCAGGTCTCTTGCCGGACTCAGGTGTCATGAACGATCTAGACACAAATGAAAGCTGTTGGAACCTCATACGTCGAAATCGACGGGAGAGTCCATCATATATATATATATATATATATATATATATATATATATATATATATATATATATATAGAGAGAGAGAGAGAGAGAGAGAGAGAGAGAGAGAGAGAGAGAATGAGAGGGGGACGTTTTTTGTGTGCATTTCAAAGCCGATGTTAACAATATATTCCCCAATAGATTTCTTTCCAAAAATGTAAATATTTGCTCACAAAAAATCTATTTGGAGAGAAAACAAAAGAAGGCAGAATAAACGAAATAAAATAAATATAGAAAGAGAAATAAATGTAGAAAGAGAAATAAATACATATTTAAATATAAAGGTGACGGGAGAGAAAGAGAAATCATAATACTTTTACCTGTGAAAAGGCTGATGTTTTATCTTTTTATTTAAATATGGAAAACATTTTTTAAATAGCCTTACTTTTTGGGACCTATTTTAGTATGTCAATATAATTGTCGGTTGTAATATTTGTATGTTGATTTTTCTTAAGTAAAATAAGATTCGAACATAATGCGTTTTCCTAGAAACTATTAAGTGACAAACTGTATTTAATTTAATGCCGTTTAATATTATATGTTATTAATTTGGAAGAAAAGCCGCAATTAGTAAAACGTAAGAGAATGATAAAGTTACACTAAATGAGAACGAGGGCGAGTCTGGGGATGAATGGTATGAAATGACGAGTAGTTAGCTCGTCATTGAAAGAGTGCATGAAGAGATCCATAGTTCTGACCAAGAACTTGATGATGAAAAGCAAGTGATTGAGAGTAGAAGCTGTAAGAATCCCTTTTGCAGCCCTCAAACTGTACTTAAGTTAATAGAGGACGAGCGTATACCTCTTACCCGATTAGAAAACTTCTACGATAACGAAGGTTGTATTGGAATTACGAGTAAAGTTTATACTGGTAGTGAAGCGATCGTTTCGCCTCAAAGCGTCTGTGGTGCGAGTGTGGACTAAAACCATAGAAATGGTCACCATTAACACTAAATTATGTTAAAGTAACCAGAAGACGCAATTGAGAAAATCATTACAATTACAGTTAATTATTGATCATCAGTTTAGAGAAAAGGGCGAAGTACAATATGATACTTACAGTAGAGGCCGAAGTAAAGTAGAATAACCACTTTACGGTTTAAAGAATACAGGCGAGGTGATCACAGTCGTTAATTGCCCTCGTAGGATGAGCCCTTACGATTTAATATTCGATAGGTTGGAATTAAATTTCAGTAAGCTGAGACCATCAAGGTTTTAGAGTGTTTCATATCAATCGAGAATATGTCGAACACAACCAGTCCGACCTAGTCTAAGTCACTGTTGCTAGAAACCATGCTTCTATCCGAACAGAAGAACGGGATCTTTTTGCTGACCGCCTAAGAATCGAATGCTGGGAAATCAACTTAGTGCAACAGAGAATACTTCAGGAGTATCATGTTAGGAAATGCGAATATATTTGAATGACTTGAATTATTATATACCAGTAAAAAGAACGTCGTAGTTCCTATAGTAGGTAATATGCCCTGTGCACTGTTAAGTACAGTGGCTATTTATTCGTCTTCCCAAGTTCTGGCACACTCGGGACCACTAAAGGAGATTAGTTACGACGTAAATATGAAAGCAATGGACCTATTCGACTACACAAACGACGTTACGCAATATACAGTTACCATTCAATAAACTGGGGGGTCAAGAAACAAAATTTGGAAAAGAAAGTATATAATTTCGGTTTAATTAAGCTTCTAATAATTGACAATTATGATTTCTGTTAGAAATAAGAGATGTTTGGGCGTAACTTGCTGTTCCTACGGACCAGTTCGGGAGTATGATGAGATGGGTCTCGGCATGGGACAAAGATAGTTGACACGACCAGACAACGATCAGCTAACGGCGTGAGGCGCCCAAGCCATCGGCGTACCATACACACACAAAACGCACAACTAAAGTATTCCTACAACTTATCTTGTGTTGTTTTAAACGTAGCGCGATCAGGAAGACGAGAATCGGACTACAAGAGTTTCTGAAGACAATTTAAAAGTTATGAGGGGATACTTTGGAGAAGTAAAGACAGACCAATAGGTGTTAGTAAAGGTTACTAGAAAAAGCGTTTCTATATATAACACGACGGGGTAAGTGTTGGTAGCATTAATATGCTGACGCCAATTTTAAGGCTCTAAGAGAGAAGTTATCGAATGTGGTTGATACCATATCGAAAGAATTGCGAAAATTCATAACTCTGACAATCTACTTTTCAAGCTAGTATTCATAACATATAAGGTGCATCAGCCAAGCGAATTCTTGAATAACGTTATACAATCATCTTAGGGAAGAATTGGAGTAGTTGTCGCTGGGCTACTTGGCAACGACCAAAGTGACTGTGCCCATTTAAGTTCATTGTTATTAAAGATATAGAACGAGTTGGCTCGTCATTTAAGACTGTCATTGGACCAGATTAGACAACTATTGAAGCATTACACTATATTGTGTTGGGTTGTGTTACCTGATGAAAACGGAAACATCGTCAGGGTTCATGTCTGCTCTATATTAGACAAAAATAGCACCTTTAGTTGATGAACGGATTGTCCCACTGTTTTAATTTTATCATAGTTAAATAAGTACCAAACCTGGATATTGTCAGGGCGTGTTGTTTGTGGTATGTATATTAAATAGAAGGGGCGGGGCAAGACGATTGTTGATGTTTTGCAGACATCTATAAGAAGCGCATGCGCATGTGTAAGCTTTAAAAAAACGAGATATAGACGAAAACATAACGTGTAAAATCATAGTCAACAATGATAATTTGAAAAATTTGAGAAAGTTATAAAAAGTAGATGTGAGTGTGTGAGGAAAGTATTAAAATGTAAAACATGTCCGATTAAAAAAATGTATATAAGTGTTCAAAGTTCTCGCTAGATTGAGCACTTTCAGTAAGTTAACAACAAGCCGTTATCTATAGCGTAATGCGATAGTCTGGGCACCGCCTATTGAGTTATGTTGACGGCTTGCTAAATGGCCGCTGAATTTGTGATTTATATGTTAATTCACTCTTTCATTTCCAAACAATGTGTGATGAGCACATCGGTACGCGCTCCGACTAATTAGTCAAACTTTCCTGTTATGGTTTGAATTGTGTGACCGGTAATGATTGTCTCCTCCTATACTAATGATTGCATGTTTGGCACGAAACACATATGTTTATGGTTTATTAAAATGTATTATTCATGATCATATGTACATATATACATATATATATATATATATATATATATATATATATATATATATATATATATATATATACATATATATATTGTAACTGGGGTGTTTTTTTGTTATTTGTTGTTAAATAAAGTTGACTATATAAACAAAACTACACACGTAAGAACTAATTTAGAGTAGACGGCCTGAATATCTATAGCAAAGCCTGTTATGGTTCGAACCGTTTGACCGGCAATCAGTGTCTCCTCCTATACTGATGATTGCAAGTTTGGCACGAAATATAAATATATATATATATATATATATATATATATATATATATATATATATATATATATATATATTGTGACTGAGATGTTTTTGTTGTTATTTGTAGTTAAATACATTTGACCATATAAACAAAACTACACGCGTGAGGGCTAATTTTGGGTAGACTGCTTGAATAACTACAGCAAAGCGGGGGTCATTCTACCTCATTATGTGTTTAAAGATAATGTTTGTAAGTTAAGTATTAGATGGTGGGCGCACCTTCCTGTGACTTTCAGTATATTGGAGCAGTTAGAATCTCTTTGCCGTGCTGGCATTGTACATGTGGGTGATCTGCAAATGTTAGATGCAGTGGTGGTGAGGTTGACATCACTGGAATACTATTTTTATTTTGTCGGTTTCGTTTAGGTGAGTATGTTTAGTATGGAACATTAGCGTTGACGGTGAGTTCATAAATTACTAATGCGATTGGACTTGTAAGGGTATAGACGCATCTGATCAACTATCATAACATTGAGTATCCAGCCATAAATATGCTTATATATACAACTAATGTTTGTGGTCCCATAGCAGATTATATCAGTATTGTTATGCTGTCAGTAAGCATAAACCTAGATAAAATACGGAGGATCTAGACGAGTCTAACCTCGATTAAAAAGCCATGTATTCTCTACGGGTAGTGGTTGTTCCTGTGACGACCATTGAGAAAACAGTGATTTAGCAGCAAGAACGTGTCCGATCTAGGAAAGATCACCCTGCATGCTAACCCGAAAGTACATTGTTACCGTTAGCGTAAGACCGTAATACATTAACGCACAGAGATAGCCGAAGCTATCGAAAGATTACAATGAAAGTTCCTACAAATTTAAGTTCATGCCGCATCCTCCATCACACGGGTAAAAGCAGGCGCCCTATAAATCTCACAGAGAACTCGTCAGCTACTCTTTGAATAAAATAATCTGCTGAAGTGTAATACACTTAAACTGACCAACTTGTAGAATTTCCTTGAGCAATCTGGGGGAGCTACCGACCGAGATTGTCGGAATGAATGAGTCAGAAGAATCCAGATAGAATTAACGACGAGTATTGATTGATTGATGTGAAAGCTCTTTAACTGAAATTAAATATAAAAGCTAGAGTGTTATTATTTAAGTCATCCATTAATCTTCAAATGTTTATTTACTAAAAACAAACAAAAAGTTATTAGGGTACTCGTTCATAAACTAATTGTTTTAGTAGTGCGATTTTATATATACTAGCGTGACCTGGAAACTCTACGGTACTTTCTACATCAATTTGTATAATTTACTGTTCATCATAATAATATTCATTTTGAAATAACAAATTTATTCCTGGGTTGATACTATCAGGAAACAAAGTATTTCTTTATTCAGTCATAATAATTGTAATTGTCAACTAACTATTCTTTTAATGAATTAAAAATGTATGTTTTTATTTCTATATTTCTATATTTTAAATTGTACTTATTTAAGTCCTTGTGAACGGATAAATATGTTCTGTCTTCATAGCCTAAGAAACACAGTTGTCAAATGAATAAAACGAATCTATTTATTGAAAATTGCACTATCATTGTGGATGAGACAACATAATTTTATTTTTGGGCAATTTATTTTAAAATGGATGAAGTCGAATTTTTTTTGTTCAACAACAGCAGTTAATCACAAATAATCATACTTTCAGATCGGACGATCACACATTTTTTATGTGTTTTAAAAGTAATAAATGGAGTGCGAACAGCGTAATATTATATAGATGAATTTCACCGTAAACCTCGGAAGTTAATTCACATTAGAGTAGATTTAAGCTATTTGTATTCTCGATCAAAAGTACAAATAGGTTTTGCACTATCTACCAAGCTCCATCGTCTATCCTATCGCCGTAATTTTGCACCCCTTGCATTTTTTCAAGTACGCCTACAGGATATGCTCCGGGGTACTTGCTGTACTTGCACCCCTCCAAAAGTAAATAACCCGACAACTAACCTAGCAACACAAACCCTAACTTCTTTCGATGCAGAGCTCCCGAAATGCCGGAAACCTGTCTACTCTACTAGCTTATTTACTTGAACAACTTGTCTCTGGAATTCCCTCCCTGCTCCGTTTCCACGACTGTACAAACATTTAGAAATGTATATGCAATGTGAAAAAACATATTGCTGAACAACTATCAACTACTTAGGTTGCGCTCTATAAATTTGCCAACTTCCCTAATCACAGTATCACCTTTACAAAATATAGTGTTAGTAGTGAGTCTCAGTTTCGTCAATTATGCGTTGAAGTTGATTACCAGAGAATCATCACAGAACAGAATTGAACGTGCAGATTCAGATACATCGGGATTTATTTTAATAATGGTTCACTGCTTATCAAGTTATGGGGCCACTTGTTTAAAAGGAGTGAAGAGGATTGGATCTAATGGGTAGAATGGACAGACTTTGATTACTCAAGGGGACGGCTCAAAAAGTATTTTATAACATTAAACTTAAGGACAACCCTGCTATAGTCGTTGCGGAAGAAGAGTGATGGTACGTTTTCTACATATAAGATTTTCTACTAAATAAACTTCGTTCATGGGAGTTCCGTTTGGTTTTGGTAAACAGGGAAAGAAAGGATAGTGTGTTGCTGTGGTTTTAGTTAGGCAAGTCTTTGCTGTGAATGTTTTACAGGAGGTTGTGCAGATATTTGAGATCATTCGAGCGCATGACATGAACATAAGGATACTGTGGAAAGAGAATAGCAACAACTCTTCAACTTTAAAAAAGTTGTAGTGAAGAGACGAGATGATAACCCACAAGATTTCAGAGTCGGTTCAGAACTCTTTAAGAGCAGGAAGTAGTGTTCCGGACGGGACCTCTCCTGATATGAACTCAGTACTCGGTCTAAGGACTATCTGGATCTTAAACTGGTATGGGATTGCGTTAACGTGAGAGGTATTCCCTGGAGCGGAAGAATGATCCAACTATTTTTCTTTAACAACACATGTGTTAAGCCTTGTAAGTACCAGGTTATAGAGGTTTAATGAAGACAACTTTTTTATCTTCATACAGAGGTGAATGCTTACCGATAAGGTTTCGGATAATTGCAAGAACACAACTGAAAATGTAATGCTTTAAAATGACGAATAACTGTTAGGAAACATCTGTGACTTTTGAGCTTGGAGCAACGTGTACTATCTGCACATAATTATTCTATCCTTGGTCGGTGAAGGGTAACTTATTCTAGATTGACGCAATTCTATTTTGTTTTACATTTGTTCTAATCCAGAGTCTTCCTTTTAGTGGATCTAACTTGTCTCCATATCAAAAACTGACCATGCTAGTTAATTTAAACTATTTGGAAACTATTCATGAGGTACGTTGCAGATTCTCTGGAAAGTCAATACAGTAGATTGTTGCTGACTATAAATAGTAACTTTGAATGGACGAGTTAAGTTTCGAACAATTCAGTTGAGTCGTTGTGTTTTTTGTCCACAATAAAAATCAGATAATTACTATGGGGATTCAATTATAGTAAAACATTCGATTTGTGGGTAAATAAAGAGGAAATCAACGGAATCATGAGCACAAACATTTACAAGGGATGGAACACTCAAAGTAAACGTATTGACATGGCTGCTTTTGTCTTATTAAATTGCTGGTCGTCTAAAGAGCCAACCAAACATACACGATAATGAAAGTCTAGAATATCGCAGACATGATCTTGTAATTTATCTGGGAGTTGATTCGCACGCCTTTTAATTAAAGAGTCTGAACTTTCATGTACATTCTAATAATTAATGGAGGCGAATGTAATAAGTAATGCCCTTATTTGTAATTATCTCCCCTTATTAATAACTCTTCTGTGAATACTTACACTATAAACTACTGTACTAAAACATGCACCAATATACTAAGCACAATCAAGCTTATGTAAGTCTACTGTTGATTTTTTATTACAATTGATACTGCTTCGAATCAGACGCTACTTACACATGCACCAATAAAAAAGAAGCAAAATAAAGCTTACTGTAGTCGACTGTTGTTCTTGTTTCTGAATACAAGTTATTCCCCTTGGAAGTATTATGGAAAACTAATACGTTTATTACGATTGTACGTGACAATTAGACTTCTAATTATTAAAAACAATAAACACATTTGTAAGTGACAGTTGAAACTTTTTACAATCTTATTTGCAGAAAATCCACAGGGAACAATACACTCGCAAAGACTCAAAACTAACTACGGATTTCACATGATACACCACATAATTATGTACTGTACAACTTATGTAATTTAAGGCAATATAATACCGAATAAATAGGAGCACATTATAGATGTTTTATAAACAGGCTTCAGCGTGCTCAAATAATACAACCTCTACTTGAAAATAAATGTCTTAATCTCAGAAAAAAACATACGATCAGGTTTATAGGTTTGAAGTTGTTTATATAAGTCTGTGTCTGCCTACATTCTGATGCCACCAGCACTGCTTTGAACAAAATACACTATTCTTGTACAACCTTATCTTCTTCTACGCATAATTCTCCGTGCCTCTCCTCTGTGACTTATTTCTCCAACCAGAAGATTTCGGACACTGCATAGTCTTAAAAGCTGCATATTACCGCTGTCAGCTAAAAGCATTGTCGATGAAGTGACTTCATTTACTATACTTATGATTAATTGTTTGACAATGTAATACTTAATTGAGAGGAACCACACTTATTTATGATTATCTCCCCTTTGGAGGACTTTGAAGTAATAACGAAGGTCACACAAAACGCAAATCACTGTGGAGTAAAAAACGAAGGTCCAAAGAAACGCAAATCACTCTGTCCGTAGATCACAAAGTCCTCTGTCAGCTTCCAAAGCAGATGTCTATGTTCGTCACACGTGCACTTACTTCGCACCGTTTCGTTGAAGACGGTAAGAGACCCGCTTTTATAAGGCTAGGGCATACCTAATTTTCATGCGTGCAATGTGACTTCGCGAGACTCCGCGTGAACCGTACGTAATAAAGGTTCACGGACGCCATGTTGAATTCTTTTCCTTCATCCGCAGCGCACAGGACAGACAAACACGAGGACGTTTCGCAGGTAAGCCCCCTTCACGTTCCCCACACACTTTTATGTGATTATTAACACGATAAAAGTATGAAGTGACATATGTACTTATATACCAAGCAGAATAAAGCTTGCCGGAGTGTATTTTCTTTATTCTTATTACAAGAATCGCCAACCTAATAGGTCCCTCTCTGTCAACCAAGCTCCAGTCCCTGTCCCATCGCCGCAATGTAGCATCCTTGTGCTTGTTTTACAAATACTTCAATGGATTATGCTCCGATGAATTAGCTACTCTGGTGTCCCCTCGACGTTAATTCACTAGACTAACTCGACAATCAACTAAATCTCATCCGTTTACTGTGGAGGTCCCCAGATATCGGAAAGACTTCCACTGAAATAGCTTCTTTCCTCGTGCTGCTTGCCTCTGAGACTCCCTCCCTGCCCCCTGTTTCCCCGACAGTACAGACATGCAGAAATGTAAATCTAATGTAAACAGACATCTCGCTGCGCATATCCAATTTAGGTTGACCCAACCTTCTCCCCTTTTCTTTTCTCTCAGT
This sequence comes from Sepiola atlantica, assembly GCA_963556195.1. Lineage (NCBI taxonomy): Eukaryota > Metazoa > Mollusca > Cephalopoda > Sepiida > Sepiolidae > Sepiola > Sepiola atlantica. The sequence continues at coordinate 37,884,317 of OY744527.1, read as the reverse complement.
AGCCCCTTACGTCTACAGTGGCGGCCTGCTTTGTTTAGTGTGAATTATGTTAAAAAATTAAAAATACATGTATTAATTGCTTCTTCTTCTTCTTTCGTTTGCTTCACATCATCTCACTGTTAGATCAGCAGCTCGGTTGAGAAATGCCATGCTAATGTTTTGTTGGTTAGCGCAGCTATGCCGGCTTCGCCGTTCGGTAGTCGATATTTAAGGCATGACTCGATGATGTGGTCTACTGTCTGTTCAGAGTGACCACTGTCGCAGACAGCCGCGTCCTGAGTCCCCATCCTTTCATGGTCGCGGCGAAATGGCCGAGATCTGTCCTGAGGGTGTTGAGCATTGTCCACTGCCGGCGAGGGAGGTCCATGCCTGGTAGGTTATCCGGGTCCTCCACAAATCTGTGCAACTTTGATTTATCTGCTAAATTGTTAAACACGCATTACACTCTGCTAATATTGCGATGTTAGTAGATGGCGTTTGTGAAGTGATGATTCCGCATGCCTATTTCGATTCATCATTTGGTCCCTAACACCTATGCCTATAGATGTTTATTATTCTCTGATGGTCGCTTCCTTTGTGTACTTGATTTCGAAGAGAATTAAGTCAAACACTGCGAATAAGATTCATGCAACTTTTTCTTTTACAAATTAGATGGGCGTAAGTTGATCAAATGGCGGCATAACTAAGAACTGCTGCAGCATGTGTGTTTTAGTTGTTTTTTCAAAGGATCTTTTTAATTTAGCCTAAGTTAGCAGTTTTCACACATCATTTAATAATAAATAGAGACCAATAACACACGCATTTGTAAAACTCAAACCTCCATAAACATACACACAATCGACAGAATTTAATGTGACTGAGTCAATTTGTGTGTTTACTAAAAATGTATTCTGGTTATTCAGCTACAGTAAATTGTGCGCATTTGAATGTCTTATACTTTACAGGTGCGGAGGTAGTTGTAGGTTTTGTAATGATTAGAAAGAGTAAGCATATAAGTGAACATTCACCCGCACTTAGGAATTTCTTTCGCAGTAAGATCCGACTGTGCAATACGAGTGCGAATTTGATTCCAAGTTTTTTCACGATGTTATTCAGTAAGAGTTCCGTCTCGCCTGTGAAAAGGACCAAACTATATGTTATCAAACGTAATGTGACTGTAACAAAATAAGTCTAACTGTTCATCAATAAATGCGGTGGAGGAGGCTACATAGAATGCGACACCATACAACTACTTGCATCATCATCATTTCAAGACGAAAACAGAACACGAGCACATCAGGAAAGATGACAGACTTAATGGAAAGACGATTGAAACATTAACTAAAACAAGAGAAAAATACACAAAAGATATAGACTATGGTATAATCTGTGCTATCGCCAACAATAATGTCATGTATGTTGACATGTATGCTCATCTAAAGAGTACAGGTAGTAAATATGTAAGTATTAGATACGGAGAGTAAACGTCAAGTGGGTCGAAAAATAATAGATTGGAATGCCTTTCTCCACTTATATATATATATATATATATTTATATATATATATATATATATGTATATATATATATATATATATATATATATATATATATATATATGTGTGTGTGTGTGAGTGTATGTGTAGGTGGGGGTTGCCTCATTTATATACCCAAATATGTGTTATATTTGTGTGTACCTTATCGTATGTATATGGCTACACGAATGTGCCTGCTTATGTACTCAATTTATAACAAACGTATTGATATGTTTGTTATATCTAAAAGACAGAAACTCCTCTACCGACACACATACATTCACACAAGCCCACACGCATATATAAATATGTACATATATATATATATATATATATATATATATATATATATATATATATATATATGTCGTTAGGATGATAATTTGAAGAAAAAATGTCATACAAGTACATCGAAATTTTCGGTTGACATTATGTCCTTGCATGGCATTTTTCTTCAAATTCTCATCCTGAGGGAGTCTTACAATAAAGACCAAACGTTGATGAATATATAAAAAAAATGGTTTCTTGTTTTGTCTCTTACTACGTCGGATTACTTATCCTTCCCTGCTCATATATATATATATATATATATATATATATATATATATATATATATATATATATATATATATATATATGTATATATACATTTATACATATACATATATATATATATATATATATGTATATATATATATATATATATATATACATATATTGTATACAGATATTATATTCGCTCTGTCACTGATGTTGATAGTTTCAGTTTCAAAGTGTATACAACATAATAAATAGAATAATAAAAGTATGGAATTCGATTTACCATATCATATATTGCATCTCAACTGGTCTATTATAAATGACCGACATGTATCACTTAATATAAACACCAATATTAAGACGTTAACATATTGAAATAACTATATTTTGCTTGCTTAGCATGGGGCATGGATTGCGGTTACAGTTCAACAGATGTTTGATAAAATACATCAAAATAAAAATTATTAATGTTTTATTGCTATTTTTGTTGTTACTGTTGTTGTTTGTAAATTGGGTTATCACTTTTTTTTTCGACAATTTTCGCACACGTATCTGGTGGCTTTGGCTGTGGATTAAATACCAGTAAATATTTCAAATTCTGCCCCAGATTCCTGCCAGCATTCTGGCTGATGTTTATAATGTGATCAACTAACAACGTTCCATTCATCATAGGATTCCAAATGCTTCCCCTGTATTGCATGGATAACTCCCACGATTCTCGGGATGCCCAGTCTGTTATCCTTATTTTGATATGTCATTGACTTTGCACTCTTTATTCGCAGTAGTTCACGGGTTTGCAACCCATTGTATTGTCGAGTACAATGCACACACACATATATATATATATATATATATATATATATATATATATATATATATATATATATATATATATATATATATATAATAGAATTAACGATAAGTGAAGTATTAAAGTGATCCATCGTGATAAAGAAAAACTCAATACGTTGAGTAGAGCAATCGATATTAAAGAAGGAAGGATCAAGATAAAACTTGCAAAAAAATACATAAAATTGCATGAAATTGATACAAATGTTAGTACACCGAAAGTTCAGATACAAAGAGGTACACTAAACCTTAAACCATGGTTTTTCAAAGATACAACTCTTATCGTCAGAGAATACAATTCGGTAATGTGGTATTTATAACGAATAAATATTACCTGTTTCATTTCACTTTGAAAGTTGTAAAAGAAATAACAGAAAAGGTTTAAGGGTTAGTGTAACTTCGTTCATCTGAACTTTCGATGTAATAACATTTGTATCAATTTTATGTAATTTTATGTAATTTTATGCAATTTTTTATCTTCATCTCTCCTTCTTTAATATATATATATATATATATATATATATATATATATATATATATATATATATTATTGTTTAGGCTTACATCAATATATATGTAAAAAAATTTCTGCTAGCCGAAACAATTGTATGCTACATCAAATACAAGTGTTTTAAATGACGTGATACTTTCTTTCATACAAATGCATATAGTATAACATTCAATTTAAAAAATAATGCAATATATATATATATATATATATATATATATATATATATATATATATATATATATATATTTCTTAGACAACATATACCTAAATGGATAAATGCGAACGTGGACTAAAAGAAAATGGATAAGCGGTTTATACAGGGTGACCAAAAAAATACGGGCCCCAAATCTAATTAGGCCCCGTTTCTTAGTGTTTCGTCCGAATGAAATGAATTTTGGGTCATAACTAGTTTATTATATTCACAACATCATATCAAAACACTAGGGTATTTGGTATTTTTCTCCGTTCTACAGCATGTTTTCTAGATGGACTCCTTTTAGCTCCGTTCATTTCTGGAGGCGCAGAACAAAGTTGTCTATGACGTTCTTACAGACTGAATTGGGAATGGCTCTCATCTCCTCCCTGATTGCTTCCTTGAACTCAGTTCTGGTTCTGGGTTTCCTTGCGTTCATTTTGTCCTTCAGATAGCCCCAAAGAAAATAATCTGGGGGCCTTAGGTCCGGGCTATGGGGTGGCCACTCAAAATTAGTCTTCAGACTGATCACTCGGCCTCCGAAGTTCTCTTTCAGCCAATCTCAGGACAGGATTGAGGTGTGAGAACTTGCTCCGTCTTACTGGAACCAGACCTTGCTAATGCGCGACGGGTAGAGGGTCTTGATCTCACTCTTGAAGGTTTTGAGGACCTCCACATACCGCTCCTTGGTGACTGTCACTGCTGCGCCAGATTCTTCGATGAAGATTGGTCCGATGATGCCTCTGACCGAGATTGCAGCCAACACCGTGCAATTAGGAGAGTGCAGGGGCTTGGTGGCTACTTCATTGGGTCTGGAGGACCCCAAGAAGACATTTATCTTGGAGTTCGATTTTTCGTCAAGATGGACGTGGGCTTACTCTGAGGTCCAAAGGAGGTTAAGGAAACCTGGTGTCTCCTCGATCTTATCGAGCATCTTGCCTGCCATAGCGCTCCTCTGCTTCTTATCTGAGGCTGTAAGAGTCTGCATCGTCTGTTTTCTGTATAGGTAAGCCCTGATATTGTTAAACCAGCACTCTCCTGCAAATCTCACGGGAGATACCGAGGGACTGACTTCGCTTACTCACAGAGCGTTTCGGACTCTCCTGGAGAGACTCTCTCACCTGTCCGCTTCTTGGTACGTCCCGAGTGGCTTAGACGGTTCTCACTAGCAGCGTTGAGGTTCTCCACGGTCCCATACCTCTCGAAGTGGTCCACCCAGTTTTGAATTCTGCTTTTGGGTTGAGCCTTTTCACATCCGAACTGATGCATGAAACTGTCCTGGGTTTTCTTAAACGAGCCTGTCTTGTAGTAAAATTTAACACAGTGTATTCTTTGTCCCAGCTCCCACTGAGGTCTTAGTGTACTTACGGTCGTTGATTCTGCCATGTCCTGTAAAATAAGGGGAATTGGTGAATAAATAAAAGAGATATCACATAAAGTGTACACGGGGCCCGTTTTTTGAGTCACCCTGTATTAAGTAAGTTCAACTTCATACACCATTTATCACTGTCGTTTATGATATCACCAGCTACTACTACTACTAATAATAATAATACTACTGTTACTATTAGCTTAATTCCCAGCTTCCTGTACATCATATAATTGAACACTCTCTAGTAGCTGACAATATTTATATAAAATATTATGTTATCACTTGCCAAAAGCGCCTGTTTCTTAGTCAATGATTTGTAATTGCTGACAGTCAACCAGATGAGTTTTGGTTCAATACTAGCTTGTTGGTTGCTAGTCTATTTGCACTGAAGAGCTATGATACGGCAGATAGTATATATGTGCATGATTATATATATATATATATATATATATATATATATATATATATATATATATATATATGTATGTATATTTATATTTATTAATGTGTTTTGACACTGAACTTTTTTTAATATATCGCTTGTATATCTATAATTTACTAGATTGTAAGCTCAAATAAGCTGTATAACATGATTCAGAGCATATATATCTGATATTTCTATACCATATACCATGGTTAATTAATCAAACACTATACTTTTGGTTGGTTCTGAAAGCGTATCTTATTTTCGTAACTCGATGAGTTGTTTTTTTTTTTTCATTTCATTTTCATTTCATTTCATTTCAAACGAAAAAGTAATTTATTGTCATTTAAACGAATTAATAAATCTTATACGTGTGGTTTCCCGAGTGTGCACATCTTATTAGAGCGTTCTGTCTTTTTACTAGACTGGTCAACTGTTTTCCCAAGTTAGTGTGTGCTATAGTGTATATGCTTCAGTTTGCAGAATTTCTATTAGCCATCAACCTAGATTGTCAGCGTAGTTTCCCTTCATGTTTCTTCGCAATCAAACAATACATGTTACAACAATGTGAAAATTTACAATGTTTGGACTAATTAAGTAACTACACTGCTTCGCTTTTGGTCATAAAACGTGCGTAAGGGATATGAATGAATATTAAATTTGAATACATTAATTGTGTGTGTGAAATGAGTTTAGAACAAACTCACTGAAGTAAAGAAATAAATATGTTGTTAAAACCATTAGAAATTAACGTTTTAGATTGATTCACTATAGTCTATGGAATGCATATATATATATATATATATATATATATATATATATATATATATATATATATATATGTGTGTATAGAAACATAGAAAGTTAGAGAACATATGTTGATATAAACAGATAGATGAAACATCTATTTTCCTAACGAAAATTAAAATACAATGATACTAAACCTTATCTCTAGACACCATTAAACTTTAAATGTTCAATATCTATTACATGATATAGATTTTGAAAAATAACTAAAATTTAAGCTTACAACTGAAAGTATTTTCAAGAAGTCATTAAAATTAACAGAAACTTGCTAAATTGGTGTCTAATGGTTATGGATAAAATTGAATGATATATTATAATTTTCAAGTGTCAGTGCGTGTCATATGAATTTAAAACACGTTAAAATATTCAGAAGAAACTGAAATTTGGTAAACATTTATCAATCAATGTCTAATTAGTATCGTGAAAAAATTCACAAAAAATGATATTATCAGAATATTCACGATATTTAAGTTCTTTTCATGAAACCAAATGAAATTAAACACAGCGCACATTTGGTCCCTTTCGTCTAGCAGCCGTGTTCTGAACGTTATAATGCTCGCTTAACAAGTTTATGATGCAATATTGTACATGCAAATTTATAAACATATAAAGTTACTTAATTCATAAACAACCCGTCAGAGATAATCATCCCTGCACTGATGAGAGCGAAAGCTTTAACCGCTAGCGCATGTAGGTAAAAACAATTTAATATCTTTTATATGAAATTAATATTGTTATAACAATGTTAATGAAATTAAAATTGAGCCGTGTTCGGGGAAGTAACAACATTGACTCAAACGTAGCTATAAGGTATATTCCGACAACGTTCGTAGAATCTTTAGTCATTCTTTCCTGATATGCCGCCCTTTGCTTAAATAGAACTTACATTCCCTTATTGAATGTGATAACGTTCTGTGGTCTAATGGTTGCAGTGCTTGCATACCGAGTTTAGATTGATTATGTGGCAAGGGTTCGAATTGTACGAGCGTCCGAGATATTGATGTTTAGTCGTTTCACGATTAATAAGTGCGGCCATAGGTAGTTGCTGCTTGACCGTCGATATGCGACACCTGGACGCCCGATTGACTGCCAAACTTGAACACTGGTGTCGTATGTCTACCATCTGTACTGACAAACGAGCAAATATCAGGGGGGGGGTTATAGCCTTTACATGAATGTATCCACATCTTGGGTAAGTCGTAAACAAGAGAATATCATTCTTGAAGGTTATTGCATTACGCTAAGTAGAAACTATTATTTAATCAGTAAGTTTTTTCCGCCAGTGTATGCATATATATATATATATATATATATATATATATATATATATATAAATATATATATATATATATATATATATATATATATATATATATATATATATGTATATATAAATATATATATAAGTAATAAGTAATAAGTAATTCCTCTGATGATAAGATCTCGATCTTTGAAAAGCATTGGCTTAAGGAAAGAACAATAAACATAATTTTATTACAGAATATTCCTTGCATTAAACATTTGAAGTTTTAAATAAATTTGGACATTCGTGCATGTTTATCACTCTTCGTCCATCTATCTTTATATATATATATATATATATATATATATATATATATATATATATATATATATATATATATATATATATATATGGAGAGAGTAAGAGACGGAGAGAGAATTTGTATGTTTTACGGAGAATATTAAGTAAAGTACGGAACAAGACTAATAAAAACAAGCACGATGGCCCCTGATTATAGGAGACAGAACATGTATACGTATATTTGGAGAGATTACCAAATAGTTTCCCCTTTTTTCTAGAGAGGATTTATCACAACGAAAATATATTTTATTTTATTATTTATCTATTTTGTAAAGCTATAGTTCCCTACACCTGTTTCTCTACCTAGCAACTACCTATAAGAAACTATAGATTTACAAAATAAATAAATAATAAATATTTTCGTTGTATAAATGCTCTCTGGAAGAAAGGGAAACATATCTTGGCAAACTCTCCAAATATATATATATATATATATATATATATATATATATATATATATATATATATATATAGTCCGCTGAAGAGAAGAATTATCTTTGAAAACTCATGAGCTAAGGACTTTAAAATACTTTGCTTGAACTTTGAATTCTAATAACATTTTATTGACACCTTATTTTTTTACTTCATTTTATATTATAATATATATATATATATATATATATATATATATGTATATACATAAATATATATATATATGTATATATATATATATATATATATATATATATATATATATGTATATACATAAATATATATATATATATATATGTATATATATATATATATATATATATATATATAAATATATATATATATATATAAATAGGTAAACAATATTATTAACTATTCTATACATATATAACATATCCCTCAATATATCTCGGACATGGCATATAAATGGCGACTCGAATAAATGATCCCAATGATCTTTATGATGTACTAACATGCGAATGGCGCGTATTAAAATTTGAGCACAATCAGATTATTAGTTTCCAAATCAAAATTGACGCTACTTTAACAAATTTTAAAAAAACAATAGGAAACATCTGAATTTTGTGCGTTGCTAATGCATTGTCCTCTGATAGCAACATAATGTTCACGCAAAGAAAGGTATGATAAGAATTATTCAGACACTGATTTGTTTTGAAACAGCAGTTAAGAAGTGGCATAGTGATAGTTAACGTAATTTCAAAGTAATACAATCTATTAGATGTATATAGTTTTACTATTTTCTTCAGCATTGCACAGTAGGTAAGTAGACGTTAGTATTATCAGTATAAATATATATTTATGCTAATTATGCTACGCATGTTTCATTCCTGGGGGAAATAATGATGCTTATTACGTGGGGGTATTTTTTGCGTTCAGATCGCGGTAGTTTTTTACGCGAGAAACCAACAAAAATGAGATTCGTCAGTTGTATTACTCCTACATGCGTTGTTTATTTACACAGTTATTAAGTATCTAACCTTGAGAAAGTTTTCGGAGCATCCCCAATTAACACATGTTACTTAACTCTGGCAGGTCGGATCTAAAATCATTTTGCTGTTGTATTCTTGCAACCTATGACGATATGAAGACAGCCACTAACAATACATCCACACAATTAGCCCACTGATTTCATCAGGGAATAACGCATACACTTTTAACTATAGTCGACTTGCCATGAATATATATATATATATATATATATACATAATATTCAAAATAAAATAATACACATCTATATATTTATTTATTTATTTAAATGCCCCTAACATTGAAAATAAAAGCGCTACATTAGCTACAGTACGACGACTCTATTGAGATGTCACACTTTGCACTTTTCTCATTCCACCGAAATAGTCCAGCATCTAAAAACTATTCATTGTTTGCCCAGCTCACAACTTCGAAAACAAAATTGTAAACACACATTCATATAAAAACACAAAACTTACAAACTGTGGTTTAGTCGCAAATTGAGTTATCCCCTTTGCAAATTGGCTGTTTGGAATCTTTAACCGCTAGATGACTCTGGTTGGGAGTCAATTTACATAGGGGTTTGCTTGACCACTATGAAAACTGTACTTTTTTTATTGAAGCGGTGTTGTTGCTCAGTGAGCAAACTGAGATGCAGAGAGAAAAAGGTGAAGTTGGCAGTTGGTAGAGAATACATTCATTTTATGTTTCAAAAGTGTTCTTGTTTACAGATGAACCAGACACACTAAGACTAAAGAAATCAAAATATCTCCACATGAACACTACACAGCCATCCATTAATCAAATAAATGTCGGTAACGGTGAAAACATCCTAAAATGCCTTTCATACTTATACTTATACTTTTTTAATACTACAACCAATCACGCGGTTTCCGCTCGAACCATCATTAACAAATTAAACATACCTGTTCTGTACTCGATACTGACCCTTAAAAGATGCCCCCCCCCCCCAAAGAAACTGAACATACTGTAGTATACAAACAGTATGGCAAATTTATCTGCCACTTCCACCCCGGAACTCAAAAATTAATGAGGAATTCAGAAATGATAAAAAAACATGCATGCACATGTTTTATGTAATATATATATATATATATATATATATATATATATATATATATACATATGTAGATATTACACTTAAATATGACCAAAAAATGCATGTAATATGCAAATATTAATCAGTTGCACGAACAAAAACTCCTATTTATTGTTCATTTAGATAATATATCCTCAAATCATGTAGGTCCCACACTATGTATAACACTCCAGCCCCTGTCCAATCGCCGTACTTGTGTCCTTTTTACTTGTTATGCACCTACTTTATTGGAATATGCTCGGATTAACTAGCGGCACTGGGACTCCGTCGACCTAAATACCTCCGAGAAATCTGTCAGTCAGAAAAATTCTATCCCTTTACGTCTGGGGGTATTCTACTCTAATAGCTTCTTTTCTGTAACGGTCGGACGTTGGAATTCACTCCCTGCTTCTTGTTTCCCTTACTTGTTGGTGTTTAAATGTAATGTAAACACACATCTCGTTGCACGGTTTACCGCTTATGGTACTTCTAATCAACTAGATGGGGTGTAGGGCTTTAACATATATATTCATATCATTCGTTTATCTATAATTGTCTGTTATATTTAAGAAAGTATTAACATCAAATAAAATATTATTTAAAAATATAAAATACAATTTAATAGTTATCTATAAATATATATGTATATACATATATATATATATATATATATATATATATATAAATATATATATATATATATATATATGTATATTCATATATATATATAAATATATATATATATATATATATATATATATATATATGATGGTGTTTTTGTGCGTCACGTTATTAATCAAAAGTATGACAGCCATTACATAAACAACAAATAAACAGTATTTCAACAGAATCATAAAATGTCGTTTCATTTGTTTATATATAATTTATAATACATGTCAAAGAGTACAGGCTGATGAATATGACGTTGTGATTTTGCGAGTATATCATAAGTTTTATTAAAGAAAGAGATTTTAAAACATTCAGTTTATTTAAAGCGGTTTGCAAGAGACGGAGCTAGCGGGTGGCTGGACTTATCGCCATTCGTTTACCCGACCCCTCGAGGGAATTTAATGAACAGTAAATGTCATAGCTGTGAAACAAAATAATATATGATATGCTATCTTTAACGACGATAGTGTTCGGGATTTTCCCAATTATGCAATAGGATTTTTCGGTTTCTGTTCTCTAGCGTATGCCTACAAGGGTTCGAATAAAAAGGAAATCAGTAATAATTATGAAATATTTTGATTTACATACATTTTTTGTTCCGCAAAAAACAAGGTGTTTTATCCAGCAAAATTGTTTTTTCCTCAAAATATTACAACTGTTTTACAATAGTAATACACACAGAGCATTAACAATAATAGAAAATAAACCCTCAGATTTACAGGGAAAACACGGATTTACTGAGGAATATTTTCAATAAAAATATGAGATTTATCCTACGGTATACGCTGCAAATAATCTCCAACGTCCAACATTCTGTTTAATTTTAGAGAGTTCGCAATGTTTAAAGGAAATATAACATTTCTTATTACTATAATTTTAAAAGTATCAAATTATGTCCAAATGCGAATTTTGAAAAGAAAAAACGGAAAAAGGATATCCGAAACATGATCAATAAAATTATGAAAATCACAAACGTAATTATTAACTAAAATACTTCATTAATGCTCCAGCATAATAAGTAAATCACATGTGTCTCCAGGATCAAAAATAACAAAATGATGCGGGCAGTAAATAAGTATATATTACTTATACCTGCAACGGGAATCGTATAAAACACGTTTGATTTCTTGGACTTCCCTGTTAGAAAGGGGATGAATTCGATTTGTTATATTTCTTCACCTAGGAAGAGTTGTATATTTTTGATTTCCGAGAGAGTAAATTGTGTTCTCCCGTTGGCCAGTATAATTAAGAAGAGATAACTTTGATATCGTCTAATGGTTTAGCAGGGCAATACACCGCCTTATATTATAGTCGATACATTCACGATAGGAAGAATGTCGCATCTTTCGTACAGTTTAAATTGTGTCGCTCGATGTCCATTAATTTGTTCTCTACACATTGTCTTCTGATATATTCAGTTCCTCTGCTATTTCAATGCTATTGAATTGGCAATTGGCCAAAGCGAGTGTGTTTATTTTCTTATGTTTCCAAGACAAATCCCAAATTTGGGCGAACTGTGCGTTCAGTTACATTTATGTATTTACGACCGTGTTTAAAGTTAGCAAACCAGTAAGACTAACAATTAGCATACCAAGGTTTGCTTGACACAATCTTTCCCATCAGAAAGCAATGCTTTATCAACTCACTGAACTCAGATGTTTTCCATTTTTTTGAAAATTTGCAACAATTACTGTACTTGAATAACCTTAACTTTATTGTTACTGGTTTTTATAAACGATATCCCTGATGACATTGTGTCTGAAATGGTATATTTGCTGACGACTCTACTCTCGTCATGTAGGTAAAACGGACGTGCACATAACCGAGACAATGAAGGTCCGACGTTCAAATTCCTCGGCCTAACATGCACAGGTAGCATGACTTGGAATAACTTCATAGAATACATTGCCAAGGATGCTGGAGCATTGCTGTCAAATCAGGGCTGGTGCACAATCGACTATCCTTTCCCTCTTAGACAAAGTAAATCAAATAATCTCCTCACTATTTACCAAGCCTCGGCCCCTGTCCTATCTTCGCAATGTTGCAACATTGTGCTTGTTTTACAAATACTTCAATGGAATGTGCTCCAATGAATTGCTGCTCTGGTGTCCCCTCGACGTAAACACACTCGACAAACCCGACAATAAACTAACTCAAAGACATTCACTGTGGAAGGCGCCAGATGCCGGAGAGCCTTCTACTACAATAGCTTCTTTACTCGTGCTGCCGGCCTTTGGAACTCCCGCCCTATTTTCTGTTTCCACCGACTGTTCCCACATGCAGAAATGTAAAACTAATGTAACAAGCATCTCGCTGCACAGCATCTAATTTAAAATGCCCTCTAATACTTTCACTTTAATTCTCAGTAGCCTTTTATGTCTACAGTGGCAGCATTGTTTCTTTGGGGTAAACTATATATATATATACATATATATATATATATATATATATATATATATATATATATATATATATATATATATGATCAGCATAAACAGCCTACTCAGTGACAAGCAATATGGGTTTCGCCCTTCGTAGTCTACGGCTGAGGTGCTGACTGTAATATCACACAGAATCAGCGAATCTATTGTTTGGAGATTCTTTTCTAAAACAATAGCTCGTGCCATATCAACAGCCTTTCATAAGGTTTAGCATAAAGCTGTTCTTCACAATATTGCTAGCTATGGAATATCTGAAGATGTATTCTCAACCATCAAATCTTTTCTATTTTATAGGTGCATAAATGTAGTCGTTAATGGTCAAAAGTTCCAGGCTCATATATCAATTCTGCGCCCACCCTTCTGCCTGATATTTATCAATGATCTCCCAAAACATATTCTAAAAAAAATCGGAGACATTGAAGCAGAAGACACAACAATCTAAGACAACACTTCGAAGATAAGCAATGGCACATATCTTTCTGAATCTCCCTTTCCGAACACAACGAGGAAAAAGATGGCTGGTTACTTTTAATGCGCCTAAAACAAGCTGATTTCTTTTCACCCCCAGAGCTCTGATCCCCACTTGGTCTAATTGAATGTAGTGGCGTCAATCGTTTGGAAGCTCCCTGCATTGACAAGCTTCTGTAACTGACCTTAACCCAGGACCTAACATGAAAGACTTAAATTAAATCCGTTCCCACAGTCACTGCATAAAACAAGTCATTGTAACTCCCCAGAATGTATCACCCTCCTGACCTAATAGTTTACCTGTATGAGAGCCATACACGCCCAAAAATCGAGTACTGTTACAACAGCTGGAAAAGTGCTGCTTCGAGCACCCTTTGCTGGCTTGATAGCGTAGGAAACTAACTTCGAATTCGAGTGAGCTATGCCATTTTCTCCTCCGGACTACCTAAATCAAACAGAAAACACGTTGCCAGTCTTTCTCTACTCAATCGTTATTTGCATGAAAGGTGCTCGACTGTGCTTCTATTAACAGTCCCCTCTTGTAAAACATTCACAACAAAAACAGGTTTAGCTACAACTACTGCTAACATTTTCTCTTTCTCTCTCCCTATCTCTTTGCCTACTCATACGAGCATGTTTTCCCTCTGCCTGTCTGTGAACCACAATACTGCGGGGCTGCTTTCCAGTTGAATTCAACATGGTCGTTTTCAAGTCTAATATAAACAAATTTATGTTGAGCCGCCCTTTAAATAAGCAAATTATGTCTAATAATCCCCATCATTGCTAATTATCACAGTGTTGCCCACCGTCCAACTGACACTCATGTCACCCTTATCCCAGAGTTCCCTTCGGGTTAGGTACGTTAGGAATAGCAACTGACAATCATCACGGTGGAGTAACATCAACAATCAATTATATACCAATACATATCTCATAAAGACAAACACAATACAATTATACTAATTATTTACTACAGGGAATCTAAGCCCCACATTTCTTGTTGTTTGTTTTTATTATGAGTTAATGCCGATCAGTTCACATGATCACATACATATTAATTAATTTGGGTAGACTATTCAAAATGTTTATATGAATTTATATATTCATATTTTCTTTTTACATATTTAAAAAATATATTTTAGCTTTTCTTTTTTTCTCTATGATGCAACTTTCCTCTTTTTCTTCTGCTTTACTTTTTATAATCTTATAGCTTACTTCAATTTTACGTTTTATTTAATTTTGTTTTTTGTTGTTAGAACCATCAAATTTGTTTTTAACTGCCAAGTAAGAAAATAGAACGGCAATGTGCCTTCTTATTGTTGAAGGTTTAACAATTTTCTATAGATTTATACACTTATATCTCTTTAGGTGAGTCACGTTTTTTGCCAATGAACTTTTACCTCGGACTTGAATCTTTTTATTTCTGAAGACCGGATATTTAACTCTTGAGACTTGTTATTACATTCAGCTATTTGCCGTGCATTTGGTTAACATTCATGATCAATTATATGTGCTTTTAGGACAGGTTAACATTTTTTCATCTAATATACTTCTTTTTTCTTAAAACAACTTTGAATTTTTGTAGATCTGTGCAAAACAGTAATATAAATTTACTGTTCAATTCCAATGATTTCCTCTGATGATAAAAGCATTCATTTTTGAAAAGCCATGAGTTACGGAAAACATGTTTATGTATTTCTTTTTGAACTACTATATGATTTAATAAATATTGTACTTCTTACCGGTGTTATTCCCATCACTAATTTTAACTATATATTACGCGATTACGTGTATGTACGTCTAAAATAGATGAAAAAATATATATTTACAGGAAATACGTCCTGCAAAGTTAAAGGCGACTAATAATGAACAATGCCTAATAGTGACACAATCGAAGTAGTAGTGAGCAAAAAACACAAATAACGTTGTAATCATCAATAATAATTATTACATAAAAATACATTAAAATATTTAGGTGATAAAAATTGTACAAATTACTAGCCGAAGCATTTGGTCCGATGGTAAAACGCTTGTCTATAATATCGATATCGAAGGTTCGATCCCTGTCTAACAATGTGTTTTGATGAGTTAGCTGTCAGCCAGAAACCCGTGTCTATAAATTACCTTTATGCACGTATAAAATCAATAATATATGTATGTGTATATATATATATGAAGGATTGCAAGATAATAAATCTGTTGAATACCAAACAATACATGTTTGTTTTTTATCTTACATTTTTCCGAAACAATTCATTTGAATTGTACGCTATAGATAATGCTTTGTAAAACAAGATCAATTCTCAAATCTCTTATGAATGTATATATGTATATGTGTGTATGCGTCCATGTGTGTGTTTTAATCATTGCATATTGATAGCTTCGAGGATGTCTATACGTTAATTACAACCGTATAGAAATGGTGACTCAACGGATGGCATGGCCTACGCATGAAGAGAGGGGTCAGCAGTGCAATTAAATTGCTACGGCACAGTAGTTGAGTTTTACCCGCTGGGCTTAGAACTCACTCAGGTAGACACCCATGCGATTCTGGCATAGAAGAGCCATGCGTACTCACTTACGAATGAGAGAAATAATGACAATAAATATATAACTAGAGAAGAAGAAAGTCATGAAGAATTGTCATTCATTTTGCTTGCAAGTTTGTGGTTAAGATTCGGGTAAGTGACATTTCTTTGATATTCAATCGTAAGCGAGCAGAAATTGAAAACACAGCGGGTAGAAATCGAAATCTGTATAAAATATGCGAAGAAAAATTTAGGAAAGCCATATAAAGGAATAAAAAGAGAGAGTGAGATAAAAAAGAAGATAGAGGGGGAGAGAAATATGTTGAGAGTAAAGGAGTTTTTTGTGAATGCCCTTGTGCTCGAGTGAATATTTCTCCGGGAAAATCAAAATACGATGATGGTAAAAATGTGTCCGGAAATTCCGGTTATATATATATAACTATGTATATATATATATATATATATATATATATATATATATATATATATATATATATATATATATATATATATATATATACATATATATATATATATATATATATATATATATATATATATATATATGTATATATATAAATATGTATATGTATATATATGTATATATATGTATATATATATATATGTATATATATATATATATATATATATATATATATATATATATATATATATATATATATGGAGAATATATAAAGAAGGATATATAGAAAATAAAAGGGTCAGAGAATAGGAGGTTTAGGGCATCTAAAATAAATGAAATATACTAAAAATTGTCTTATTATTATTTTAATTAATGATATGTTTGCTGGGCTGAGAATAGTATATCTTCATATCATGATATACGCACTACATACACTAACCAATAGGAAGGAGATGATGATTGAGGTTTGGTTTAATGCCTAACGCACCCCCTCCGACACACACAACAATTGGTTAATGCGTGAAAGCATGCCATCATACCAACAGAATAGATAACACTACCCCCTCTTACAACACACACACACAAAAGTAAAATGTAATCTTTGGAGAATGGTATCGTGAGCAACGACGGAATACAATACTGCTCCTCCCTAAAAAAATGGAAAGGAATGTATCATGACGAATAAAAGTATTCTACACAAACTTAAATAAGCATAAACGTTATAATGTTAATAATATAATTAAGATAGGATGAACACAATTTGTGCATGTCCTTTAGTTATGTAACATTAAAACAATGGCAATTTTCTTTGTCCACGTGAAACGCCGAAATGAAAATTATGTGGGCAAATATAGTCGTCATCTTTATTAACAAATAAAAATATGCTGGCTAGGGTAGCACGATAAACTTTTTTCAAAATAAACTTTGGTCATCGTTCTTCCTAACCCTATTCTCCACTTAATTAAATGACGACTATATGTTTCAGACCTAATTTTTATTTCGGCGTTTCACGTGTACTATGAAACTTGGCATTACAAAAAAACATGGTTTAATTTTTCAAAATATATAAAGTGTTTATGACTAATACCGAAACTTATTTCACTCTAAATAATTTACGTTACTGAAATAAGTATAAACCTAAAATAAGAGAAGAAAAGCCAGCATAACTGTTTTTTTTCTTCATGGATGTTTATTATTATTATTTTATTTATTTATTCGGGGGTGATGTTTATAACATGATGCATTAAAAAGTGTAAGAACACTTTAAATTAAAGAATACTCACAATTTAAACAAAAGATTACAATTTGATTCGATTTCATTTTAAGCGAAAATAAGAGAAGGATAGCCAGCATAACTGTTTTTTTTTTATTTCATGGAGGTTTATTATTTTTTATTTTTTATTCGGAGTGATGTTTATAACATGATGTATTAAAAAGTGTAAGAACATTTAAAATAAAAAAATACTCACAATTTAAACAATAAATTCAATTTGATCAGATTCCATTTTAAGCGAAAATTATTTTTATTTCAGAATATATATATATTCATAACTTTTGTAGGAAAATCTGTTGAGCTTTTACATAAGAGGTAATCATTGGATTATGATTAGTCTTATGACGACATAATTGATACTACACTACTCACTCTATTAACATATATTCCGATTTTGTTTATTTAAAAATGACTAGTCGAAACACATTATTTTGTATCGTTTCTTGGCATTCTAGCAAAGATGATAGGTCTCCACATCTCAGCAACATTTGCCGAAAGTTTCAAGTAAATTATCTCCCTTGAAAATGAAATTCTAAAAGTTACTAGAATACTATTCGTTTTTTTGTTAAATAAAATATATTTAAATAATGTTATAAGAAATTAAAACATTAGAACTATTGATAAAACGATTGCGTACATTGAAGAAAATGTTGCAATAAGAAATAGAAATCAATATTGCAGAATATTAATTAATTAGAAACTATTAAAAAAACATGCAATGTGAAAAATCGATATTTATTTCAAGAAAGTTGGAAATCTGTATATTTACGTTATTTGAAAGTATCCTTTGTTCAATAGAATTGAATAAGCCTATTCACTTTTGATGTTAACATAGTACATATAGATGAAACCAACTGCCGCATTTGTTCATTTATATATATATAAGCCTTAGATAACTTACTCCTCTACGACGAGATTAACCACCTGCATGCAAACCTTGCAAAATGTCAAGTGTGCTCGTTTCACCTCCGGAGCCGAGAGGCCGAGCGACTCCTAAAATGCACGTGGTCTGGGATACAACTTGAGAATCGCACTAACACTGTCTACCTTGGCGCAAGCATCGGCCGCACCCTTTCATTCAGGGAACATGGTAAAAAGACAACAATAAAAACTAACTCCCGGAATACCATCCTACAGAATTTGATCAACACCAAGTGGGGAGCCACATCACACACAGTAAGATGTTCTGACTTGGCCTTCTGCTATTCCTCTACGGAGTATGCGTGTCCTGTTTGGGAGAGGTCAGCACATACCAAACAGCAAGACTCAGCATTAAACAGCACATGTCGCTTTTTCACTGGCTACTTGAAGTCCACCAACCTGAACAACCTGGATCTTTTAACTGATTTAGCCCCTTCAGATTTTAGACAGGAAGTTGCCAGCCGAGTAAAGATCACAAAGCAGAAGTTTCCTCAGTCATGTCTAACCCCTAACAACATCTCGGAAAAAGACAAAACTACAGCTGTAGACCAGACGGCTAGAAGATGGCCTCCCTTATAACGACATACGAATCCCTGCTTCTGAGGAACTCCGTCCCGGTTTAGAGGCATCCTAGCTCCAGTGGGACACACTACACTGCCTGAGAACGGGAACGGGGCGATAAAAGTTGCTATGAATAAATGGGTAACAAAACTGGCCCAACTATTTGTGAATGTGGAGAGGCGGACCATAAAATGCAACATTGCCTAGTCTGCCCATTACTGCCGAACCGATGTAGCTTGAAAGATCTTGCAGAGTGCACCTCTATTGCAAAGGACTACATAATGATGTGTGAAACTGTCATATGACAGCATGCTTCAAAGACACGAAAAGAAGAAGAACACTGAAGTTAGAGCTACGCCAAAATCACCGCTAACATAAACAGTCAGAAGTCGACGTTCTGGCGAACAATCAAGAAGGGCATTAGTTATTCCTGCTACCGCAATATTTGCCGCATCCTCATCACGAATGTTACGAAGGTGTCGAGGAAGGTCAAAACGTCGGCTTTGCTGAACGATCTCAAGCACGGGTCTAGAAAAGTGCTGATGTTACTGATTAAAAGAATTTGGAACAGGCAGCACGTAGATCAGCGAAAAAAACATCTAAGAGGTTCCTGTCGTGAAGCATACGAAGTTTCCCTCCTTCATTATGCATCGAGGGTGCGTCATGCCGTCGTTCTTCTATAAAAGAGTCTTAGTGGCACGGCCGAGATCTGCCAGAAGCGGTGTAAAGCGTTGTGAAGCGGGAGTCTGACGAGATTGCAGCCAGATGCCACTACGTTTTCCAGCAGGATTCCGTTCTTGCACAGAAGGCCAAGAGGACACAGGTGTTGCTGCTCAACAATTGTTGTCACCACCCTCCCCGCCCGATACCAACACCCATGAATAGTTCACGAGTGTAAACGAGGCCAGGACAAACAATACCTCTCACAAGATGGTATATTATCTTGAGGCTGCCATCGTGAAGACGTTCGCCGCTATAAACAAGGACAGGGTCGTCAGAGAATGTGACATATTTCGAGATGGTTACATGAACAAATTATGTAGTACATAACTCTAACTGCTGCTAAAATAAATGTACTGTATTTTATATATACAACTTTTGTTTTCATTTGCTATCATGTTTTCATTTTTGACAAGTATCGGATTTTTCTGCAACACCTTGTATATATATATATATATATGTATATATATATATATATATATATATATATAGAGAGAGAGAGAGAGAGAGAGAGAGAGAGTAAGAGGAGGGAGAGAGAGTCAAATTATATTGAAAAGAAATCATAAAGTGCTCGATCGCAGAAGAGCGCGAACTAATGCAAATAATTTATTTAAAAAAATTATATTTCAGAATCATACCGCGGTTTCAGCCAGACTAAATACATAAACCCAAAACGAATGCATATGATAATGATAGTTAAACAGTGCGTCTCACTAAGATAAACCTTTCACTGCCAAAATATATCTGCAGCCATTGCATAACAAAAAATTCACTCAAATACACCCCGCCCTATATATATATATATATATATATATATATATATATATATATATATATATATATTATTTAAATATTTTGTAAAAATAATAAACACAAAAAAATAAATGGATAACAAATGTAATAACTCTCACCCTAAGCCTAATCAATATATTATGTCACTCAGTTATCCCAACATATAAACACACTTTTGAAGCAGTTAACCAGACAACACCAATAATAAATAATTAAATGAATTTAACAAAGCGTAATTACGATTAAGACACATATAGTTTATTTAACCCTTACCCAGTAGTTATTTTAAAAGGGGCACGTCAAAAATTCACTGTTTTTAAACGATAAATTCAGACGCCATTCGCGTTAGTATTCGATTTGCCGGGATAATCTTTACATTACGAATTACAAATAAATAAATAAGTACATAAATCACCTAACAAAATCGGACTCTTAAACACACAAAACTATAAATAACATGAACAATAAATACGATACATGAAATGAAACCCGATATCTCTTTGACAGGAGGTTTCAGTATTACAACCTTTTTAAACGACTAATTCAAACCCCCATCCTTTCGTTTTTTCACTTTTCAAGACATCAAAAATCTCCTACAATCTGTAAAATATCTTTTAAACACAAGCTTTCAAATAAAAATACAAAACTAAAAATAAATAATTAAATAAAACACTTAGTAGAATAAAATAAAACACTTTCTTAAAACACAATTCTGAAATATGTAACATATATTTTTCGAATAACTTATTTATAATTATATATATATATATATATATATATATATATATATATATATATATAGAGAGAGAGAGAGAGAGAGAGAGATATATATATATTTTATATTTGTATATTTCGACAGCAAGTCGTTTATTAGACATATGTCGTTGATGACCACGAGTTCTCCCTTTTTATGATCTTTCTGGTCAGTTTCTCGACTCTGCGAGCAATTCGTCGGGTTTCTGGTATCAATTGATGGATCATGGCGCCTAATGCGTCTTGGGTCATTGCCCCAGCGCTTTCGGTCTCGCGACTTTCTTCAGGAGTTTGTGTGTTGTTGTTTGTAAAGAGCCGTATTTATGGTTTTATTTTTAGTATATCTAATTATTTGCATATGTATATATATATATATATATATATATATATATATATATATATATATATATATATCTTCATTCTTTTAAATAACACGATAGATACGGCTCTTTACAAACAACAACATCCACTGGTTGATTGGGTGGGATGAACGATAATGTTGGATAAATGTGGAAGCAGTCTGTCTCACCTGATGGTCTCGTGCGATCGTGTTGACAAGTTCGTCTCAATCTTCCGGGGCGAGAGGTATGACGTGCTATACCAGTGCACCTTCCTGTTCAAGTACCTACTTTGGCATGGTGTAAGCCAAAAGAGGTGACAGATTTTCTATCTTGCCCTAAGTTCCACTGGTTTGCACACTCGGACCACAAATTGAGTGTGGGCCGTTTTACTGTAGGAAATATTGCTAAGCTAGCTGTGTACTAGAAGATAACACCTTTTTGTTGGAAATACATGACTTCCGGGGAAAAAGCTAATATTACTCAGCGGGCTCTAGTTGGATCGGTTATTGGGAGTAGAAATTGGTTTTCCTTTAAAAACTAAAATTAGACAATTTTGCCTTAATTAGGCTATAGCAGAAAAATGGTTCGAAAATAAGTTTTCCTGGGCGGTTGCTGGGTGATGCCTCTCTAAAGATAGCACAAGTCAAAGGGGACCTAGGACGTTCGGTTTACAGCGGCATGAGGGTCAAATAGTCATGGCTAAGTAAAAAAAGGTGCCTAACCAAGGAGTGAATATTGACGCTAAATAGCGTAGTGCTCTGTCTGCTGCAGATCAGATCATTACATTCAAGAAGTGAAACACCTGGATAGACACTCCTTCGTATCGACGCGCGAGATCTGTGGGGTGTTCCGGAAGCATTTAGCAGATGGCTTAACTCAACTGCCCGTACTCTGCGGCCATGAGTTTCAAAGCTATTAAGCTGACTCACGCCGCCTGGAATAGGCACGATCAGCATGATGGGATAGTCTGGTTTCCGAGTGTGAGGTCTTGGCTGTAATGAAGCAAGCCAGCTCAGACAAATATAAAAGATTTGATCGTATTGCTTTTGAGGCTTTTGCACAGGTTCGTTCTATTTCGGATTGATGCGTTCAACCATTGGTTTAGTCAGGGATCCATTTCTGCTTAAGTCAACAAGAAAGTGATCATATTACTGAAGAAACAGGATTGGCATGGGGCATGTTTAGACAATGTTAGGTCAAAAACTCTTCTGAAGACAGAGTTAAAGATTTTGAGAAGAGTTCTTGCCAATCGTTTGCAGGTCGTTATTGGCGACTATGTTTAACCCGATCAGAACTATGCTGTGACAGGGGGACCGATTCATGCCAATGAACCTCTGATCCGCACGATCATCGAAGGATTAGAAAAAGATACTGATCAATTTAGCTCAGTGCAAAGTTTTCGAAAGGATCGACTATCGTGTCCTTTTATCTTTTATAGAGGCCGCCGGTTTTAATCCGGACATTCGCAAATAGATCTCCTGTATCACCAACCGACGGCAGTGGTGCAGGTAAACGGTAGGGGTCGTTCGCCGTTCTCGGTCAGTACGTAAGGGTTTTCCGCTGTCTCCTTTACTTAATGTCATTGCGCTAGACCCCTTCCTGCGCCAGCTGAGGTACACGGTGTCGAGGCAAACCCGATGCGGTATCGCACTATCGGTGGTATATGAGCTCTGGCCTCCGCGTATGCCGATAATGTTACTGTGTACGTGTCGAACTTTCGATACATCATCGAGGTGAAAAAAGCACTAACACAGAACGAAGAATTCACAGGGGCCGAAGTACACATCAGCAAATTCAATGGCCTTAAGTTGGCTGCCTGGAGTAGCGCACCTGCGCTGCTGGTTATTTTGCAACTGGTCGGATGGCCCGGTCAAGATCTTTGGCGTTAAGTTTAGACCGGGCCATTAACTTAAAAATAAGTTGTTTGAAGTACCGTCGACGGTCGGAGGGGATCTCCCTTAAAGGTAAAGCTGAAGCGTGCACCGCTTGCAAGATTCCTATTCTCCTTTACGAGTGGCTTTACTGCACCTGCTTACGGATTGCTTGGCGGCGCCTACGAGTAAGCTATTCTTACTTTTGTGACAGGACAAGCAGATGTTAGTCAATAGACAGGTCTGTATTCAACATCTAAAGTTGAGGGGTTTGGAGATGCCGACTTGGCAAGGCATGTAATCCTGAGCTGAACCTTGATAGAAGATCTGTGTGTAGCCCTCATATTGAGAAGGTATTTCTATTAGGTTAAAGGCTGTCTCAGGCCAATGTGTGGAATCACAGTTCTACAATAAATGCTGAGTTACGTCCAAATTAATTCTGGGGTCCAGTAGTTTTGCACAGTGCGGAAATACGATTTATGTGAAGCTAGTGGCGGGCCCGCTTCGGGTACGTTGTGAGAGCGGCTGCGATGATCAGAGGAGGAGCAGAATATACGCTCTCAATAAAGTTGGGCTCTAGGCCGGATACGTTTTCATAAATCGGAGTTTTCTCTGATTTGGCGATAGGTCCCTTAATGAGAAACTCTTCAAAGCTTAAACTAGCGTAAACCATGACGGCCGGGCAGGTCTTTTTTAGTAGCAACATCCCTTTTTCAATAGCAGTAGCTGCATGAGTTTTTGGAAGTTGGTCTAATAGGTAACGGCTTTCATCCTTTCTGAGCAGTTGGTACCCATAGATGTAACATTTGTAGTGTACAATATGACGTTTTCGTGGCTCAGGGAGAAATAAATGGGGGTTCTAACAATCCGAGCCGTAGCTAGACTTGTATAGACCTGACGCTTAGACATGTGGAGTGGGGGTAGCTTTCTTATTGCGATCTGATTTCGCACGTTAAGCATTAGGTTAAAGTCAAACTCAGAGGTGATAGGAGGCGATTTAACTCTGAACTTTTTAGAAAATAAGTGAGTACACACCGCTTGCTTATGTGTGTTTTGACAAACCAAGTGTGAGTACGTGTTCCCTGCCTAGGCATTGTGCACACTGACATAAGGGCTCAGCAGCCCCCATCACAATTAGTAAAGGCTCTTAGTGAGGAGGACAAATAGGTTCTGACCCGTTCATTTTCTTTATTTTCGGTATTAGAGATCCTGCGAGATGACTACTCATTATTTTTTATTTTTTCCCTTTTCCGACCCCCCTCCCGAAAAAATAGTAGGATGGACATTACATAATCCATGCCACTGAATTCAATCTAG
>OY744527.1:37778909-37853909 GCA_963556195.1 Sepiola atlantica | reverse complement strand
AAATTAAAAATAAACTATTTGGTATCATATTATCTAACCTATAGTTTTGGGGTGTCGTCGAGTGTTGAAATACAACCCTTTTGTAGGGTCAGTTTCGTGATTTTGAAAATGGCGTTTGTCGCGTTTTGCATTCGAACTATTCGTACATGTATATAAGTAAACATATTAATAAATGAAAGAATGCACAAAACCTAATATTACAGTCTTGTTATCAAACAAATCGGGCAAGTTGACTTAGATATATACCTGTTTTAAAATATAATACACACACGTATACAGTTGCATAAAATACAACACACGTTCACATGTACGTATGTATACTAAAACATATACATACTTACACACGTACTAACACACATGATTAAACACACCCACACACACACACACACACACACACATATATATATATATATATATATATATATATTTATATACAGTGTCACCCGGATATAAGAGCCCCGGATATAAGAGAAACCCGAAAATAAGAGACATTGTCTCTGGTCCGAAATTACAGCCTGTGTTCATGTCTATAAATTAGACCCGGATATAAGAAATCCGGATTTAAGAGAAACCCGGCTATAAGCTTCTTCTTCTTCGGTCCTGCCCTCCCCAATATAAGAGAGTTTGTTTTGAGTGACAGTGTGATGTCGTAAATCAGTCAAAAGACGTTGCTAAATTTTCTCACCTCATTGGTGAGTCTTTCTATGACCTTCACTATAGCCATATTCGTAAAATATTCATAAAAAAGGTTTCTTTTTTTGTTGTTGTTAGAAGGCGAACCCGGATATAAGAGACTTATTCTCCGGTCCCAACAGCTCTCTTATATCCGGGTTAACAAAAGGATTTGTGTACAATCAAGAATGACTGCCTTTTTTAAGAAAAGGTAATTGTTTACTGAATTATTTGTGAAAACTGATTGAAAAGTACTTTTTTATGTCTATACCTGTTAAATGAACTAGTGTTATGTGTGTAAAAAGCGTTATATGTGGTGTTTCCATACTTACATAAACAAAATAGACAATACCCGGATATAAGAGGAACTCGGATATAAGAGACTTATTCTCCGGTCCCGACAGCTCTCTTATATCCGGGTTACACTGTATATATATAGATATATATATATACATACACAAGCGTTGTTGAACGTCACGGAACTTTCGCGTTTGTATTTTTTCTTCGTGAGGTACACAAACCGTCGAGCTATCCTTCTGGTTTCAGATGGCAATCCGTATAGTACTTCTCCGATAGTTTTTAATTCGGCCATTTTTTTCGAGCGCTTTCGACTTCCGTAGTCGTCTTCAGGATAAGGTTTTTTTGTTTTTAAATAAGAAAACTTGATTTGATGAAAAAGAAATACAAACGCGAAAGTTCCGTGAGGTTCAACAACGCTTGCTTAGATAATGACTTGTTGCCTTAGTATACATAAATATATATATATATATATATATATATATATATATATATATATATATATATATATATATATACCAGAAGTTAGCTCTGGCTAACCTATAATGTACACCATATACAATATATACAGTGTAGATAGTGGCATCAGACTGTATACTAAAGTTTGAAAAAATATCATATATTACATCATGGGTCAACATCATCGGACCTCGTAGTAAATAGCACAAAATACCAGTAATGTAAAACATTAACAAACACAAGTAGCATGTACGCAACTATATATATATATTCACACTTCTCGAGATAGCCTTTGCGCATATACATATGAAATTATTCTCAACATAGCACCCATTTAAGCACAAACACACAAAATCTATATGCAATCAATGATAGAGTGAAATATTTACTAATTAAAAGGTCAACTAATGAACATTTTAAAAATGTACGAATCAGTAAAATTAAATATTAAATAACTTTAGAACTTCTATAATCAAAATATGAAAAATATGTATATGAGAAAGTTATTACGGAAAATATAAAAATATATAAAAATATATCGAGTATTTAAAATATCAAACATATGAAAATACTGAGTGGGAGAGATCGGATTGGAAAGAGAAGTGTTTTACTAGTTGTGCATAACTGATTGTGTTTATTCATATCTGGCTCAGTGTGTTTTCGTTGATGTGCCTGCAGTTATGTGTTACTTCATTTCTTACATTAAGAAATGTGTGATTGTGCTTAAATCATATTATCTTAATTTACTCATGAAGTCATAAAAAGAAATGTGAGTTAAGGGATACACATGTCTTAGCTTTTTTTACTTATTTTCCATTTAATTATTGGTGTGTCTTGTCTTTAAATAATTTACACAAATGTTGTAATACGAATTTTTATATATTTCATGTCTGAACGAAATCTTTATCCGTAAACAATTGTTTGGCTGCTTCAGTTATACACTATGTATTCATATATACGTTGGAAACCCGTGAGTGGAAAATACTACGTAGGTCAGACGCCAAGTGCCGTTTGAGATATAATTTACAGAATGTATATATATATATATATATATATATATATATAAATATATGTATATATATATATATATATATATATATATATATATATATATATATATGAGAGAGAGAGAGAGAGAGAGAGAGATACGCGGTTGCTGATGTATATATATAAATAAGTGAATGTGTTGAAGAATATATATATATATATACATATATATATTTATACTTTTCTCTCCTCAGTATTCCCCCATCCTCCTTCGTTTGTGTGTTTGTATAATTAATACGGCCTGAACAACGTAGATGTAGAATAATGTTCAGGCTTAAATATGTATGCACACATGTAACCCAAAATATTTGTATAATTATCAAATAATACGGTATATTCATGTATATGCACATATATATATGTATATATATACATATATATATATAACATATATATATATGTATATATATATATATATAGCATAAATAGAATAGATATGAAACTAAAAGTAAGCTTTTAGTAGAAAGAACCTATAGTGAAATAGTAAAAGCTCAATATACGAGATAGAGCAATTATAAAGATAGATGGACGAAGAGTGATAAACATGCACGAATGTCCAAAGTTATTTCAAACTTCGATTGTTCAATGCAAGGTATATTCTGTAATAAAATTATGTTTATTATTCTTTCCTTAAGCCAAGGCTTTTCAAAGATCTAGATCTTATCATCAGAGGAATTATACAGATAGATTAGTTGGCAATAGAAAAGCCAAAATTGACGTAAGGAAAGAATAATAAACATCATTTTATTACAGAATATACCTTGCATTGAACAACCAAACTTTGAAATAAATTTGGACATTCGTGCATGTTTATCACTCTTCGTCCATCTATCTTTATATATATATATATATATATATATATATATATATATATATATATATATATATATATATAAATATATGCGTGCGTGTACAGGGTAAACTCTTGAACTGAATTAACGAAGCATTAGTAATTTGGGAGTATATATTCTAAAAAATAAGGTAAAATAGCACGTCATGTTTTTTATTAAAATGTTAACATTTAAGGTTGCATATTTATAAAGTTCTTTTTACTATTTTTTATGACCTGGTTATTATGAATGTTTTAATATATATTCTCGATAACCCCGTGAGAAACATATTTTTTGTAACTTTTATCATTCAGATAGGTGCGCCGACCTACATTCAAAAACCAAAAAAACTTGTAATCTCCTTAACGTATAAACAAATGAATTTTGGAATATATATTCTAAAAAATACGATGAACAAAGTGAGCACATTATTTTTTTTTAGATGTTTATTTTATTTATTAATTCATTTTATTAACGAACCGAACTTTCTACATGTTGGAATATATATTTTCAGTAACACAGTGTGTAATGGCACATTGTTTTGTTTTTAAACTTTTCATTTAGGGGGTCGCTTAGCAAAATGTTCACGCGCCATAAAAAAACTTTTTAGATAAGTTTGATACAAAAGGATTCATAGATAAAATAATATATTTACATGAAGTGTTTGGTTATATTAAGTAATACACATGAAAAGAATCGGTGCACGCGCTTGACTGTCAGCAATATGGGTGTCCTTGGTAAGCTCTTAAACCATTCAACTTATTGTGAAGTATCAAATATGTTTTCAACGCAACAGGCTATGCAACCTCGGCACATTATTTCTAACTATATTATTTAGTGTGCTGCCACATAACTCTAATTATAGAAAAGTAAAGAAAAACATGAAAATGTCAAATTAATTGTATATTTATTGATAATACTCGACCTTTGACTTGGCCTTTTGGCTAAGATCAATGTTTAGTATCTGTTCCGATGGATACTGCACCCCATAGACTGGTATTGTCTTGGCCTTCGGGGCTTTATTTACGCCGGTGTATGGGTATGTCCTGTGCAGTTCTAGGAGGTCCACCCTCCCAGGCTTTGCCTCCCCTTTTTGGGGAGGAGTAAGTTTATTGCTTACTGCCTAAGGCGCCATTACCGGGGAATGCCGACGGGGCTCCCCAGGCAATTTTTAATAGCCAGAGTGCTCACCTCTCGGGCGCTGGCTTTTCAAACCCCACTTTCCCGACCCGAGCTAGGGTCACATCTTACTTGTGGGAGTAAAGTCACACACAGTGCAGCTGTACGATCACAACAGCAAGTGCACATAACGATGAACAACCAATTCTGTGAGCGTACCGTATAAAGTGTGTTGTCATTACATTAGCAAAATTGCAAACCAAGGCAAATGGCTCACAACAGTATATCTACACATACATGTCTAAATAATACAACTATCAATTACTATCTGGATAGTAAAATAAGTATCAGCATTCTATATTGGTCCTAGTAAGTGTAGTTATAACCCCCCCTATGTTATAATATCCGAAAGAAAAAAAATGCTACGTAATTTTAACTATTTAATTATTTTGATTCATTATCGTGTCCGTTCAATTATTTTTGTTCCCAAAGTCAGCAACACTATTCTCCTGTGTAATTAGTATTTAGTAAATATATTGTAATATAATCTTTCTTGTTTTATGTAAATATTTAACATTTCAGCAAAATTTAATATGATAATTGAGATTTTGATAATTTCTAAAAGGTATAATTTGGAGAATATTCTAAATTATTTTCACTGTTTTATACACACATTATTGTATGTATTTTAGCCTGGATATTCCCCACGGGGATAAAACGCAGGAGCCTCTGTGTAGCTTAATTGTCATACATATATTTTCATAGCTTACTATCTGGCTCTACTTACGTATAGGGCACTGTTTGAGTAAATACTGAAAATTGATACATAAAAAGTATATATCCTTATAACATGTTATGTGGATACATGAAATATATATATATATATATATATATATATATATATATATATATATATATATATATATATATATATATATATACATAAAAAATGTAAAATAATTAAAGATTGTTTATATGTACAACGACGTTTCGTCTTAAATATTAAAAGTCTTCTGATTATTGATTTTAAGAAACAAACATGATACTTAAAATGTAATACGTGGCGCGTTTATGACGTGAAAAAGAAGGTTGTATACTTTTTCTCCAGAAACGCATTAACGTTGCTATTCTAAGGATGTGGTTCATACATGAAGTTTTCAGATTATTAAAGGATTATCAAACACTTAAAAAAATAACGGCGATTTAAATTGTTTTTAATAGTAACTTACTGCAGTCACCTCTATACTAATTTCTTCCTAGTAATAATTTATTTGAAAACAGATAACAGTCTGAAAGTGTTAATACCGACATGCTCCAAGATCTGAAACACACAAATTAATCATTAAAAGCAAATCCGTTAGAAACTATGAGATACATTATTTATCGGCGATAGACGCCTGTCAGAAAAATAGGTGTTGTTTCGTACTTTTTTATGTCCTGTTTTTCGTTTGTTGTCGATCAGCAGGATGTTTTCGAAACGATATCAGAAATACAGATTCTACTCAAGAACGTCCATGCATGACAGAGCAAGGACAACAACAAATAACAAAATATGAAACCACAACTATTTACATTAATCAGTTTAAGATTTAAAATTTATAACATCATATTATATAGCTATATGATACCACCTACATGCTAAACACACAGTTTCCCTCCTTCCGTTCTCTTTCCCAAGCCTCTCAAAATCCATGCCACACCTCACCAGGACAAAATTCTCAGCCCCCTTTCCTCGCTTTAACACTAAAGCAAAGCCACTAAAACTCTCACCCCTCTCTTTTTCACTGTGCCTTAATGGTACACATCCAAATCTTTCCATATTCATTTCATTCTTTGCCACCACTTATTTCTCGCAGCTTGGACTTTCCTTCAGCGCTCACAGTAGCCACATCTACTACTTTTCCTTATCACCCCGATAATGTCAAGCCAAAATGGCGATGTACTTGCATCACATTTTTCTTCAAATTATCATCATGAGGACGTCTGACAATAAAGACGAAAGGTTAATGAATATATAAAAAATATCTCTTGGTGTTTTCTTTTTTAATTTCCTATATATATATATATATATATATATATATATATATATATATATATATACATATATATATATATGTTTGCATCGTATTCAAATATCAATGATGCTTTAATTAATCTTCATTATATTTTCAATAATTTAATTTCAGAAAGGTAGAATTTTGTCCCATATGAAAACTCAGTTTGATATGCTAAATCCACCATATGTGTATTTAGTAGTTATAGACACGTCCGTGTGATTGGCGTGCCGTGCTTATCTTTATTATGGGTGACTGCATTCCTTTCACTATTAACTTTCTGAAAAGTGTGAATCCATATTTCCCCTAGATGTAATACTATGGTAGATTAGACTCTCATTTCTTGTTTGCACGCTTTGTCTAGAAGAACCACTTCGAGATAACAACAGACTGTATCTGCTTATTTCGGCATTATTTCTAGTTACCCTGAATGTATCCTTGCCATCAGACACGAGCAATACCAGTTCAGTTGATGTGCGGTTGTGGATTGACAAGGATATATGGAAAAACACAAACCGACATGTCCGGAATTTTTAATGATATAACAATGATAATTATATATAATAATAATCAGATATAATAATAATAATAATAATTAGATACGACAGTCCATTTGATTTCATTTTCGGAAAAGGAGGAGGCAAATTAACATGCAGGTTCAGAGAGCTTTAACGTTTGGAATAGTTGCAAGGATAAGAAAAGTGTTTTCACTACAGAATAATAATTGGGGAGGGTTATTTATTATATTTCCAACTTAATAGGTCCCAAACTGGCTACAAAGCTCCAACCCATTTTAATGACAGTGCTGCATCTCTCTGCTTATCTTATAAGTACGTCTACGGAATCTGCTCTGGTGAACCTAATGCACTTGTACGCCCCAACCTAAATACTCCCGACCCGCCCGATCATCATCAAAATCATACGACCCCTCTGTAAAAGTCTATACATGCCGCAGGATCTTCTACTCTAATAGCTTCTTTTCTCGGGCAGCTTGTCTTTGAAACTCCCTCCCTGCTTCCTGTATCACAATCGATGAATTTAAATGTAATATTAATAAACACTTTGCTGCCCAACTCCCTAGCCATGTTGCCCTCTGTGCATCTGGCCTCTATCACATAAGTTAATAACGTTTCAATAGCAATATGCTTTGTTTGGGGTAAACAAAATATGTTTTTTGTTAAATAAATAAGTGGCGAAATTGGGATTCTTACATTTCTGAAATATTTAATTATATTATAATACTTGATAGTTAGGCAACGCTGGGTAAATCTGTTAGTTTATATATCTGTTAGTTTATATATATATATATATATATATATATATATATATATATATATATATATATATATATATATATGTTGATCTGTAATATAATCGGTTGTTGTATTTGTGCGTTTGTTTGTGTGTGTGTGTTTACCTTACAGTAAATCCTTTCACAAGACACATCCACAAAACTGATAAATTCATTTTCAGCATTACCTCGGAAAGAATATGAGAACGTTGTTTTAAATATTTTTTTAGTGGGCACTGGAACACAAAAAAGTAAAGGGTGAGCAACATTTAAAGCGATTCAATTCATCTACCTTAAGTCTCAAATTCGAATTAAATACACTTTTTTGGCTTTTCGACTAAAATCAAAGTGTAATATGCTGTCCTCGTCTGTAGGCAAGTTAATCTTTATTTGCAGAGGGGAAAATGAAAGAGAATGGGTCTGGGACATACATTGAAAAGAGAGGTGAGGAAAGTTTCATAAGTAGACACACACAGGTGACGATAAAGACAAAGTAGGGGAGGGGTTAGAGAGAGATGATATAGAAATAGAAATATGTAGATAGAGAAAAAGACAGTAAGGGAGAGAGGGAGAACATTAAAAGAAATATGCTACACACTGTTTTATTCTTTTATATTCTGTCATCTTATCTCCTGGGCGACGCCGTCTACCCTTCTAGTTATTTACATATATATCGTAAAACCGTAAATTTGTATCACTCAAACTCGTATGACACTTGACTGGTTCGGTTTTATTATTGGTATTACTTACCACTATCTTTATATAAATAAGTACTTGCAGAATGGACCACCTACATTTTGCCAGCATCGATAGTGCAATTGAAGATATGGCACCGAAATACACTTTACCAACGCCACCTCTCGTATCTCAACTAATAATCCTAATGATAAAAGAAAGTAAACTTCAAAAAAGGTTAACTTTCATTTTACACAGGTACTCTATCATTACGGAAATAATACGATACGCTTAGTCAAGTGTGGCTCAGAAAGCATCTTTATCTGAACGAGGCGCTGGCCGTTTTACGTGACACAAAAATGTTGCGGTTTAGAAGGAATGTGCGTAGCGTGTGATTTCTACATCGAATACAAAGGGGAACGTTGTCTCGTGGCCTGCTCATTGTGCAACTAATATATAATAACGAGGATAAACGAATCATATCAACGCCACCATTCACTTCAGCGATCGCGTCGTGACGCAGCAAAGTTTAACAACGGCGAGAGAATTAAACAATAATCACATATATGTGTTGTTGGCGACAGTTTCTGAATAAGAAACGCGAGGTCAAGGCGTCATATTAACATTCGGTTTCGTATGAATTGCCAAACGACACAACTTACTCAATTACTCAAACTTGTGATTTTCAGGACTGCGTGAGAGAAATATGACTTCAAATATAAACAGCGGGCTTATTTATTTTCCTGCTTACGAATATACCACATAATCATGTTGAGACACCTGTTCTAGTTAGATCACCGACGTTGAGCAACGTTTTGTCTGGTCAGTACCAGATGGGTGAAAGTGTTAGGAATACAAGGCGCTGCATGTCAATACCTGCCCCCAAGAACTGCAAAGAGTGGCGTCGTCATCTCGTCTGATCGTGGTATACATTCGACTGGGGACCGTTTCTGAAGTGAACATGAATCAGAAAGTCTTTTTTTCATAGGAAGCTGACTCAACACGCTTTCGGTGAATGCCGCTTCGTTTCGTGTTTTCATTTTACATACAAGTTACATACAAGTCCGTCTTTAAATGTAAGGCAAATCTATCTCTCTAAAACGAGAATTGTATACAGATATGAATAAAGTAAATAGACACTTTTATCATCATTGATAATGAAGACTCCTTTTAGATGATCCTGATAGATCTAGGCAAAATAAGGGTCATTGCTTTCCCTTGCTGATGAATTGGGCAATCATGTGATTAACAGTGAAAAGTCGAATGCCCAAGTGTGTGGTGATTTGACGTTGACCCATTTCCGTTCATGTTAACCTATCATATCGTTCCTTTGAAACATAGAATTCTAATGGTCCTTTGGCGAGTGTCAACTGAATTGGTGATATATTATACATGTATTTATATCCGAAACACAAATGGAAATTAGTATGAAATATATATATTTAAATATTTTACTGCTGCTTTGCCCGGCGCCGAGTGCTAACCGTCGGATCCGGAATAGAAAACCTTAAATATGTATGAATTATTTTGCTGGGGTGTCTATATATTACTCTCATGGTTGTGTATTGCTACTTCCTGGTGAATGACAACGCATCAGGCCGTAGGAAATAAACTCATTACCTAATCAAAACGAGGAGGTCATGCCTGGGATGATGACCTGGAAAGACTTAACATATGCTACAGTTTTATTCTAGACCTAACGACAGGAGAGTCTGTCAGAGAGATGTGTGAACGCATTAAAACATGTTATTTCAAACTTAAGCATAACAGACCAACGTAAATGCTATTTTGATCAAGCGTAACTGATAATCGAAAATGCTATTTCGTACTTTAACGCAACAGAACGACGTAAACTCGTATTTGACTAAGGCGTAACTGACAATCGAAAATGCTATTTTCTTTATAGCAAAACAGACTTCTTTAATTTTTAAGGATAACCTTTTTCTTGGAAATAATAAAACCTTTAAATAATAACATTAAAATAAACATCAAACATAAGAAACAACTTATCGTTGCTGTTTGACTCGTAGAAATAGTTATTCCGTCGGTTATTTATGTGATACTAGGAGTTAGTAAAATAAAATGGCGAGTTTTCACAAATAAGTTGACGGTAAAATTGTAGCATTTTAACAGGTGTTAAAAGGGTAAATACCAGTCTGAAATTATATGTCAAATACTAACGCTAGTTTTAACGAACTTAACTGACAATGTACTTTGTGTTTCAAACAGAACAGTAATAGACCGACGTAAACGATAGCTAGATTAACCGTAACACTTAGCCAGAAATTATATTTAAGACGGTAGCGTAACCGACCGAAGTCACCCCGATTGTAATTAAACGTAACTAACAGGCGAAATCGTTATAAAAAACTTAAACGTAACAGACGGACGTAAATTCTATTTAAAAAAAAGCTTAACTGAACATGAAATATATTGTTATAAACTTCACCAATCGACGTAAACGCTATATTGATCATGCGTAACTAACAGTCGAAAATTGTATTTTGAACTTAAGCGTAACAGACAGAGGTAAACGCTATTTTGCCCAAGCCTGATTAAAAGTCAAAATAGCTATTTCAAACTTAAGCGCAACAGAGAGACTAACATGCTATTTTGAACAAACGTAACTAACAGTCGAACCCCTCTTTTCAACTTTAATCGTAACGGACTAACGGAAACGCTACCTTGATGAGGCGTAGCTAACATTCGAAAATGGCATTTAAAACGTCAGCGTAACAGACCGAAGCAAATCCTATTAAGGTTCCTATGTAGATAGTGACCTGAGCTAAATCGATTTGGCGTCGGAAGTTTCCGGATGCTTGCTTAGACGAACAGAAAAAGCCGAAGCGCTCATCCAATCAGAATTCGAGAAAATAAGGAGACAACAAGTTAACATTGTAAGAGATTTAATCGCGAAATTTACTAATTAGACATATAAATTGATGCGATGATGAATTTTAACTTGTTAGCACAAGTCATTACGTCTCCCGAAGGAATGATTAAATTTTGTCAGGGGAAAACTAATAGACAAAGAAATAGTGAAAAAAAAAACCTCATGCCGAAAAAACACATTGTATAACCCTAAGCCTTACACGATAATGATACACATTAGGACCCAAGCTATTCCTAACCCTAACTGAATCAAAGTCTATTTTAGCATTGATCTGAATCTGGATAACTACCCTTAACACAACCATTATTTTACCACTTTTTCAGTGATATTGTTCTCCCCCCCCCCCTAAAAATATTTAGCAAAACATCTTGCCTATTTATATATCCAACCACGTTTTTGATTTTTTTAGACGAAGCAACTGGCTGTTCATTTCGCTTTTTTCTGGACATCTAACTAAACAAGCGGAAACTACCGACGCTATGTCGATTTTAGCTGGTCCTAATCTGCGTAAGTACTGCTATTTTTCTAGAGCGTAACTGATAGTCGAAAATGATGTTGCAATATTACGCTATTTAGATCGAGCGTAACTAACAGTCGCAAATTGGATTTCAAACCCAAGCGTAACAGACCGACGTACACACTGTCTTGATCAACCCAACTAAGAGTGGAACATTTTTATTTCAAACTCAAGTTTAACAGACCGGGGTAAATGGTGTTTTGAACAAACGTAAGTAACAATCAAAGATGCTTTTTTTCCAATTTTAGCGGAACACATTGAAATAAATGCATGTTTATTAAGCGTAAGTGATAGTCGGAAATGATATGTCAAAATTGTGCGTAACAGATCGACATCAACGCTATGTAACAAAATCGTCACTTTTCCCCAAAAGATTTAACAACACAATCGTTACATTGGGATAGTTGTCATCTTCTTCATGTTGACTATACATATATTTTCGTATGTCATAAGTAGATGGGCACCCTTACAAATCCACATGGCGAATCAGAATTTGATAGGAATTTCGTCCTTTCGATGTATTTATTTTATACTGTCCGCACTTTTATCCCGACACGACAACGAGTCAGAAATATTCAACAAGTTACGGGCCTTGTAAATTACACGACAAGTAAAATACAAAACAAAAATTACCAAGATAACAAATTAGTTACGTGAACAGAGGTTAAAATGCAACAACAGTTATTCAGAGAAAGAAGTTTGCGAATGTTTGAATGCTAGTTGCTTGTGCGTTACTATATATTCGACAGGAATGAAATGTCCCTCGTCCTTTTTTTATGTAAGAAAATTGGTTATTAGTAATGAGATGTGTGCGTGAGTTCAAGAGAATAAGCAGTTTAACTGTAGTACTGGATTTCTCGCTTATTTGTCTGCGAAAGAAGTCAGCGTTTTGTTTAGCTATGTAGCTAAGCTGTTTGTCGTTCCTTATATGTGGCTGTTTGATGCATGCGATGCTGATGCTTGGTGTTGTCGGATCATCTATCCTACCAGGTTATTGTCAGTAATTCACCGACCACTTTCTTTTTTGGCACTTTTAATCAATCAGACGAGTATGTTTTATGTACTAATGAAACCCACTCGAGGATAAGTAATGTATGGACGCACACTGCCATAAGCCAATTCGAACGACCCCCCCCCGGAGGTAAACTAAACTTCCATTTCATGTTCTTAACCCTCATACTGAGATTTGACTTAAGCAAAATTAATTCAATTTCAATATTTAAACAACTGTTTATAATCCCTAAAAAAAATGTAAGCCTGTCTAACTCGTGAATTATGCTGTTTACGTTATAATTTTACATATTTTTGTCATAATAGTATGACTTAATGTGATATATACACATACCGATTAGTGTATACATTCATTTACGAACGCAGGTTGATCGTCTCGTCGCTGCCATACTTGTTGTGAGTTCAGGCTGATTTTCGTCTGTTGGTACAAAACAACTCGGATCTAAATGCCCAGTTTATAAATTGTTTTTTTTTAAGGCAGCAACGGAAACTTCGCATGCGTGTCTGAGAGAGAAAAATAAGTAGATCTCAGCAAATCAGACCACTATTCGCCTGCCGTCTCCAGCAGAGAGACGGTACGCAAACACGTATTTATCCGTTAAGGTCTCGTCGGCTGAGAGAAAGAAAAAGGGCCCAGTTCGTAAATACAAACGCTTTACGTAACTTCTACGATCTCAAAACATTTCCACGAACACAATTAGTTTTGTGTAACATTGTACTACTTTTGGGTATGCTGTAAGTACTGAAGCTTTTAATAGTGCCCTGTACAAAACACTAGCCTACGACCACAAGTAAATTACTGATTAAGATACTTGAAGAACGCATCTTTGGTAACTATCGGATGGAATATTATACAGAGTGGCATCTGTATAGTGATTAAGTTAACAAAAACGGGGGTTCAAAAAAAGTCAGTACAGTAAACAAAACATTTAGGAAACTTACTTTCGAAAAACATTTTTTCCTCTCGCTAGAATTCCGAAACAAAATATAAATTCCTTATGTTGTCCTTTAGTCCTCAAATTTCATGAGCGATGTTTCTGACAAAGGGGGATAATTGCTTTTTTCTGGGTCAGAATATATCCATCTAATACTTAGTGTTGGCTAGTTGTTGACCTTAAAGTAGTTTTTTTCTTTGGCTCCTTACATCAAGTGGCTTCATGCATTGTCAGGAGCGATT
Source organism: Sepiola atlantica (assembly GCA_963556195.1). NCBI lineage: Eukaryota > Metazoa > Mollusca > Cephalopoda > Sepiida > Sepiolidae > Sepiola > Sepiola atlantica. The sequence goes on along the minus strand of OY744527.1, from coordinate 37,839,867 downwards.
CTAAAAAAATGTAACAAACTCAGGTGTGTCACAGTTAGATATTTACGTTCCTGTTGATTGTGTCAGTTTCTTTTGAATGTGTTTTTTCGGGTTAAACTGATGAGGTAGTAAAAAGGCGATACCCTAAACAACTATAACAAGTAAATAACAAAGAACCACAAATGGTCCAATATGCCGTAAAACAGATATTAAAGCACACTGAACGTGACATTTGATTTTTCGCAGTGCAGTGCAAATTATTTATTTAATAATTATTTTACTTTTTCAGCAGCAATCATTGTCGGCGTACACGATTATTGATTCTTTTGCAAGATTGCAACACCGATAAATGACTGAAAAATATATGGATTTTAAAAAATTGATTGAATAAAGAAAATTGCACTGCAAAGCACTTTTAAGAAATTATAGCTGAATGGCAAAAATATCTGAAAGTTGAACTCGTGCATGCATTCGAATGCAAATGTTTGTTGCCGTTTTTGTTCATTTTTTGTTGCACTGTTTCACCCGGTGTAACTCATACGCTTCCATGCACGTTGCATTACACAATTCACACATTCGTCTTTAAAAAAATAATATTAAAGATAATTAAAATCATAGAAATAGACAAAAAGCGAAAACTACTTTTAAGTTGATATGGAATTTTCAAAGAGAAAAATGCCGATAATGCACTGATAAAATTGCACTAGAGATTAAATTAGTTCGTATTAATTTAAAAAAGATTAGCCGAAATGCACGCATGCACTTAAGAAATCAAATATTTCCATTTTTTGTTAAACAATTCTAATATTAGTTTAGGTTGTTATTTATTTTTATTTTTTATTTTTTATGCAATCTGATTTTGCTAAAATCTTTTAAATTATTTATTCAGTTCTTTTCTTTTATCATCTTTTTCGAAAACCAAAATTGTTCTCTTTTTCGTCTCTCCCTTTTGCTATTCTTTACTCGTATTTATTACTGTTTTATGTATTCATTCTTTCTATTACATCATATCTTAAAATAAGTATTTGAAAGAGTTGTTTTTTTTCTAATTCGAATAATTTTAAACCTTCTGTATTTCTCTTTTTATTCATTTTTTTATTACATGTTTTTACTTCGATGTTAATATTTTCCCGCCATTTCAATTATAGCTAAAATTAATCTGGGCTCCATTTATACTTCGATACAAGTGTCGTTCCGAACATTGTGAAATAAAAGCTAGACTGAATTCAAGAAAATAAATAAATAAAATTATAGAATATTAATATTTTATTTGTTAATGAAAAGGTGAATAATACATTTGTTACTTTAATATCTTTCAGGTTATCAGTGCCTAGGTCTTGGTAAGATATATATTCATCAGGGGTGCTACTTTCTTCCACATCACCGTCTGCCTCTTGATGCATTCTTTATACTCCCTTTCTTCCAACGTCCATTTCTTAATCTACTTTCTTCTTTGCGTGTTCCTTCGTCTTCGTTAGTGAGTATACAATAGTCAAAGCTGTAGTACACCCACTGACGAATTCCTAAAAAGTGTGCACTGATTCCAGATCACATAAAGAACCAAAGAAGTAATACAGTTTTTAAGTTTAGGTATGTCATAAAAATTAACAGTAATGCCAGTTTCTGTTTTTTTTTCAAATTAGAGTACACCCGTTTTTTAGCATTGCACGAATTATTACAATAGAATATATTTACATATTCTTGAACTTATACGTATACTAAATATATATGGTGAGCATAGTTTTATTTTCAGATAAATGAAATCATTCATCATATTTTTCCAGGGCGAGGGATGCAACCATTCATTAGATGCGCTTGTGAGATTTATTTCAAACCAAAAAAGATTACTACAACTAATGATGAAACTATACAGTTTATCCGTCAAAAATACAGAAATCACATCTATTGGTTCCATAGTAGTTGGTTGCAGAAGACCTGTGAAGGAGGAAACTCCGAGGAATTATGGTATCATCTTAACTACGACTGTGTATTCATGTTTACATACTGGTGCATGACATGAATGTATAAGTGATGATGATGACTGTTCGTCTCAGAAACGAGTGTACGCCTAGGCTGTTGCTGATGCCTATTGTGAAACGGATATAAAAAATATCTTGCAATTTTTTATATGTCTAAATAAGACTACATATACATATATATATATATATATATATATATATATATATATATATATATATATATATATATATATATACACATCTTTATAAAGTAAAAAAAAAAAATTAACCGATCGCTATGAATTAAAAAAATAAATCTGATGGCTATATTAATTTTAATTAATTTTTTTGCACAGGAAGGTAAATAGGAGTGATACCCATTCGTGAAAAGTCATGTAGCTCTCTGTTTCGGATTATTTGAAAAATACTGACTGAATATCAATTATAAAACATCCCGAACATGTCAATGTCGTTGGGGTATTTTGAAGTATATTTCAGGGTGCTAAATAGGAGCAGAAACTCCCATTTGAATATTCAAATATATCCGATTAACATTTAATCGTATCGTTATTCATTACACACACTAATGAAGCAATATTTCATGAATCTCAATTTAATGTTTAGACCTGTTAAGCTTGAGCCTTAAATTTAAGATATTTGAAGGAATCAAATTCATGTAATTGATTTTGCTCAAAATGAGAATAAAGAGTTAAGACGTAAGGTTTAGTATGATTATATCCTTATTTTTATCTTCGTAAGTAGACATCACATAGTTGCAAAATTGTTCTTTTAAGGGGATTAAGTTTACCCGACCTTGGACAGGTTTTCATACTTATATATACTGCTTTGGCAGCCATTTTATTTTGTCATATTGTCTGCATAGTCGGGGAATTGTTCTGGTATTGCATATTTTTGACAAAGGGAAGTTTCTTTTCCCGAAATATTAAATTATGATTTGTTAATTATCCGGACACTACACACACAGCTAATAACACTCTTGCTGTTATGTAAGATTTTAGGAAAATAAATAGTACGTTATATTTCGTATTCGATTTATTGTTTTTGTTCCTTACAACTTACATCTTACCCGGAATTTGCATTGCCCACAGCCTTTAAAAACATACTACTACTATACCCAGCAATGCTTCAAGCAAACTACCATCCTCTACTATATATATATATATATATATATATATATATATGTTGTAAATCTTTATTTAAACAAAAATAATTGGTTACATATGTGCATACATTTTTCGGTTGTACTATAATAGTACAACCTCTTCAGACCACTGAAGACAAAGAAGTGAGATGAATTTGGAAAACTTTCTCATTAAGTAAATCTTTTGGGGGGATTGGATATGTTTGTGATGTTCACTGTTCAAGCTCAGTATCGGATTACATTCTTTACTTGTTTACACTTTCGATTACTTTCTATCTTTTTTATCAATTTTTTTACCTACCGTTTCTTTTATTCCTTTCTTTTATCTTTTATTACCCACTTAGCTTGGATTCGTGTATTCTCCATGTACCACTTCAAAGTTTTTATCTACATACATACATTTTCAAGTATACATATATGATCTTAATATGAAATACACACCATAGACATACATATATATAAACATATATATATATATATATATGAAATAGATAGAGAGTGAGAAAGAGAGAGAAAGAGGGATATATAATCATACATACACACATGCATACACATACATAGATAGGCACATCTACACAGATAATTGAAAGAGTTAACAAGTAAAGAATGCAATCCGATACTGAGTTTGACGAGTGAAAATTATAAACATAGCTAATCCCCCCAAAAGATTTACTTAATGAGAAAGTTTTCCAAATGCATCTCTCTTTCTTGTCTTCTTTAGTCTGAAGAGGTTGACTCTCTGTGAAGAGTACAACCGAAAATTGTATGCACATATGTAACAAATATATTGGTGTAAATAAAAGTTATACTAAAGAAGAGCGTTACTTGTTATTGAGCAGTTTTTATAAACACTGGAGTTTCAACAGATTTACATCTAGATAAACTAATGCAATACGTGTACCATATATATATATATATATATATATATATATATATATATATATATATATATATATATGTGTGTGTGTGTGTGTGTGTGTGTGTATGTGTGTGTGGGTGTGTGTGTGTGTTAGTGATTGGGGTGTCTCATTGTATATGCGTGTGTGTACGTGATGGTGTTGTTCTGTGTATGGTTGCGCGTCTCTGAATCGATATATGTTTGTTGTTCGAAGTCGGCAATGTTCATGTTAGTTTTTTCTTCAAATCGTCCAAGTATAATGATTCACGATTTTTTGTCATTTCTTAATTACATCTCATTTATCTAGTCTACTTTCCATCTCAGCGGACATGTTTTCATACGTTTCCTGTTTATATTCTCCATATTAATAGGGAGGCTTCTGCTTCAAATTCTATCAATAAAAAAAGAATAATGTATGAAGTTATTTAAGAGACTTTTCAATGTATTTTGTCAACATCAAGAGTTTGGCTTGCTCATGATGCTTTGTAGTTAGATTAGAGATATTTTGAACAGCAAATAACCGTATGAATCTTTACTTATATGATGTTTAGCTATGGGAATATTAAATAGGATTATACAAATCCATTTATCAATTAAATCTATGGAAGAAAATCTTAAATTAGTATAGAAATAATTTGATATAAAAGCTATATATATATATATATATATATATATATATATATATGATGACTGCAACGTCTTGTCACACCAGTGGCACTACCTCATTCAGAAAAGTGACATTGTTTGAAGAAGTGTACACACTTAAATTGCAACGTAAGAGTACTAGCTTTATACGACAGCTAGGCCCCTCTCTCGGTTCAACCTGTTTAATTCCAGCACCAAGCGAAAGTAGTTTATTCATTGGGAAGTGTACATTTATTAGATTAAGGAATAAATGTCCAGTTTTATATTTAACTAGGAGATTAATTGGGGCTTATACCAGATTATTTTCTGATGGCTATCTCTTCTTCTTGTGCTCCTAGTATTACTATCTAGGTATTCAATTCTGGTGTTGGTATACCCTCTATTTCTTCATGCGTGTTGTATGTATTCCTATTATTGTTAAATAGTTCTTCATTATATGTGTGTTTAGTGATGCTGTGCCTAATCGATATCAGAATGTATTTAATTACGCTAGGTGGGTGATTTGATTTGGTGTTAACATATACTGTGTCGTAATTATCGTTCATATGAGGTTAATAATTACCCTCGCTGATGTAAAAGGTTACATTTAGAACATGGGTGATGTGATACTAGCTATAAGTTCTACCTGAAGTCTTAAATATTTATAACCTCGTGTATAAAAGCGTTTTTTTTATAAAAGTGTTTATTCTCTCAGCTTTGGTGCCATTTGTATGTATTACTATAGCTAAACTGTCGTCCATATACACCTCTATGTCGTTAATGTTAATCGTACTAGTTTCTTTGAGTTTATATAAAATTGGCGAATCCAGCAGATTTGACAAACAGCGGAGTTCAGTTAATCCATTGCTACATCGAACGAGTCTGTAGATTCAGTTGTCACTGATTGTTCTGAATCAGTACAGTGGGCTGGCAATCTATAGTATGTCTATTTCATCGTTGGCAATATCCGTGTGTATTTTGCGAAGTGTAATACTTTCTAGAATAAATCATTATTTATAGAAGAGTAATAATCCATGATGTTAAACTGAATGAATGTATAGAGATTCTTTTTTCTATATTATTGAACCAATCAATGGTGGTTTTGGTGTGTAATCGATTGGTTCAAATATAGATATTTTATTTATCCTTTTGAGAATGGTTTTGCTAATTATTACGATTACGGGCCTAGTTGCGTTTATCAATTTGGCCGCCGGCTAATTTAAAACGTAAGTGAGTGGTCAGCGTATAGTCGACCTAGAGTTGACAAAATGGAGTTTGGACGGTTTCTCCACTTCTTCTAGCGTATATTTTCGCTCATTCATTTTCTCTTAAAATCAGGATTCTGCTGGTGATCTGTTCCAATGCGAAACTCAATTTTTACCCTTGATTTTATTTTTTCAATCTTTGACAAGATGCCATAGCATAGACACGTTGGTTGATTGACGTTAGTTTATGTAAATTTATAAATGCTCTACTTGATATTGAGCACTCTTAAAAATGGTTTATGTTCAATTCATTAACATATTTGAACTTGATCAATTACACAAGTATATATATATATATATATATATATATATATATATATATTTATATATAAATTATTTATTTAAAACCTATATATTACAAGTTCTTTTATGCACACCATGTTTTAATTGTTACGGACCGGGCTTTGCAGGCTACAAAAAGTATTTGTTTCTCGATTCAAGTTCAACGCACTTCAGCACACGAAGACAAACAGAGTACAAACGGAAAATAAGGGAATACGACAACATTCATCGTCTGAAAGTGGCGGTGTCTTTTTCTAACAGCCCCTTTATTGGAAAGGTTTCCTTTTACGAGCGGCTGTCTATATCGAGTATTTGTTTTATTTATATTTTCAACATACACTGTCAGGTCTGCATTGGCACCGAGCGTACATAGAATGGAAGTATGTCTATAAGGGTGTGAGATATAGCCCTCACATAACCCGATATATTCTTAAACTACATTTACCGGAATACTAACTGCTGTGAAGTTGTCCAACAGTAAATAATAAATAAAGGAAGTCAAGTCGAGGGTTGGTTTTACAAGTGTATTAACAAAGTAAGAAAGTGACTAGCACTTGGCTAGACAGTTACAAGACTGTGCTTTGTCTTCTCTGTGTCTCTGGTGACTCGCACTATTTATAGTGGCAACCGATGCAGTAACACTAACATAAGTATGTTTCAATTTAAACAAATGTGGTAAAATAATATCGTGGGGTTTGTATTTGCGCTAGACGTTTATAGAATGAACACATTTTTAAGTACGGCAACAATATACAACAGACGAAAGGTAAAACTGTGGAATTGAAACGGGTGCTGCTTAGTAAGTTTAATAATGTCACATCAAAAGCGACATTTTGTTATAATTATACTGCCTATGCCCATGTCTAGTCTTTTTCACGCATTCCTTTTCGCATTTTTCTTCAATTCGTTCTTTATAATATTAGTGGGTTTCTCGACACTTACTCTTTTATTTCAACTTTTACGGAAACTTAATATTTTTTATACTACGTCTATAACTATATTCCCAATGCTAGGTTTTTATAATTAGTCTGACATTTTTCTCAGGGTAGATGGAGGAAAACGACCATCACTTGACAAGTCTGATGTCCATAAAGAAAATGCTTGCAATGATTATTTGGACTTCAACAACAATTCCATTAGTGTTATTTTGTATTTACTTTCAATTGTCTACATATGTAAACTTTTCTTGACATGTGTCAGTTTTTTAAAATTCTTTTCATGTTTAAATGCTATGAAGTTACAAATATGGGATGGATATCTAAGACACCGTAGCACTCTCGGGACATGTTGTATGTGTCCCACAAAACCAACAAGAAGCTATCAAATTTTTTAGTATATTTTATTTCTGAGGTATTCATATAAACAGATTTGCTACGTAGTAAATTTATTTAATTAAAAAAAATCAATAATAGCTACTCAACAATTTTTGTACTTGGCCTTTTGGCTAAGATCAAAGTGTAGTATCTGTTCCGATGGATACTGGTGTTGTCTTGGTCTTCGTATCTTGATTTACGCCGGTCAATGGGTCTGTCCTGTGCAGTTCTGGGAGGTTCACCTTCCCAGGCTTTACCTCCTCTCTTTGGGGAGGAGTAAGTTTATTGCTTACTGCCTGAGGCGCTCCTACCGGGGAATGCCGACGGGGCTGCCCAGGCAATTTTTAAATCCCACTTTCCCTACCCGACCTTGGGTCACATCTTACTTGTGGGAGTAAGTTAAAAACTGACCTTGTGTCTAACTCCTGAAGAGGAGTAAATCAATACTCAACAATAGCAGTAAATATATTAACCATCGCAATGTTATTTAAAATGTCCAGCAGAAGACATATTTTTTAATTAAACTAAATAAAATTGTTAATAATAATGTTCTGTATATATTTTTATAAAAAATATCATAGACTTCTGCAGGTTATTAAATAAATCTATATTATATAATGATAACGTACACAGATTTTTAAGATGGAGATTCATGGTCTATTAACTTAATTTATTCATATGGTCTGGCAGTACTGTAAGTGTCTTCACTAAATGTAAAAAACACGCTGGTTCAATCCTCGGTGCAATTATACTAATTACTTAAAATGGTACTCGCTGACCCATTGCTAAACACCTCGCAGTATAAGGTCAGGATGAAGGGTAAGCATAGTAAATTCAAGGAAATTAGTGGTGCTCTTCTATACATGTCGATGTAGTTTTTAATAATAGGAGTCTCGGTCGCCCTTAACTTATTTACCTCCAGTAGGTTAGACACAAGGTCAAAGTATGTGTTATTTACTTCCACTCCAGGACGCTTGACACAAGGTCCGGTGTGGTAAGCCAGCGCACTAAGATTAGCGCACGCTTGCCTACATAATATTCTTGGGCACCATTCTCGGAATTTCCCGGAAGGAGCGCCTCAAGCAATCAGCAATAAACTCAACTCTTTTCAACGAGAAGGTAAAGCCTGGGAGGTGGGTCTATTAGAACTGCACACGACAATCCCTGAGTCCGACATAATCAAGGACCGAAGACAAAACCTGCTACCAGTCTACATAGTATACGATGAATCTGAACATATAATAGACTCTGATTTTAACGAAAATGCCAAGAAATGTGGCCACGACTTTACTTTTATAGGATTTATCTAATTTTAAACTACATTTTACAACTACTTCTCACCTTGTCTTTTTTCTCTAATAGACATATTTTAGCACAGTTCCCCTATTGCGTAACCTTAGTATTACCAATTTTCTGGCATCCACTTTTGATAAGCAGAAAATTAAGATGATTAATATATCGTATACACTTTGTCCATCTAAAAGTGTATATACAGATCACAAACTTCTAACATATACTTTCTCCTATTAACATATATTTGTATTTGACTCTGTTCTCGAATGTAGTAGGTTTAACCGGAATAAGAGGGTTGTACAGCAATTCTCAGATCGCTGTGTTCCATTGTCTCCAATCCGCAGAACAATCGGTGATATTTTGGAGTCAGTCTCTTGTCAAACGACCGCAGTTGCGACGGTCGAAAGAAGTTACTGTGCCTGTGAACAAACGCGTCTAGGTGTATGTAAACAACGACGTCGAACTTCGACATCGGAGATTCTGTCCAGTGATCTGATGCGAGCTAGTCAACACAAACAGTAGTGATCGAAAACCTGTAGTCTGTGCAGATCCCCCTGTATTAGTGGCTAAGTTTCACCTCAATAAAGAAATACCGTGTTTTACGTCAGACTTCACTATGGAACCACAAGAAAAGCTTACAAACGACAGAAAGTTGACCTAGCACCTTTGATACGATTTCTCTAATTAAGCTCGTACAAAATCAGTATTACTTTACCGTTTACAATGTACTACATAGTATAAAAAGCAGTAGGCATGTATTATATATATATAAATATATCTATATATATCTATTTTAGTATATATATATATATATATATATATATATATATATATATATATATATATATATATATATATATAATAGAATGGATTTTTCGTGAAACAACATTTTATTATGGCAAGGAATATCCACATTTATGACATTTTATTTTTAAAGTGTGGGATTGACGACGGAATATATATAATTACATTAAATTACTAATCCGGCATTCTTCCACACTTATCAGAGTAAATACGTGAAAGTTAAGTTCATGTACTGTGGCTCGTATCACTAGACCACTCACCTATTTTCGATAAGTCGATGATACTTTTTGCGTGTTCAACGATGAGTCAGATTCCGTAGTATGTCTTAATGTAATAAATCACACTCAGTCTTACAGATAAGCTGTGAGAAATAACATTGTGAACTCTTATTTTCCTGGATGTACGTGCATGAATATCATTCGTCGTGTCTTACATCTATTTACAGCAAGCCTGCATTCGCTGGCTTATACTGCCACTGGAACTTTTTTCTGTTCGAAACACACAAAACTAAATCTGATCAAATGTTTGGTTCATCGTACATTATTACTTGTTCTGAATCGCTGATTTATTCACATATTTTATTTTATCAAAGGGTTTCTTCTCGATATTGTTAGTTAAAATATCGACGCTATGATCAACTATTTTCACAGCCTAAACTTTTGGTCCTTCCAACTGTCCGAAGTACCTCAGATCACCTTGGTAAATCAATTTTAGCATACACATTTTTCAGCCGTACGTCACTGTTATCAAACTTCGAACCTTAGAATCGCCTTTATTGCTCGCCATTTATGCAAATAAGTGTACTAGTATGAACTCCAACCCTACCATATAAATACTATCATTTACAAATTAAAATGTTTGTGAATTTCCAAATACGTAGGAAAGACGGGTTTGATCCAGAATAAAACAGCACACCCCATGCAATGCATAAGGGCCGACAAAAAATTTAAATCGAATGTGCGTCGACTAAAACTAGTAACAGTTTATATGTTGTACTTGGATCACATTCGTTGATCTATCTTAAAATCTTGTAAACAATTTATATTAGGTTTAAGCAGATACCTTTGGGATCTTATTCTGATCGATTTGTAACTCCATCATTTTTTAACGTAACTTGTCACTAGTCTTCATTTAAGTAAGATATTTTGTTTTATTCGCACTACATGAACGAAAACCGGCTTATATCGTGTCTGTCGTCTCTATCACTTTTCAATTTCTACCCGAAAAATGTAAAAAATATCCATATTCGATGTCAAAATATATATATATATATATATATATATATATATATATATATATATATCAAATGCATTATATGAGTTTATGTAGATGTAAATCCGTTAAAATTCCAGTGTTTGATTTTTTCCGGTATTTAAACTTTTTTTTTCCTTTGTCTCCTCCCCACATACACCCACTAACACACACACACATATACTAACACACACACACACACACATATATATATGTATACATATATATATAAATATATATATATATATATATATGTATATATATATATATATATATATATATATATATATATACTAACAGGGTTACTCAATTTGTCCTGAGTAGGTGGTAATGAGAACACGTGCAAAAGTCTAGTAATGTCTGAGAAGGAACTTATGTAGTTATATTTATTTTAAGAGGGAAATGTTAAAGCTTATAAGGCTTCATTGTTGTTTAATCTCATCAGTATTAGCAGTAGTCTTATTTTTTTAAATAGTAAGCGTACGCTCGCTAGTAGGTTTCTGATGAGTTGAATTCTCAGAATGGTGTTTATACGCAATAAAAATAGGGTTCAGCGAGTCAAATTTTCACTCTAATGTCATCACGAACAATTGCATGCCAGAAACCGATGTGACGTTACATACCTCTCAAAAAACTAAGCGAGAAGTGTAGGCAGTCAGTTAGGAAGCTTTGAAGCGAATAACACGTGAGGGGAAATTACTTAAGAATCGATTATAAACTAAAGTGCCAAGGCCACAACTATCCGTATCATCGGAACGCCCCTGCGCTGCTAGCGGACAAAAAGGCGACGTCAACAGCGCTATAAATGGTATTTCTACTGATTCGAAATAGTTTTTTCGTCTTTGGTTTGATGTGTTATTCCGGCGAGAATTCACCTTATGAAGACGATAGTGGAATGAATTGGACCAGGATCGCTGTACTTTGACGCGGGATACACGCAGTATAATGTAATTGTGTTTTATCATGTGTTGATTTACATTCTGTAAAAGAAGGTGCACTTCATCTGATCGTGACCTACTAGACTATTTTAGGGAGGTAGTGCAACAGTAATAATCTGCTACTCGGGATCCAGGATTTCCCAACAACAGAAATTATATTTCTGAATTTGTGCAAATGGGGATTGATAGTTCGTATAATTTGGGTTATTCGGACGACTGTTCTCAGCTAAAGTGTTATTCTCACAACGTTTCGGCCGCTGTAACCTCCGGCGCTCTTTTAAGTGCATATTTTCGAACTCGAACATATTTCTGTCGAACTCTGGAATCTGGACGGAATTTCGAGCGGAACACTTGATTTAATCCACGGGAGTAGAATAGAAATATAATCAGAACAAATCACGCAGATGAATTAATGTCCCATGAGGGAAAGAATAATAAAGTGATCTTCCAAAATCAATCTAAAATAACACGCTCATTTCAAGATGTAGACAAATCCTTAGGCGTTGGCATCGATTATGTATGAGAATAACGAAGAAACAGTTTAACAACGGTTCTCGGATTTTGGGCTGAGATAAAAATGTAGTATCTGCTCCGTTGGATGCTACACACTTCAGCCCGATAATGTATTGGCCTTCTGACCTTGATTCTGCCTGTCCTAGGTTTTTTGTGTATTTCTAGGAGGTCTACACTCCAATCCTTTGCTTTCTCACCCTTTGAGAAGGGGTTAGTGTATTACTAATCTCATGAGGCGCCCCTACCTAGGTATGTTTTGTAGGCTAGAGTGCCCATCCTCCAGGGTGCTGGCTTTCAATCTCACTTTCCGATCTTGTGTCACATCTTACTGCTGTGGAAGGAGGATAAAAATTATTCGGCAAGAATGATTGCAATAACCTTTTTTTAATTAACATTTTTTGCAATTGTATTAATTTTAAAACAATAAATATTCTATGTTCGCAAATATAATTGGCAGATGAATATTGTTCAAATAAATGAAATAATGTAACTTTTTGAAATGTATTTATTTACAATTGTACAGTTTTAGTCGACGGGAGACATAATTTCGTTTTGGAAGAATGAATTTTTAAATGGGGTAAGGCGAAATTGTTTACTTTAGGGACATCAGATCACCATCTTTCTGATCGAACGATCATATCTTTTAAAATGGAGCCGATGGTGATAACGTACGACCAAACATTAAATCGCATAAGCGCATAAGTGTATTAATATCTAGAACAGCACGACCCCGTGAAAATTCCACAGTGTTTTCTGTATTAATCTACATAATTTCATAGTAAAGCAATTTCGTTTGAAATAATACATTTATGTAAGCATTAATAATACTAATCAAACAGGTTCTCTTTCGTCTCCAATAAAAAATAATTGACATTATCAGACAACTATTTTTGAAATAAATAGAACAAATTTGCCACTTCATTATTTGATGACAATTGCAACAAAATATATATATTTGCAACACAATACCTATTCCCTTTTCTTTTTTAACGTGAAAAGTAATTGTTAACTCATTATTTTCTATTCAATAAATAAAACGAAACGTTTTAAATGTTTGATTTAATTTATTTGTTGTCACCGTTTAAATAGTTTCAAAATAAACACTTTCTTCTTTCTTACAATCAAAAACAATTATCAGCTAAATACTTCACAATAAATACATATTAAGCGATCCGGCGATCCCATCTTTTAAAAATGGCGTAAGACGATAACGTAAGTACGACAATGAAATTATCTTAGTGTACTATCTTAGTGTATTATCTTAGTGTATTATCTTAGTGTATTATCTTGGTGTATTATCTTAGTGTATTATCTTAGTGTATCATGCTAGAGACAAGAACAACTCACTAACACAAATTATAAATGCAAACGCTTCATTAGTTCGGCATATTTACTGGCGAGCGTAGAAAATCACAACTCCATTTAGTCGATTACTAAATATTTGCACAACTATATCATGAAATGTAACTCGAGAGTATTGTTTCCGTCCACTTCCGGTGCACTATTTTGATATCGATAGGCATTGCAATACACCGTGTACAATGTTTGACTTTTTATTTTAAGTGCAATCTAACCGACCTTTTTTTTTATTTAAGGGTCGACGGTAAAAATGAAAAGCCTCGTATGAAAGAGTAGTATGTCTGTATAAAGTAATATATATATAATACATCTATCTCTATCAAGTTGACTATGTTGATATGCTTATATATGTGTATGTTTAGGATTCACTTCTCATCCAATTAACCGATAACTAAAAATATGGGAACATAGCTGCTAGATGTAAGGGGTCCTAATATGGGCTCTATTTAGTTTAATTAATTTCATGCGAAAGGGGAAACGGAAGTGTAAAGTCTCCGTGAAAATTCCAGTAGCTCCGATTTTTATGAATTTTTAACGATAAGTAGTTTACATCAATTATTAAATATTCCCTAATCTTCAGTATCTTTTTAGTTAACGGTTTTGTTTTTTTTTTGGGGGGGGGGGTGTAACATAGGCATATGCCCCTTACATGTATCAATATGAATAGATAAACCTTAACATTCCTAGGATTTGGTATATTCAGACTACTGTTCTCATCTTGGGTTTTTTTATAAAAACACCCAAGATGAGAACAGTAGTCCGAATATACCAAATTCTACGAATTATCAACCCTCATCTAAAAAATTCCGAAGCATGAACCTTAACATGTATTCATATGAATAGATAAACATTAACAGGTATTCATATGAATAGAACGAAATTAACATGTATTTATATGAATAGATAAATATAAGCATGTATTCATATAAATAAACCAACATTAACATGTATTTATATGAATAGATAAATATTAACATGCATTCATGTGAATAGATCCAAATTAACATGTATTTATATAAATATATAAATATTAACATTTATTCATATAAATAGACCAACATTAACATGTAGTCATATGAATATATCAAAATTAACATGTCTTTATATGAATAGATATACATTAACAGGTATGTATATGCATAGATCAAAATTAACATGTATTTATATAAATAGATCAATAGTAACATGTATTTATATGAATAGATAAATATTAACATGTATTCATATAAATAGATTAATATTCACATTTTCGGTATTTTAAGACTACTTCATTACTCCTTTTAATAAGACCGTAAATAAATGAAAATAAAGGAAAAATCAAGTCGACTGAGCGATTGTGTGAGTGGGAAGAGATCCTTATTCATCTTACCCTTTAGAAACTGACGGAAACTTGTTGAACAATAACTCAGTCTTACTAAAGATCGAGATAGAAACATTTAATCACACATTCTAAACGCTTGTCTACGGAATAAAAACAATCATGTAATTCATAAATAAAAGAAGAGAAAATAGGTGGATAGAGAAAATATAGAAAGCGAACAAGCTATCAGTCAGTATCTTCCATTTTTTTTCTTACTCATACTACGTCAGAATATATGTCTTTTTAATTAGCGGTGTTGGTATAATAATTACCAACTATTTGAGAACATTTTTTTTCCCTTTATCTTTTTTTATTAAAGGAATTGTATTGATTAGTGTTAATATCAACAAAACTGTTGCATATGTAGGATATATACGGAAATAGAATTACAAATGTATAACATCTTACAATGATGAACTATTTCAAAATCGCCATGTAAATTAAGAAAGTTAAATAGCTAACTTTCGGCTCATCGTGTCTGCTATATAATTCAAAATATTATGTTGTATTATTGATTTAAATAATAGTAGCCCATGTTGATGGTAATATAGGAGTGATAAATGAAAATACTTTCGCATTTATTCATTCAGATATTACTAATGCATATTTCAAATGTTCAAAACATGAAATTATGATTTCAAATATCAAAACTATGCTCAGAAGAATAAATATTAAACATGCATTTTCATTGTTTGTAAAATTACATTTTAGTAAAAAAAATACATGATGTAATGTACATGATTTTCTTCATCAGTATAATTTAAAACGTTATCAATATTTTAATACTGATAACATTATATTGCTATATCATATTTCTACGGATACCAATCCAATAGGTAAGAGAGAATATCGAATGAATAACAGCTTCCAGCAAATTTTCTGGTAAATACTATAGATTAAAAATGTAGTTCAAACGAAATTCTTTAATAAAACACTTATAACACATTAACTTTTCCTTTCTTTCAATGGTTATTTTATTTAAATCTACTTTTGAATTTCAACATAACACGATCACATACGATGTCCGATTCAAATGTATATAGTTTACAACGACTTTTCCCTGTACTATATATATATATATATATATATATATATATATATATATATATATATATATATATATATATACGGTATATGAAAACAGAATGTTTTATCGTTAAATAACACTAAGCATTTATTCATTTAGATATTGCATCGATATATTCTTCCAGATGTTAAAAGCAAATTGCATGTACTCATGAGTTTATTATTCAACATCAGAAATATTTCTTTGATCTACCGAATAATTATTAAAAACGTCTTTATTGCCACGTTTTATGACATCAAACGGCGGAAATTTCTTTTTAATAGTGGAAGTCACCGACTCTGGTCACAAACCCTCATCAAAGAAATCAGTAGCCCATGTGAATAGGCCTTTAATGAAACATATGTATATAATGACTTCTCATCTGTGGAACACATTTAATTTGGACTGCTTCCTTTAAGAGTACAACATGATCGTATTAAAATCAAATAGCTACAAGTACTTGTCGTAAACCGATGTCTTAAATAATCAAAATCTGTTTATTCCATTCAAGTCAGTCAGAATCCTTTCATAATATCCTCCTGCCTTTCAACTAATTCTCTATCGTTATCCTTTACCCTCGAGCTGATGTAGGCCTTCATACGTGGTGACTCATTACTAAAAACTACAGGATACGTGAAGTTATTGAGCCGATTCGTTAGTTCTATTTATATTTTTTTATATTTCAGAATTATCGATGGCAGTCCGTATACTTACACTACAAATTTAGAGCAACACAACTCTCTTGACTATAAAGGATAAATATCGCAATTTAGAAATAGAACATCGCTTGATCCTTCATTTACAACAGTTATGAAACAGTAAATACTGATAATGGAAATAGATAGGATTATTTGCATTATTCGGACTACTGTTCTCTTCATGGATGTTATTATCACAACATTTCAACCGAAATTACACGCTACATTTACAGGTGCTCCTGGTCGAGCTCAGGAATCCTAATGTCGAACTCGGGAATCTAATAGAATTTCAATCGGGGTCATTTATTAAATCCACGTTGGTAGCTGGCTCTCGTTCCGTCAGCCATGATCGAGTAGACGCCCGATGTACTTCGTAAGTATATTCTTCGTATCGCCCATGGACAAAAATTGAAACTTTATTTCTCAGATGACTGTAACTTAGAACTGATTATTACTTAGCCCTTTTTCCTCGTATCTCCTAACAAGATGAAAAAAGTTATCAGAATAATACAAATAATAAAACTTAGCAATCCTAATCTATAAAACAGAAAAATGAACATCTATGCGCTGACCACTCAGAAGTTGCAAGGCTAATGCATACGATAATCCATGCAATTGTCATGCATTGGCGGTTTGCCAACACTGAATAGTAAGAGTCCTTCTAACTTCTTTGTGCTAATGAAATAAAATTATTACTAATTTCATTTCAATCGTATATGATTTTATTAAAGTTATTATGTGTTTAATATGAATTATATATATGACGAATGAAAAGATACAACACTGCCTTCCAAACGAGAAGGTAATGTCTGCGAGCCTGGTCTCATGACAACAAATAAGATACTACAGTTTCCCCTTAAAAAGAGAAACCTATGGCTTGGAGTATTGTATCATGAACACAAAACAGATACTACACTACCCTCATGAAATGGAGAGGTAATATCTTGGAGGATGGTGTCATGCCGAACAAACATATACAACACTGCCAGTTAGTAGGATGTAATTCCTGGTAGGATGGTATCGTGTCAACAGAACAAATACTACACTACTTTCATATCCTTCTGGAATATTGTATAAATTGTGGGTGCTACCAGATCAGGCTGTCCGAAAATACTGGCTTCTTGACTTAAAATGCACCACACATAAATGTTATTGTTTTTCCTTTCCTTTTGCACAACTAAATCAGTTTCTACAAAGTAAAAAAAAACAAAAACATTTTTTATTAGCAAACAAGAAACACAAAAAAAGCACGATAAAAAATATTTAAAGACATAAAGAACTTGATACAGACAAAGTGTTACCAAAATGACCGGATCTGGCATTAAATAACCCGAAAACAGTGGATATGCCGTAAAACAAAACAACCTTGGATATATCTGAACTATTATAGTAACCTGAATTTAGCATTACAAAATAGTAATCGTATAGTGTCGGATCCAGACCGACATATACTAAATATTCATTAGTAACATGAATCCAAAATAAATATTAACAGTAGAAAACAAACTTAATGTGTATGACAGTTTCCTTAAATCGATACAACACATTATCTAATTTTGTAAACAATATATCTAATTGCTTCTTAGTGTTACTATTTTTATGTATTAAAATGTAATACTCTCGATTTAAATCTTTAAAAATACAATGAAAATAAATAGAGTGACCAGAAAAGCAATGTCTTCTCTGTCTCTATGTCTCTGTCTCTGTCTCTGTCTCTGTCTCTGTCTCTGTCTCTGTCTCTGTCTCTGTCTCTGTCTCTGTCTCTGTCCCTGTCTCTGTCTCTGTCTCTGTCTCTGTCTCTGTCTCTGTCTCTGTCTCTGTCTCTGTCTCTGTCTCTGTCCCTGTCTCTGTCTCTGTCTCTGTCTCTGTCTCTGTCTCTGTCTCTGTCTCTGTCTCTATATCTCTATGTCTCTATGTCTCTGTCTCTGTCTCTGTCTCTATGTCTCTATGTCTCTATGTCTCTGTCTCTGTCTCTGTCTCCGTCTCTATGTCTCTATGTCTCTATGTCTCTGTCTCTGCATCTGCCTCTGCCTCTGCCTCTGCCTCTGCCTCTGCCTCTGCCTCTGTCTGTCTGTCTGTCTGTTTCTCTCTCTCTCTCTCTCCCTCTCTCTCTCTCTCTCTGTCTCGTTCTCCCTTCCATTTAGCGACGCTGCACCAGAAGGAGCTCATGCATATAGGTGTTTCTTGGTTGTGGATTTCCTCCCGCTGATACAACTTGTAACATCGTTGTTTATGTTCCGTCAAGAGATGCATCTTCCGGTTTCGTCAATGTCGAAGCTGTCAACCTAATACATTACAGATTCACCGCGATCTGAAAAAAACATTCCTCTTAATAATTACATAGACAAGGTGACGTTCAAATTGTTCTGCAGTTAATCAAGGACATAATAGCGGAGTTTGATGTCTCTATATGCTGACCTGATCTTGCCCGGTTAAATGTTGTTTACATGTATGTGTCATCATTAGATTATACATTTTAACTCCTATTAATGTAAGGATATTTTAAAAATTGTCAGCGTCCCTGTAGTGCTATTCTTAGGTTACGAACGATAAAGTAAAAAAAAAGCTGAAGGAAATGTAATCGTTTTATTTAAGGGAACGCGAATTGAACATTTATTTCCTTTTCCTATTTAGATTCCTTTTCACACAATAGTCAAATGAATCGTAAATTCAGCAGATCATAAACTTAGTTTAGAGAAATGTCAAAAGATCTTAGTAGACCAATCAACAAACCACTATCTGTTGTTATGGCGACATTATGTGTTTTTATTTATTTATTTTTATTTCGTACTCTTTTATTTCTGTATATTTTTGAGTCTCTTTAACGTTGTGTTTTTATTTGAAGTTATACTGCTACGATGTATTATTTCCCGGAAACACTTGATAAATTACTTAAATTATTGGAGCGATTTTTAAATAAAAACAAATAATTCGACCGAACAATCACATAAGGAGATATGTGATTTAAACAGGGTTGCATTTGCATAGCCATGTAAAGGATGCGGTTTTTATTTCACTGTATCACATTTGCGTAGCCATTCAAAAAATGTAGTTGTTATTTAACTCTATAACATTTGCATCAATCATATATATATATATATATATATATATATATATATATATATATATATATATATATATATATATATATATATATATATATGGTTAATACAACAAAAGATATAAGAGGCAACTTATCTCTTTAATCAGTAAACATCCGGATAAAAATAAAGTTCAATATACTCTGAGGAGAAGATTTCTTTGAAAATTCATGAGTTAAGGACTTTAAAAAACTTTCCTGAACATCGAATTGTTATAAAATTTGATTCGCACCTTATTCTATTCTTGCACTTTATCTATTGCTATATATATATATATATATATATATATATATATGAGGAATAAAAGAAACAATGTTTCAGACAAAATGTAAAAATAGAAATTGCTAGTTGTTGATTTGCTTATCTTTTATTCCATATTTATTTTTACATATGTATATATATATATATATATACATATATATACATAAATATATATATATATATATGTATTATATATATATATATATATGTATGAAGATATATATATATATATCATATATATATGTATAAAGATATATATATATATATATATATATATATATATATATATATATAAATGCAACATTTTTTTAAATAAATAATAATTATTATTTCTTACAGACACTGGTGTTTGATGATAATGCCATCTGCAGTTGTTACTTCTTGCCGGTCGAAGGATCCGACCGTATTTCCGAAGTCACTTTTGGCTCGCAGCCTGATATTCAAACCCTAATCAAACATCAATTAACATTAAAATGAAATTTATTTTAAATTTATAAATGTCAAATGAGCGAACATTTACGTCTAAGTAAGACAGTGTCTAACACCAGCAGAGGCTGAAACATCGCTTTACGTCTAGTGTAACTGCTTATTATACAATTCTGTCCGACGTATCTTACTATGTATGTCCCCTTATTTGCCATTTCAATATTTTAAATTTTCCTTATATCCATGTTTATTGATGTTGGGCTAGGGGTTTTACCTTACTTACTCCGTCCTTATCTTCCTCATCCTTCTCCGTTATCTATATCTCTATTGCCGCCTTTCTCATCTTTGTCTTCTTACCCTCGCCCCCTTTCTCTTTTCCCATTATTTCCTTCCTCATCTCATCATTCCTCTCCTCACACCCACTCACCCTCCCTATCGTTTACTCGTACTTCCACCTCTCTATGCTCTCCTTATATCTCTCTTTCTCACCTTCCTATCATTTCAATGTCCGTCCCTTTCATCCCGCTCGTCTTGTTTCTAATTCATGTAAAAAGATGGTGACCGATTGATTCTTAATAACATAAAAAGTATCCCTTAATATCGATCCTACTCCTTCTAACTATTTCTGTTCTTGGTAACCAACACAATACATGATTATATTTTTTCCGAGGCGATGGCTAAAACGTATGTAGCAGCTTTTCAGTTCTGTCTTGTGCAGTTTTTTTCATTTAGCTTGACAGACACACATGCATATACACAAACACAAATACAACTGTCGTATATATTTAGAACTATCCTTTTAAGGGTCCCCGTTTCTTTAGGGGCAGCTGAGTCTTATAGACACATTTTAAAGAAAAAAAGGTTTTAAGTAATATTCAAACGTGTCGGAGAACGGGAGAAATGTTATATGATCAAAAACAAAAACAAAAATAATGAATACAGAAGCATAAATTCACAAAGGAGATATGTTATATGTGTTTAGAATGGAAGTCTACAAAGATAGGAAAACATAGACCCATTGTTCGAGGAGAATTCTTTAGTTGAGATATCGAGGAAGCCGTAGTCGATAATTGAAAAGCTGTGAATTGTCTACGGGTCTCAAAAATCGTAATCAAAACTTCCTCACCCAATTACATCAATTACATTTCATTGAAAGTTACTAAATAGAGTCAATAAGCATTTGTTTTCATATCATAAAGTTCAGAGAGAAATGTATGAAGTATTAACATGGTTAAGTGTTTAAGTTTGTTCGGTGTCCTGGATTGTTTGTCTCACCTCCTTATTGAAGGAAAAATCTGGTCTTACATGAGGTCGAAGTTGCTCCAAAACGACACTTTCTATAAATTGAGAAACATCCTCTTACGTTTCAAAATATTATTATTTGTTTTATTATTAATTCTGGCGGATTGGTGCGCAAAACAGTGTACGCAGAAACGAGTTAAATCACTTTCATTTTCGACACCGAAGGGTAAACTCATCTCTACACAACTCATCACCCATAAACGGAGTTGTTTATTAGATTCTTACAATAAAACAATTTTGTTGTTCTCTTTTGTGAAAAAATATGTTGTGTTTTGATTGGTAAAAAGTGATGTTTTATGTTGTTGAAGAGTCATACCTTTGTATAATCATTATTTATATATATATATGTTTTATTTATTTATTTGTTTCGTGAAAATGGATTTTTTAATTTTTTATATTTTAGTTTTGTGGATCTTTTTTGTATCGTGAAAAAGGATGCTTTGTTGTGTTTAAAAGAATTTCTTGTTTTTTTTTGTTTCGTAAAAGATTTTCTCTGTGTATGTTTAAAAGGATTGTTCTGTTTTGTTTCGTAAATATAGTTTGCTTTTGTTTCGTAAACATAATGTTTTTGTTCACTGAAGTTTGGTTTTTGCTGTTCTAGTCAAAAGTTGTATTTAGTTGTGCTGATCAAAAGAATAACATTTCCTGTGTTTTTTTCTTTGAGTTCTTTTTTTGTATTTCGTAAAAAGATATTTTGTAAAAATCTGTTGTAGGAAATGTAACATTTTTTAACGATTTACCGTTCCATAGTACACGAAAACGAACAATCACGAACACGCGTTAAAATATGATCACACGCGATGATATTTGTAAATTATAAATGTCGACATATTTCGGTTCATTTTGCTTTCAGTTTCATAGAAAGGGGAATTCATCTCCCATTAGTTGGTTTTCCTCATTTCTTTCTCTCTTAGTGCAAGATTCGTTCTTTTGTTGTTTTTATTTTTGCTGGTTTTCGTTGGATTTTTATATCAGAAACTTTAATTTTTCTGTTGTTTTAGTGATTTTTAGTGTTTTTTGTTAATTTGTGTTTAATTTTTGTTATATCACAATGTGAGTATCGTTTGTCGTGAAACAATTTATTTAGCTGTTTTTTTTAGTGTTCGTTGAATGTTACACCAGAAGATTGGATTATACTTAGTACTATATCCACTGCACCACTTCGGACAATTCTAATATGAATTTTGAGAACCGGAAACATATGTTTGTTTTTATCTTAGTACTTATCACTATAGATCACTACTTATCTATCATTTATAATTATAGATTCCCATATTGTATTCAATTGTATACTAGGTCTGCTTAGTAAGTCATTGTCGCCTAACATATGTGCTGCTTCTTTGAGTTATCTTACTCCTCACTGTTCTTCTCTATCTATAATGTGTTATTCATCGCATAAGGGTAGATGGTTTCCCTTTTCCTTCCATGGAATTTTCCCCGGCCATGACAGATATAACGAGAGCATGCCACCCCCGTGGATTTAATAATGGTTCTGTTCGAAATTGCGTCCAGATTCCCGAGTCTGACAGAAAGATTTCCTAGTTCAACAATGCACACCTGAGGAAAGCTGGGGTTACTTCGGCTTAAACGTTGTGATAAAAACCGCATGATTAGTACAGTAGTCTGAATGAACCAAATTCTACAAATTATCAACCATCATCTGAAAAAGTCCCAAACATAAAATAGTTAAGTTTATAAGTTTGTTTTCGATCCAGGTAAATCAGTAGACGACATTTAAAATAAATTAATGGAGTGTGTGTGTGTGTGTGTCGTCTTCAGTGTGTGTATGAGTAGCGTACAACGGTGTGTGTTTGAGTAAGTTGAGAATTGTAGCAAGAAATGGGGCAATAGAAAACTGTTCTGGAATGTTTGTCTCAGCTCTCTATTGAAGGCAAAATGTGGCCTTATATGAGGTCGAGGTGGTCTTAAAAAGACAATTTCTATAAATTGAGAAGCCCCCCCCCCTTATGTTTAAAAATATTATCATTTGTTTTAATTAATTCTAGCTGATTCATGCGCAAAGCAGTGTGCACAGAAACAAGTTAAAACACTTTCATTTTCCGCACCGAAGGGTAAACTCGTCTCTACATGTATATAATTGATATACATATATTGCTTAATGTCGTTTATTTACAAAAACAATAGGTGTTAATAATTGAAAGGGTTGCTACAGCTAAAATATATAATTATGATATAAGAATATAAAAAATATTCCGTGTTTCCTTATCTTAAATTTACTTGTATTTATTTCGATATATATATATATATATATATATATATATATATATATATATATATATATATATATATATATATATATATGTATGTATATATATATACATATTCAGCTGATTTTTGGCAGAGATAGAGGTTCTAGGGTCTAGTTGATGGCATTTTAATTTTAGTTTACCATATAACTTAGCTTTCCAGAAAATTCCCCAACACCTTAAAATGACTGTTGTATTGAGGCAGAGTGACATTCCATGATAAATGCCAGTATACTGAAATCATATGCCCTTAATAAGGTTAAGATGAAAATTCATATACACTAAATTTACCAAAGTAAGGAAATTCCCAAATGTTTGCACTTTTATTGTCATTAATTAAGAGTATGACTACATATCAACCAAACCATTTCATTATCACATCACTACAGTATAAATGTCTATGCATGAGTGGATGAAGTGTGTTAGGTGCGCTGAAGAAAAATTCCTACCAGTAAAATACATAGCCCTGTTGTACTCGCATACCCTTAATGACAATAAAAGTGTAACAATTTGGGAATTTCCTTGCTTTGTACATTTAGTGTATATGAATGTTCATCTTAACTCTATTAAGGGCATATGATTTCAGTACATTGGCATTTATCATTGAATGTCACTACTTTTGTAAAGACTATGCCTCAATACAGTGGTCATTTTTAAGTTTTTTTGAATTTTCTGTAAAACTAAGGTACATGGTAAACTCAAATTAAAATGCCATCAACTAGACCCTAGAATCTCTATCTCTGCCCAAAATCAGCTGAATTCATCAAATAGTTGATGAGATACAGGGTGGCAATACGTACGTACGTACGTACGTATACACAGATAACATGATTTCATGATTGAACTTTCTGGATCTCTGGGTTGCCTTGACTAATGATGCTGAAATTCTACACACTTATAGAACCTATCAAATTAAAATGTGTGCAAAGTGTTAACTAATTTGGTTTATTGGTTTTTGAGTTATGATTGATCAAAGAAATGAGATTTCCAGCATAGGCCATTCTTAAATTCTATTAAGAGATAGAGCCTTATCGCGCCTCCCTTATATATATATATATATATATATATATATATAGAGAGAGAGAGAGAGAGAGAGAGAGAAAGAGAGACGTGTTTCTGTGTATATAGAAGGTCAATACTCGTCCTTAGGCAATATAATGCATTACATAAACAGATGCCACGTGTCAGAGACCTACCTGGTCGCAGGTTTTATTTCGCGTGTCTGTCTTTTTCTATAACAGTTCATCACCAGCTGTTAAGTGTATCGTCTTTCCTACCCTTCACCCTTAGTTTGTGACGGCCATTTGTTTTCATACGTTTTCTAGTATCTATCAACGTGATACAATAGCCATGACGTAACACGAACACGAGACGTCTATATCCCAGTAACTACAGCCCCACTATTACGCCTTTTTTAATGTAAACCTTCAAAAAGTTGGGTTGTGTGCCTGTTTTTATGCTTGTTTTCTTCTTTAGAAATCAATAATTCATTCAAATTAGTTACAATATTGGTTAAGTTTTTCAAACGAATTTCATGACACCATTCAAATTTACCCACCATTCTGCCTGTTGTAACAAAATGAATGGTTGAGGATCTGAGTTAATCCGATTAAACACGAGTTTATTTTCAAAAGCAGTACTTACGTCATAAACAGTAAATATGGCATTCGCTTACGTCATAAATAACAAAGACGAGACTTACCTTTTTTTTCTATTTTATTTAATTCAAAACAAAGCCCTATAATAATAATATAAGCATCATTTTAAAGAAGTACAACTTCGTGCGAAATCCAATAATTTTAATTTTAAATGAAATGTACTATATGAGGAAATGCAGTAGTGGTGGATAGAATAGATCAAATAGTGATTTTTGTAAGAATAAAAATATGAATAAATTCATTATATAAAAAAAGAACAAAAGTAAGGATTAAAATCAGCGAGTATCCACATTAACATGTCAGATATTTCTTAGGATATATAAGGATGAATGGGTATCATATATGTTTCACATTTGAAATAAAAATGAATGAAGACATATGTCCATCTATAAAATTTAATATTTTAATGAAGAATTGAAATAAAATAGATATATATAAAACGTGTCCCGTTATGCATACGAAATGCCATCCGCACGGTGACACCACGCTACGGGTATTTGAAAAATATACAATCTTGCTCGGTTCGAATTCACATGCAAATGAAATGTTATAGTTATTAATACACATCTGTGTTCAGTTTAGCAAGATGTATTATATATATATATATATATATATATATATATATATCACCATTTAATCATACATATATTCACTTGTACATTTTGAGTCATATGGAGAAGTTGAGTGTAATAAAATTTAGTCTATTTAATGTGAATTATGAGTTTGCGCCCAGTGGATAACGCAGAAGAGTGCCGATACCTACATCTCTAGTAGGTTAGCTCAGTTAACCTTCGTTCTCACAATGTGCACAACAGCGTAATTTATCCGGCTTGAAATGCAACCCAATTTATGCAAACACACCCTTTACAACAAGGCTTAAACAGCATTTTCTGTATTGCTTTACTTGAGGAAAGTGCTTGTCATAAAACTGTTTCTCTCTTTCGCTCCAGCCACTATCTCACCCCTGGGTATATTTTCTATAGCTACAAATTTACTATTAGACCTTGTACTCAGTATTGTTGTCATATTTAAGCTGATGAATCTCCGTCCTATTTGATAGTTCTTGATAAGGTTCAGAAGCGTATGTTTAATTTAGTTGCCTTAACCATTTCCTTTTCTCTGCACCCTTTCTAATATAATGATCGTGCTATTGTTAGTCTTTTTTCTGAGTACTATTATGGAATGTGGTGTTCAAAATTACTTGATTTATTTCCTTATTCGTCTAGTTTAAAAATTATTAAAAACTGTGTTCTGCGGCTACGGTAGTCAAATAACATCCTGTAGCCGCAATCAGCCATCCATGCTAGTCCCAGGACATCTAGTGGTCCTAGTCCCGCCTGCTTGAGGTCAGCACGTAGTGTGCCCAGCAGATTTGTGCAGTGCCGTCCTAGTCGCGGTTGGTAGGCTTGCGAACCAGTAACGGCAACGTCTAGTTCCCTCTGTGCGGAGGTGTCAGGGTCCATTCGTAGGACATGGCCTAACATAGACCATATTTGTGGAGAGAGGTTTTTCGTTGCACAGCTCGTATAGTGCCTTGTTGCTGATAAGTTTGTTCGCCTAGTGGTGGTCATCAAGTCGCTTTTAACGTGCCTCGTTGTAACACATTTTGTTGTTTTCCAATAGCTTCTTCCCAAGAACTGCGTATTCTGTTAACCTTATCCTGCTACCTCTATCCAGCTGCCTATTGCCTTATTCATTCCAAGACTTAGATTAATATGAAGCTCTTGTCTTCTCCATAATCGACTTCAATTCTGTTAAACTCCTTACATCAAGTGGCGCTATGCATTGTCCGTAGTGACTTCAATTAAAGAAAACGCTACCGGTAACGCATTATGTTAGCCAAGGGAGTACCTGCTAGGATAAGGCGTTATTAATTTCTAAGGCACCACCATTATATATATAAACTTATGTTTTTTTTAATAATATATAGTTTTTTTTTAGTATACATTTTCAAATTCATTGATGCAAGTCTGTTTAGTGAAGGCGAAACCAGTCGGCGGGCTTTTTTTTTAAAGCATGCACGATCAAATATGTTTTCCTTTCATGCTTGCAGTAATACAATTGTGTATCCTCACACAAAAATCACTATATATATATATATATATATATATATATATATATATATATATATATATATATATATATATATATATATGAAGCAATCTAACAAAAGATATAAGCGTCATCTATATATATATATATATATATATATATATATATATATATATATATATATAGATATATAGATATATATCCTATGCATCTTACGGCTTCCTTCGTATGCACGCTTGAACTTGAGTTGAGCACGGTTCTGAAGAAGTGAAGAGTTCCCGAAATATTATATTATACAAAGTTTCCACCAGACCATCTTGATACAGGTATTACATAACATTGTAACATTGTGTAGATAGACAGATATATGTGTGTTTGTGAAAATATATATATATATATATATATATATATATATATACATTGTATTAAGAGTGACACTATTTAATGTGTTCCATTATTATATGTCTCATTTGATCCAACTTGTCTCGATCCGTCACACATCTGCATTGTATTGCCTTCTAAGTATAACATTTCTCTCTCTCTCTCTATATATATATATATATATATATATATATATATATATATATAAGGTAAGCAGAAAAAAACTATATTATTTATGTGTCCATCAACCTTTCGTTTTTATTTGTAAGACTTCATCAAGATGAAGAAAGATAAAGAAAAAATCACACTAGCATAAATTTGATTTGCTTAAAGTGGCGACCTTCAGCTTGTTAGCGATTAAAAGAAATGTACAAACAGCGAGAAACAAAACTGCGTGGCAAACAGCAGCAGCAGCAGTTTATAGAGTTTTTAGGACGTGGGAAGGATGAGCTGGTTAAGATGAGGTGTTTAATTCGGTTTTGAAAAAAGGTTTTAGTCTTGACAATTGTGTCAAAAAAAACGTAGGGCCCGATGTTGAGTGGGGGCGAAAAATGTAAGATGGAGTGTAACAATTAAATGTACACATGTGAATATCAATGCCACGATTTAGAATAAAAACACGCGTAAGAATTACAAATAACAAAAGATATGATGGAAAACAACACATTTGGCAAAAAAGAGATATGGAAATAATAGTTACAAGTTTTTTTTTATGTGTGTCTGTATTAAGTTATGCCTATTGATTTAATTATGTATTTATTATAATCAATCAACAAATATTAAATAATTCATGTACACATAAGTATATTCATATGCAATATATATATATATATATATATATATATATATATACATATATATATATGGGAAATAAAACAAGAAAAGACAAAAAGGATATTTTTCATCAACGTTTCATCTTGATTTGTAAGACTTCTTCAAGATGATAATTTAAAGAAAAATGTCCTTCAAGTACGTGAAAATATTGAGTTGAACTGATAGGTTGATGAGAAAAAGTAGTAGTCACCACTGGGTGCGCAGGCCCGGGTTCCGGGCTTAATGAAGTCAGTAGCATGGAATGAAATTAATGGGGGTAGTTTTTCCTTTTTCGAATTACCTTCATTCTTCCTTTCTCATATATATATATATATATATATATATATATATATATATATATATATATATATATATATATAATGTACATATAAAATGCATACAGCTGTATACTCATATACTCTGTGTGGAATATCTACTGATTATCTGGCAATATAGTGAGACAAGATAGCATCCTAGGGTGTTCAGTAGATAGGGGAAAAGAATACCTTTAGATAGATCACTGTAAATAGTCTATATACCATTTTATACTTAATTGCCCACGCACGTGAGTGAACACATATATGTGTACGGGCTACAAGTTGCTCAATAATATATATATATATATATATATATATATATATATATATATATATATATAATCTCATCTCAATATATATA
Organism: Sepiola atlantica; assembly: GCA_963556195.1. Taxonomy (NCBI): domain Eukaryota; kingdom Metazoa; phylum Mollusca; class Cephalopoda; order Sepiida; family Sepiolidae; genus Sepiola; species Sepiola atlantica. The sequence goes on along the minus strand of OY744527.1, from coordinate 37,810,165 downwards.
AGGCAAAAATCTGTGATATGTATGTAACGCTAAGGCTTTTAAAATACTAAACAAACGTCTCCGAATTAGGTATTATTTTAACCGGCATAACCTAGAGAAAATAATATCGAAAAATTAAAAAAAAAGATTCATTTTTAAGGGGTCAAATAGCCATTTTTTCGTTTAATGTGATCACGATTTTTAATGTTATCTTGTGCACATGACGTCACATAGATAGGTACATGACGTCATAGTGATAGGTTCAGATATTATTTTATGCTATCGTCACGTTATTATTGTTTTTTTTTGCATTTTTCTTCGGACTATTGCCCTGATAAAAGGGAGGGGAATAAGCAAGAATTATTTTAGTATAGCTCTAGAGGCCTCCTTGTATTTGGCGATTGAAAATGAGGAAAAATATCATGATGGGATTGAAAATAATGAAGAATACCATGAGAGGATTGAAAATGATGAAGAATACTATGTGAGGATTGAACATGATTAATAATATCATAAGGAGATTAAAAATGCTGAAGAATATGATGAAGTGATTGAAAATGATGAATAATAGGGTGAGAGGATTGAAAATGATGAAGAATATCATGAGAGGATTGAAAATGATAAAGAATATCATGAGGGGATTGTAAATGATGAAGAATATCATGAGAGGATTGAAAATGATGAAGAATACCATGAGAGGATTGAAAATGATGAAGAATATTATGAGAGGATTGAAAATGATGAAGAATAAAATGATGGGATTGAAAATGATGAAGAATATCATGAACGGGTTGACAATGATGAAGAATATCATGAGAGGATTGAAAATGATGAAGAACATCATGAGAGGATTGAACATGATGAAGATCACCATAAGAGGATTGAAATGATTAAGAACATCATGAGAGGATTGAAAATAGTGAAGAATATCATGAGTGTGTTGAAAATGATGAAGAATACAATGAGAGGATTGATAATGTTGAAGAATACCATGAGAGGATTGAAAATGATGAAGAATATCATGAGAGGATTGAAAATGATGAAAAATAAAATGATGGGATTGAAAATGATGAAGAATATCATGAACGGGTTGACAATGATGAAGAATATTATGAGAGCATTGAAAATGCTGAAGAACATCATGAGAGGATTGAACATAATGAAGACCATCATGAGAGGATTGAAATGATTAAGAACATCATGAGAGGATTGAAAATGATGACGAATATCATGAGGGTGTTGAAAATGATGAAGAATACAATGAGAGGATTGAAAATGCTGAAGAATATAATGAAGGGATTGAAAATGATTAAGAATATAATGAGAGGAAGAATACCATCAGAGGATTGAATATGATGTAGAATATTATGAGAGGATTGAAAATGATGAAGAAAACAATGAGAGGATTGATAATGCTGAAGAACATCATGATGGGGATTGAAAATGATGTAGAATATCATGAGAGGATTGAAATGCTGAAGAATACTATGAGGGGATTGAAAATGATGAAGAACATCATGAGAGGATTGAAAATGATGAAGAACATCATGAGAGGATGTAAAATGATTAAGACCATCATGAGAAGATTGAAAATGATGAATAATATCATGAAGGGGTTGAAAATGATGTAGAATACTATGAGATGATTGAAAATGCTGAAGAATACTATGAGAGGATTGAAAATGATGAAGAATAAAATGATGGGATTGAAAATGATGAAGAATATCATGAGCGGGTTGAAAATGATCAAGAATACGATGAGACGATTGAAAATGATGAAGAATATCATGAGAAGATTGAAAATGATGAAGAACATCATGAAAGGATTGAAAATGATGAAGACCTTCATGAGAGGATCGAAAATGATGAAGAATAATATGATAGGATTTAAAATGATGAAGAATATATGATAGGATTGAAAATGATGAAGAATACCATGAGAGGATTGAAAATGATGAAGAATAAAATGAGGGGATTGAAAATAATGAAGAACATCATGAGAGGATGTAAAATGATTAAGACCATCATGAGAAGATTGAAAATGATGAAGAATATCATGAGGGGGTTGATAATGATGTAGAATACTATGAGATGATTGAAAATGCTGAAGAATACTATGAGAGGATTGAAAATGATGAAGAATAAAATGATGGGATTGAAAATGATGAAGAATATCATGAGCGGGTTGAAAATGATCAAGAATACGATGAGACGATTGAAAATGCTTAAGAATATAATGAAGGGATTGAAAATTATGAAGAATATCATGAGAAGATTGAAAATGATGAAGAATATCATGAGAAGATTGAAAATGATTAAGAACATCATGAGAGGATTGAAAATGATGAAGAATATCTTGAGGGTGTTGAAAATGATGAAGAATACAATGAGAGGATTGATAATGCTGAAGAATACCATGAAGGATTGAAAATGATGAAGAAAATCATGAGGATTGAACATTATGAAGAATATTATGATAGGATTGAAAAGGATGAAGAATATCATGAGAGGATTGAAAATGATTAAGAATACTATGAGAGGATTTAAAATGATGAAGAATACCATGAGAGGATTGAAAATGATAAAGAATACCATGAGAGGATTGAAAATGATGAAGAATAAAATGAGGGGATTGAAAATGATGAAGAATATCATGAGCGGGTTGAAAATTATGAAGAATACGACGAGAGGATTGAAAATGCTGAAGAATATTATGACAGGATGTAAAATGATGAAGAACATCATCAGAGGATTTAAATGACTAAGAACATCATGAGAGGATTGAAAATGATGAAGAATATCATGAGGGGATTGAAAATGATTAATAACATCATGAAGGGATTGAAAATGATTAAGAATACCATGAGGGGATTGAAAATGATGAATAAAATCATGAGGGAATGAAAATGATTAAGAATGTCTATGATACATGATACATATCTATGATACATAATACATATCTATGATACATATACATGATACATATCTATGATACACGATACATATCTATGATACATGATACATATCTATGACACATGATACATGATACATATCCATGATACATATACATGATACATGATACATATCTATGATACATATCCATGATACATAATACATATCCATGATACATGATACGTATCCATTATACATGATACATATCAATGATACATATCTATGATACATTATACATATCCATGATACATATCCATGGTACTTTATACATATCCATGACACATGATACATATCCATGATACATATCATGATACATATCCATAATACATGATAGATATCTATGATACATATCCATGATACATATCCATGATACATGATACATATCTATGATACATGATACATATACATGATACATGATACATATCCATAATAAATATCAATGACAAATGATACATATCCATGATACATATCCGTGATACATGATAAATATCGATGATATATATACATGACACATATCTATGATACATGATACATATCTATGATACATGATAGATATCTATGATACATGATACATATCCATGACACATATATATGATACATTATACACATCCATGATACATGATACATATCAATGATACATGATACATATCCATGATACATGATACATATCCTTGATACAATACACATATCCATGACACCTATCCTTGATACATCATACATATCCATGATACCTATCCATGGTACATGATACCTATCCATGGTACATGATATATATCAATCATACATATACATATCATTGATACATGATACATATCAATGATACATATCCATGATACATTTCCAAGATACATGATACATATCTATGATAAATGATACATATCCATGATATATATCCATGATACAAATCCATGATACATATCCATGATACATGATAATATCTATTTTACATAACACATATCTATGATACATGATAAATATATATGATACATGATACATATCCATGATCCATGATACATATCTATGATACATAATACATGATACATATTTATGATACATGATACATATCTATTATACATGATACATATACATGATACATATACATGATACATATCCATGATACATCATACATATCCAAGATACATGATACATATACAAGATACATATCCATGATATATATCCATGAGTCATATACATATCCATGATACATATCCATGATACATATCTATGATACATAACACATATCTATGATACATGATACATATTTATGATACATGATACATATACATGATACATATCCATGAAACATATATATATATCGATGATACATATACATATCCATGATACATGATACATATCCATGATACATATACATGATACATATCAAGCATAGATGATACACACCCATGATATATATCCATGATACATACCCATGATACATATACATACCCATGATACATATACATGATTCATATCTATGATACACAACACATATCTATGATACAGTATACATGATACATACCTATGATACATGATACTTATCCATTATACATATCCATGATACATGATACATATCCATGATACATGATACATATCCATGATACATATCTATGATACATTATACATATCCATGATACATATCCATGATACATTATACATATCCATGATACATGATACATATCTATGATACATGATAAAGATCCATGATACATATCCATGATACATATCCATGATACATGATACATGATACATATCCACGATACATGATATATATATACCTATACATGATACATATCAATGATACATATACGTATACATGATACATACACATGATACATATACATGATACATATACATATACATGATACATATACATGATATATACATGATACACGATATATATACATGATACATATACATGTACATATACAGGATACATATACATGATACATATACATGATACATGATACATATCCATGATACATATCCATTTTTTCAACGTTAATCAGTAGTAATTTGGAAATTATCCAATGTATGTATGTAATAACTTTATAAAAATGCTGACTCACTAAACATGCTCTATAATCGCTTGCCGTCTTGCCCTAAATTGTGTCTGGTTGTATCAGGTCATCCCATAACTTCTGTCCGGATGCATCAATAACAACATAGGAAGGCAACCGGTAAGAGTGATGTCAGTAGTTCTCAGAAGGCCTACTTGATTTGCAAAATAATGTAGGTGCTTCTAAAGTATAATGGTCCCCAGGAATGTTGCTGCTTCTAAAGTATTACGGTCCCTTCCCCAGGAACGTTGGTGCTTCTAAAGTATAACGATCCCTAGAAATATTGGTGCTTCTATAGTATAACGGTCCCCACAAATGTTGATGCTTCTAAAGTATGACGCTCCCCCAGGAATGTTGGTGCTTCTAAAGTATAACGGTCCCTAGAAATATAAGTGCTTCTCCAGTATAGGGACCAGGGGTGCTTCTACAGTATAGGACCCAGCATCTGGGGTACTTCTAAATTTAGAACCCGGAGGCCTCTGCAGAATAGGGACAATGGGTGCTTCTCCAGTGTAGGGACTAGGGGTGCTTCTCCAGTATAGGGACCAGGGGTGTTTCTACAATATAGGACCCAGTACCGGGGGTGCTTCTACAATATAGGACCCGGAGGCCTATGAAGAATAGGGACCATGGGTGCTCTGCAGTATAGCGGCCAGGGGTTCTTCTACAGTATAGGACCCAGCACCAGGGGTGCTTCTACAATATAGGACCCGGAGGCTTCTGCAGTATAGTTCTTTGATATGACTGAGGCACCTCGGAAATTTTTTTTTCTTTCTTTAACTGAAAATATTTCTATGTATGGGGAAGGGTAAAAAAAAGATTTTCTTTCGAGGGGGGTTAAATTGTTTTTTTCTTTTAAATTAAAAATATTTCTAAGTATGTGGGAGGATGAAAAAAAAGTTTTCTTGGGTGGTACCAAAAAAATATAGTATGCACACTAGGGCGGCGACAGGTACGAATATAGTATGCGCACCGGCCCGGCGATAGGTATATACATAGTATGGGCACTGGAGTGGCAATAGGTACGTATATAGTAGTGCATAGGGGTGCCTATAGGTACGTATTTAGCATTCACACCGGGGTAACGATAGGTACGTATTTAGCATTTGCACCGGGGGCGGCGATATGTACATATTTAGTATTCGCACTGAGGCAGCGATATGTACATATGTAGTATGCACACTGGGTCGTCGATAGGTACGTATATAGCATGTGCACATGGACGGCAATAAGTACGTATACAGCATGTGCCACGGGCCGGTGATATGTATGTATTTAGAATGCGCTCCGGGGCGGCGATCGGTACGTATATAGCACGCACAGTGGGGCGGGGATAGGTACGTATATAGCATGCGCAACGGGGAGGCGATAGGTACGTATATAGCACGCGCAACGGGGCGGCGATAGGTACGTACTCAGCATTCGCACCGGGTGGGCGATAGGTATGTATTTAGCATTCGCACCGGGGCGGCGATAGGTACGTATTTAGCATTCAGGGGTTGCGATAGGTACGTATGTGCACATGGGCGGCAAAAAGTATGTATATAGCATGTGCACCGGGCCGGTGATAGGTATGTATTTAGCATCCGCTTCGGGGCGGCGATCGGTATGTATACAGCACGCGCAGCGAGGCGGCGATAGGTACATATATATAACGGGCACCAGGGCGGCGAAAGGTACGTATTTAGCATTCGCACCGGGGCAGCGATAGGTACGTATTTAGCATTCGCACCAGGGCAGCGATATGTACATTTTTAGTATTTGCATTGGGGCAGTGATAGGTACTTATGCACTATGCACACTGGGGCGGCAATAGCTACATATTTAGCTTTCGCACCGGGGTGGCGATAAGTACGTATTTAGCATTTGCACTGGGGCGGGGATAGGTACGTATTTAGCATTCGCACCGTGGCGGCGATAGGTACTTATATTGTATCTGCACCCAGGGCTGCGATAGGTACTTATATAGTATCTGCACCAGGGTTGCGAAAGGTATGTATATATTATGTGCACTTGGGCGGCGATAGGTACGTATATAGTATGCGCACCGGGGTGGCAATAGATACGTATATAGTATGAACACCGGGGCGGGGATAAGTACCTGTATAGAAGGCGCAGACAGATGGGGTACTTTTTATAGAAATAAGTCATACTATTGCCCTCGGAAACGTAGGATGAAATGGTGGGGAAGAAACAGCTTTCGCAAAAGGCAAAATCAGAAAGTAGCGGTGAAATGGGGCGACCAGGGAAGAGAAAAGTAGAAAGATAAAGAGACGGCTATAGAGAGAGGGACAGAAATAGAAGTTTTAATATAAAGATGTTACACACGAGATTTTTCTTCAATTATATGTTTTTATGACCCCGAGCAACGCCGGGTAGCCCCGCTAGTATATATATATATATATGTATATATATATATATATATATATATATATTAGTACTTCATGTATCCACATAGAATATTATAAGGAGATATATGAAAATATATATGGCAATCAAGCTGGATTGCCATATATATTTACATTGCTTACTACCTAGCTCTACTTACGTAACGAGCACTGTTGAAGTAAATACTGAAAACTGACACATACAAAATGATATCTCCTTATAATATTTTATGTGGATACATGAAGTACTAATATCTAGCTCCTCAAACACTTGAGCACTCTCACAAGAATTTATTTCACCACTAAAAAATAATATGGAAAAAATTAACTTAGAAACATCACTTAAAAATATCCCAACACCTAGCAAGCATGGATACATTATTAAATTAATTTAAAAAACGGACGAACTAATACGCCGAATGCGATGGCGAGCACACTTCATTAACAATAAAAGTAAACACGTAGATACAAAAGAATCCTACGGATTCAAAAGCCTAAAAAACGCTAAACCAATAGATCTCATGACTAGCTTTGAAAATGACCTCTTTAATGTTATTAAAAACTTAGAATTTCGCAAACAACAGAATAATTTCCAAAAACAATTACACACCATCGTTAAAAACATAAACAACTCTAAAAAAATATTCGTAAAAGCGGACAAAACTAGAAACTTTTACAAAATAGATAAACAAGAGTATAACAAACTACTAACAGAAAATATTACAAAAACTACAAAAAACTAGATACAAGCGAACATAACTACATAGATATAATAAATACTGAAAGTAAACAAATCACAGATAAACTAAACATTAGCAACAAAGTTAGTAAGGTAAAACCTAAGGAAGCCTATATCTTATTGAAAGACTACAAAAGTAACTTTAACAATAACCCCAACACTCGCTTAATTAATCTGACCAAACCAGAAATATGAAGAATCAGACAAACAATTCTATCTAGAATTAATAAACAAATAGAAAAGACCTAGAATTAAACCAATGGGTGAATACTGCCGACGCAATCACTTGGTTTAACAGTATAGAAAATAAGAACAATTGTACCTTCTTACAATTCGACATAGCGGACTTCTACCCATCCATATCAGAAGAACTCTTCAATATCGCCCTAGAATTCGCCTAGATATATACTGATATATCAAAGGATGAAATTCACATCATTAACAAATGTAGGAGATCAGTTTTAATCAACAGCGAGGACCAATGGATTGAAACGAATATGACAAACTCCTTTGATTTGGCCATGGGTGCCCTTGACTCTGCGGAGGCATCTGATATTGTGGGGTTATTCATTTTATATACACTCACAAATATATTCGATAATACGGATATCGGCCTTTATAGAGATGATGGATTACCGATAATAAGAGACTCCAACAAAGTCAAGGGAGAAAACTTCAAGAAGATTATACATATGGAAATGAAAAAACTAGGCCTAAAAGTAGAAGTAATGGCTAACATAAAAACAACAAACTTTCGAGAAGTCACATTAAACTTAAGTAAAAACACTTACGAACCATACCTAAAAGATAATGCCACCCCAATATACGTACACCCAAAGTCTAATCATCCCCCTTCAATCATAAATCATATCTCGAATTCCATCGAAAGTATGCTTATCAACAATTCTAGCAACGAAAGCGTTTTTAAAACATCAATCAACATTTACAATACAGCCATAAAGAATAGTGGTTACCATAATACCGAAATTAAATATAAAAAAACAGGACACAAATAATTACAACAAAATTAAAAATAAAAACAAAAGAAAAAGAAATATAATCTACTATACCACTCCCTATAACCAGATGCTAAAAACTAAACTAGACAAAAGATTCCTAAATCTGATTGAAAAAACACTTCCCCGTAACCAACCCTCAACATGAAATATTCAATAAAAATAATCTAAAACTATCCTACAGCTGCTGTGAAAACCTAGAAATGATAATTAAGGCACACAACAACAAAATACTAAAAGACAACAACAGAGAAGAAAAAAATAAACAAAGGGGAAAATATAACAAAAATAACACTACGAAAAACAAAAATATTAACAATACTAATAGAAATAAACAAAACACTAATAATAACCACCCGAATAGAAACGAAAAAATTAGCAATGAAGAGAAAAGATGTAACTGCATAAATCGTAAACTTTGTCCACTACAAAATAAATGCCTAACTAAAAGTGTTGTATATCAAGCAACGATATTTGCCAACGAAAGACCAAATAACAAGAAATACTACGTGGGTATGACATCCCTAGACTTTAAGACCAGATAATAAGACAACAAAAGCACATTTAAAAACAAAGAACGTCGAACTAAAACAGCACTAGCAAACCATTATTGGGAGCTCAAAGAAAATTGACACTCACCAATAATTGAATGGAAAATAGTAAGACAGGCCAGTACATGTAGAAACTTAGACGACCCGTGTAGATTATACCTGAATGAAAAACTCGAAATCCTAAATTTTAAAGATCCCCGAAACCTATTAATCTCTAGAAGTGAAATAGCAAGCACCTGCTTACACAGAAATAAATTTACCTGAAGGGTGATATATAATAGATAAAATAAATAAATAAATAAATAAAAATAAAGGAAACAGGATATAGTAAAAACCATTGTTAACAAAAATAGGAGCGTCACCAACAAGGCCTTTGTTCGAGGGAAGCCCAACGATTGGCTGAGGGAACAACAAAGAATCTGATTGGTTAACTAGCAAGCCATGTATATGTTAAAACACCTCACAAAAATAACACCATGCATTTAGCCTGACGATTCCCCCCGGTGATTAAACACGGCAGATACTGTGTAGCTTGATTGCCACATATATTTTCATTGCTTACTACCTAGCTCTACTTACGTATCGAGCACTGTTGAAGTAAATACTGAAAACTGACACATAAAAAAGTATATCTCCTTATAATATCTTATGTGGATACATGAAGTACTAATATATATATATATATATATATATATATATATATATATATATATATATATATATATATATATATATATATATATATATATATATATATATTGTGCCGGCAGAAGGAATTTGTCAGATCGCGAAATCCTTTTGGGGGTTTTTTAACCCTTTCTCTTCTTTTTCCCCCTTAACGTAGTGCCTTTTAATCGTTTGTTTAACGAAATCATTAAATTCACTTCTTTTTATCGTTCCATCGTTAATGTTGGCACATTCAATTCTCCGTTTGCTTGTTCTTTCGACAATATTATTGATCAAAACTATCGATTTTCTCCTTACGACATGATAGTCGAAAAGGCCTTTGAGAGATTTCTGCGAATCTTTTATGAATGCATTTATAAGTGTTGTACCTCGAAACATTTATTCATATATATATGTGTATATATATATATTGTTTAGTCATTTAATTTGTAAATACATTTATTTAAAATTACATTCTAAGTTATTTTTGCGTAAAATAAGCATAACTGATGATCGTGAATTTTTATATATATATATATATATATATATATATATATATATATATATATATATATATATATATATATATATATGCGACCATCCGAGAGCGAAAGCTTGAAACGCTGGCGTATGTAGGTAAACATCTTATATTATTTATTCAAATTCATATTGTTTGCATATATATATATATATATATATATATATATATATATATATATATATATAACGTACACGTAAAATCTAAACACATTACTAAACTTAATGAAATATACATTCAAAGGCCGTTTTCAGGTGTTCGTTAACCCCCGCATTAAGTACAAACTAGTGTTACAGCATGTTCGGTGGGGTTAGTCTATCATAACTATAATAGCAGGAATGTTTAGCAGTTCGCTTCAGGGTTCGGTGGCGAGCGGTTAATTCAATAATAACCCTCACAATTCATTAATTGTTCCAGCCTTAGCTTGACTTGATGAGAAAATATATTTCCCTTTTTTTATTAGAATATATCTGATTCTTACCAAAACATCAGCTTAAATCATTCCCCCGTTCTATTATAAAATATCTTCCATTTGTTCCTTCAATCCCGTTTATATTTTCTTCGTCGTGATTTATAGCCATCCAAACATAACCCAACAAATTCAACATTTGAATTAATCTTCCTTTTTCTAATTCAAATAATGGTAATGTTCAATGTTGGGTGGACTGCAACTGGAACGCGTGTAACAATGGAGGGATTAGCGGACAAACGACTAGTCCAAAAATAATTTGCGATGGAATACAAACCAAAATAAACATGTAAACAATATCGCCGTCAACGTATATTTTCAGAAAGTTTAGTGGCAAGAAATTAGATTTTTAAAAACTCCATAATCGTTGGCTCATGCACATTCATGTATCATTACGTGTATACTAGCTGAAGTACATGTACATGGATTGGTTCCAAATAATGGGACCTTACATAAACATAGCCACATTATAAATCCGATTCACCACACTTAATTTTCAAAAACATTCGGAAGTCTCTCATACATGAAGTCATTTTCATTTTTACATTCACCGCCGGAAGTTGCTAACTTCTATAATTGGAGAGCTCTAAGATTTATCTCACGGTATAAATTAATAACTGACATCGTACACCGTTTGACGTATTATTTTAATATTATTATCTTTTTTTTTATAAATATATATATATATATATATATATATATATAATTTTCTTTTTAAAGATTATAATTTTCTCTTTTTTTTATAATTGATAGAGTTTATTCGGGGGGGGGGGGGGCTTTTTATATTTTGTAGATGAAGAAGATAGGTGTGTTATTCTATTAATATAAGAAAATGATTTATTTTGTTTATTTGAATGTATTTATATACTTATTACATAATTTATTTATCTTAACAGCAATGCTGTAATATTGCCTATAAAAGCGAATGTTAATGGGGCATGCAGTATAAATATATAACACCTCATCTGCGGAGTCAAATATAAAGGGAGTAATTGTAAATGCATATACCAAGTATGTTGTTTTACTGATGATTCTTTAATCTATATATTTTTAACTGATTCAAGTTTACTTAGAATCGTGTTAATGTGATGTGCGTGGGATGAGGTTAAATACGAAGTATACTATATCATATATTATATTATAAATGAGGAATTCAGTACAAGTCTATCATTAAATTAAGGTCCTAACCTAGAGATGAATAGAGCTCCTTAAATTCGACGATTTCCAATGCCCCTCTCCGTGGCCCAGATGTTAACTTTGATAAGTCTGTTAGTGTGTTTGCATGTGTCAAGGTGTTTGAAGAATGATGATGCCTGTGGTTGTGTATGTTCCTTAATCCTGATATGTAGGGGTCTCATGGTACTACCTATGTAAAGTTTGTCGCAGGTGGTGCATTCTAATCTCAATATATATAAGGCAAAAATCTGTGATATGTATGTAACGCTAAGGCTTTTAAAATACTAAACAAACGTCTCCGAATTAGGTATTATTTTAACCGGCATAACCTAGAGAAAATAATATCGAAAAATTAAAAAAAAAGATTCATTTTTAAGGGGTCAAATAGCCATTTTTTCGTTTAATGTGATCACGATTTTTAATGTTATCTTGTGCACATGACGTCACATAGATAGGTACATGACGTCATAGTGATAGGTTCAGATATTATTTTATGCTATCGTCACGTTATTATTGTTTTTTTTTGCATTTTTCTTCGGACTATTGCCCTGATAAAAGGGAGGGGAATAAGCAAGAATTATTTTAGTATAGCTCTAGAGGCCTCCTTGTATTTGGCGATTGAAAATGATGGAAAAATATCATGATGGGATTGAAAATAATGAAGAATACCATGAGAGGATTGAAAATGATGAAGAATACTATGTGAGGATTGAACATGATTAATAATATCATAAGGAGATTAAAAATGCTGAAGAATATGATGAAGTGATTGAAAATGATGAATAATAGGGTGAGAGGATTGAAAATGATGAAGAATATCATGAGAGGATTGAAAATGATGAAGAATACCATGAGAGGATTGAAAATGATGAAGAATATTATGAGAGGATTGAAAATGATGAAGAATAAAATGATGGGATTGAAAATGATGAAGAATATCATGAACGGGTTGACAATGATGAAGAATATCATGAGAGGATTGAAAATGATGAAGAACATCATGAGAGGATTGAACATGATGAAGATCACCATAAGAGGATTGAAATGATTAAGAACATCATGAGAGGATTGAAAATAGTGAAGAATATCATGAGTGTGTTGAAAATGATGAAGAATACAATGAGCGGATTGATAATGTTGAAGAATACCATGAGAGGATTGAAAATGATGAAGAATATCATGAGAGGATTGAAAATGATGAAAAATAAAATGATGGGATTGAAAATGATGAAGAATATCATGAACGGGTTGACAATGATGAAGAATATTATGAGAGCATTGAAAATGCTGAAGAACATCATGAGAGGATTGAACATAATGAAGACCATCATGAGAGGATTGAAATGATTAAGAACATCATGAGAGGATTGAAAATGATGACGAATATCATGAGGGTGTTGAAAATGATGAAGAATACAATGAGAGGATTGAAAATGCTGAAGAATATAATGAAGGGATTGAAAATGATTAAGAATATAATGAGAGGAAGAATACCATCAGAGGATTGAATATGATGTAGAATATTATGAGAGGATTGAAAATGATGAAGAAAACAATGAGAGGATTGATAATGCTGAAGAACATCATGATGGGGATTGAAAATGATGTAGAATATCATGAGAGGATTGAAATGCTGAAGAATACTATGAGGGGATTGAAAATGATGAAGAACATCATTAGAGGATTGAAAATGATGAAGAACATCATGAGAGGATGTAAAATGATTAAGACCATCATGAGAAGATTGAAAATGATGAATAATATCATGAAGGGGTTGAAAATGATGTAGAATACTATGAGATGATTGAAAATGCTGAAGAATACTATGAGAGGATTGAAAATGATGAAGAATAAAATGATGGGATTGAAAATGATGAAGAATATCATGAGCGGGTTGAAAATGATCAAGAATACGATGAGACGATTGAAAATGATGAAGAATATCATGAGAAGATTGAAAATGATGAAGAACATCATGAAAGGATTGAAAATGATGAAGACCTTCATGAGAGGATCGAAAATGATGAAGAATAATATGATAGGATTTAAAATGATGAAGAATACTATGATAGGATTGAAAATGATGAAGAATACCATGAGAGGATTGAAAATGATGAAGAATAAAATGAGGGGATTGAAAATGATGAAGAACATCATGAGAGGATGTAAAATGATTAAGACCATCATGAGAAGATTGAAAATGATGAAGAATATCATGAGGGGGTTGATAATGATGTAGAATACTATGAGATGATTGAAAATGCTGAAGAATACTATGAGAGGATTGAAAATGATGAAGAATAAAATGATGGGATTGAAAATGATGAAGAATATCATGAGCGGGTTGAAAATGATCAAGAATACGATGAGACGATTGAAAATGCTTAAGAATATAATGAAGGGATTGAAAATTATGAAGAATATCATGAGAAGATTGAAAATGATGAAGAATATCATGAGAAGATTGAAAATGATTAAGAACATCATGAGAGGATTGAAAATGATGAAGAATATCTTGAGGGTGTTGAAAATGATGAAGAATACAATGAGAGGATTGATAATGCTGAAGAATACCATGAAGGATTGAAAATGATGAAGAAAATCATGAGGATTGAAAATTATGAAGAATATTATGATAGGATTGAAAAGGATGAAGAATATCATGAGAGGATTGAAAATGATTAAGAATACTATGAGAGGATTTAAAATGATGAAGAATACCATGAGAGGATTGAAAATGATAAAGAATACCATGAGAGGATTGAAAATGATGAAGAATAAAATGAGGGGATTGAAAATGATGAAGAATATCATGAGCGGGTTGAAAATTATGAAGAATACGACGAGAGGATTGAAAATGCTGAAGAATATTATGACAGGATGTAAAATGATGAAGAACATCATCAGAGGATTTAAATGACTAAGAACATCATGAGAGGATTGAAAATGATGAAGAATACTATGAGGGGATTGAGAATGATTTAGAATTTCATGAGGGGATTGAAAATGATGTAGAATATCATGAGGGGATTGAAAATGATTAATAACATCATGAAGGGATTGAAAATGATTAAGAATACCATGAGGGGATTGAAAATGATGAATAAAATCATGAGGGAATGAAAATGATTAAGAATGTCTATGATACATGATACATATCTATGATACATAATACATATCTATGATACATATACATGATACATATCTATGATACACGATACATATCTATGATACATGATACATATCTATGACACATGATACATGATACATATCCATGATACATATACATGATACATGATACATATCTATGATACATATCCATGATACATAATACATATCCATGATACATGATACGTATCCATTATACATGATACATATCAATGATACATATCTATGATACATTATACATATCCATGATACATATCCATGGTACTTTATACATATCCATGACACATGATACATATCCATGATATATATCATGATACATATCCATAATACATGATAGATATCTATGATACATATCCATGATACATATCCATGATACATGATACATATCTATGATACATGATACATATACATGATACATGATACATATCCATAATAAATATCAATGACAAATGATACATATCCATGATACATATCCGTGATACATGATAAATATCGATGATATATATACATGACACATATCTATGATACATGATACATATCTATGATACATGATAGATATCTATGATACATGATACATATCCATGACACATATCTATGATACATTATACATATCCATGATACATGATACATATCAATGATACATGATACATATCCATGATACATGATACATATCCTTGATACAATGCACATATCGATGACACCTATCCTTGATACATCATACATATCCATGATACCTATCCATGGTACATGATACCTATCCATGGTACATGATATATATCAATCATACATATACATATCATTGATACATGATACATATCAATGATACATATCCATGATACATTTCCAAGATACATGATACATATCTATGATAAATGATACATATCCATGATATATATCCATGATACAAATCCATGATACATATCCATGATACATGATAATATCTATTTTACATAACACATATCTATGATACATGATAAATATATATGATACATGATACATATCCATGATCCATGATACATATCTATGATACATAATACATGATACATATTTATGATACATGATACATATCTATTATACATGATACATATACATGATACATATACATGATACATATCCATGATACATCATACATATCCAAGATACGTGATACATATACAAGATACATATCCATGATATATATCCATGAGTCATATACATATCCATGATACATATCCATGATACATATCTATGATACATAACACATATCTATGATACATGATACATATTTATGATACATGATACATATACATGATACATATCCATGAAACATATATATATATCGATGATACATATACATATCCATGATACATGATACATATCCATGATACATATACATGATACATATCAAGCATAGATGATACACACCCATGATATATATCCATGATACATACCCATGATACATATACATACCCATGATACATATACATGATTCATATCTATGATACACAACACATATCTATGATACAGTATACATGATACATACCTATGATACATGATACTTATCCATTATACATATCCATGATACATGATACATATCCATGATACATGATACATATCCATGATACATATCTATGATACATTATACATATCCATGATACATATCCATGATACATTATACATATCCATGATACATGATACATATCTATGATACATGATAAAGATCCATGATACATATCCATGATACATATCCATGATACATGATACATGATACATATCCACGATACATGATATATATATACCTATACATGATACATATCAATGATACATATACGTATACATGATACATACACATGATACATATACATGATCCATATACATATACATGATACATATACATGATATATACATGATACACGATATATATACATGATACATATACATATACATATACAGGATACATATACATGATACATATACATGATACATGATACATATCCATGATACATATCCATTTTTTCAACGTTAATCAGTAGTAATTTGGAAATTATCCAATGTATGTATGTAATAACTTTATAAAAATGCTGACTCACTAAACATGCTCTATAATCGCTTGCCGTCTTGCCCTAAATTGTGTCTGGTTGTATCAGGTCATCCCATAACTTCTGTCCGGATGCATCACTAACAACATAGGAAGGCAACCGGTAAGAGTGATGTCAGTAGTTCTCAGAAGGCCTACTTGATTTGCAAAATAATGTAGGTGCTTCTAAAGTATAATGGTCCCCAGGAATGTTGCTGCTTCTAAAGTATTACGGTCCCTTCCCCAGGAACGTTGGTGCTTCTAAAGTATAACGATCCCTAGAAATATTGGTGCTTCTATAGTATAACGGTCCCCACAAATGTTGATGCTTCTAAAGTATGACGCTCCCCCAGGAATGTTGGTGCTTCTAAAGTATAACGGTCCCTAGAAATATAAGTGCTTCTCCAGTATAGGGACCAGGGGTGCTTCTACAGTATAGGACCCAGCATCTGGGGTACTTCTAAATTTAGAACCCGGAGGCCTCTGCAGAATAGGGACAATGGGTGCTTCTCCAGTGTAGGGACTAGGGGTGCTTCTCCAGTATAGGGACCAGGGGTGTTTCTACAATATAGGACCCAGTACCGGGGGTGCTTCTACAATATAGGACCCGGAGGCCTATGAAGAATAGGGACCATGGGTGCTCTGCAGTATAGCGGCCAGGGGTTCTTCTACAGTATAGGACCCAGCACCAGGGGTGCTTCTACAATATAGGACCCGGAGGCTTCTGCAGTATAGTTCTTTGATATGACTGAGGCACCTCGGAAATTTTTTTTTCTTTCTTTAACTGAAAATATTTCTATGTATGGGGAAGGGTAAAAAAAAGATTTTCTTTCGAGGGGGGTTAAATTGTTTTTTTCTTTTAAATTAAAAATATTTCTAAGTATGTGGGAGGATGAAAAAAAAGTTTTCTTGGGTGGTACCAAAAAAATATAGTATGCACACTAGGGCGGCGACAGGTACGAATATAGTATGCGCACCGGCCCGGCGATAGGTATATACATAGTATGGGCACTGGGGTGGCAATAGGTACGTATATAGTAGTGCATAGGGGTGCCTATAGGTACGTATTTAGCATTCACACCGGGGTAACGATAGGTACGTATTTAGCATTTGCACCGGGGGCGGCGATATGTACATATTTAGTATTCGCACTGAGGCAGCGATATGTACATATGTAGTATGCACACTGGGTCGTCGATAGGTACGTATATAGCATGTGCACATGGACGGCAATAAGTACGTATACAGCATGTGCCACGGGCCGGTGATATGTATGTATTTAGAATGCGCTCCGGGGCGGCGATCGGTACGTATATAGCACGCACAGTGGGGCGGGGATAGGTACGTATATAGCATGCGCAACGGGGAGGCGATAGGTACGTATATAGCACGCGCAACGGGGCGGCGATAGGTACGTACTCAGCATTCGCACCGGGTGGGCGATAGGTATGTATTTAGCATTCGCACCGGGGCGGCGATAGGTACGTATTTAGCATTCAGGGGTTGCGATAGGTACGTATGTGCACATGGGCGGCAAAAAGTATGTATATAGCATGTGCACCGGGCCGGTGATAGGTATGTATTTAGCATCCGCTTCGGGGCGGCGATCGGTATGTATACAGCACGCGCAGCGAGGCGGCGATAGGTACATATATATAACGGGCACCAGGGCGGCGAAAGGTACGTATTTAGCATTCGCACCGGGGCAGCGATAGGTACGTATTTAGCATTCGCACCAGGGCAGCGATATGTACATTTTTAGTATTTGCATTGGGGCAGTGATAGGTACTTATGCACTATGCACACTGGGGCGGCAATAGCTACATATTTAGCTTTCGCACCGGGGTGGCGATAAGTACGTATTTAGCATTTGCACTGGGGCGGGGATAGGTACGTATTTAGCATTCGCACCGTGGCGGCGATAGGTACTTATATTGTATCTGCACCCAGGGCTGCGATAGGTACTTATATAGTATCTGCACCAGGGTTGCGAAAGGTATGTATATATTATGTGCACTGGGGCGGCGATAGGTACGTATATAGTATGCGCACCGGGGTGGCAATAGATACGTATATAGTATGAACACCGGGGCGGGGATAAGTACCTGTATAGAAGGCGCAGACAGATGGGGTACTTTTTATAGAAATAAGTCATACTATTGCCCTCGGAAACGTAGGATGAAATGGTGGGGAAGAAACAGCTTTCGCAAAAGGCAAAATCAGAAAGTAGCGGTGAAATGGGGCGACCAGGGAATAGAAAAGTAGAAAGATAAAGAGACGGCTATAGAGAGAGGGACAGAAATAGAAGTTTTAATATAAAGATGTTACACACGAGATTTTTCTTCAATTATATGTTTTTATGACCCCGAGCAACGCCGGGTAGCCCCGCTAGTATATATATATATATGTATATATATATATATATATATATATATATTAGTACTTCATGTATCCACATAGAATATTATAAGGAGATATATGAAAATATATATGGCAATCAAGCTGGATTGCCATATATATTTACATTGCTTACTACCTAGCTCTACTTACGTAACGAGCACTGTTGAAGTAAATACTGAAAACTGACACATACAAAATGATATCTCCTTATAATATTTTATGTGGATACATGAAGTACTAATATCTAGCTCCTCAAACACTTGAGCACTCTCACAAGAATTTATTTCACCACTAAAAAATAATATGGAAAAAATTAACTTAGAAACATCACTTAAAAATATCCCAACACCTAGCAAGCATGGATACATTATTAAATTAATTTAAAAAACGGACGAACTAATACGCCGAATGCGATGGCGAGCACACTTCATTAACAATAAAAGTAAACACGTAGATACAAAAGAATCCTACGGATTCAAAAGCCTAAAAAACGCTAAACCAATAGATCTCATGACTAGCTTTGAAAATGACCTCTTTAATGTTATTAAAAACTTAGAATTTCGCAAACAACAGAATAATTTCCAAAAACAATTACACACCATCGTTAAAAACATAAACAACTCTAAAAAAATATTCGTAAAAGCGGACAAAACTAGAAACTTTTACAAAATAGATAAACAAGAGTATAACAAACTACTAACAGAAAATATTACAAAAACTACAAAAAACTAGATACAAGCGAACATAACTACATAGATATAATAAATACTGAAAGTAAACAAATCACAGATAAACTAAACATTAGCAACAAAGTTAGTAAGGTAAAACCTAAGGAAGCCTATATCTTATTGAAAGACTACAAAAGTAACTTTAACAATAACCCCAACACTCGCTTAATTAATCTGACCAAACCAGAAATATGAAGAATCAGACAAACAATTCTATCTAGAATTAATAAACAAATAGAAAAGACCTAGAATTAAACCAATGGGTGAATACTGCCGACGCAATCACTTGGTTTAACAGTATAGAAAATAAGAACAATTGTACCTTCTTACAATTCGACATAGCGGACTTCTACCCATCCATATCAGAAGAACTCTTCAATATCGCCCTAGAATTCGCCTAGATATATACTGATATATCAAAGGATGAAATTCACATCATTAACAAATGTAGGAGATCAGTTTTAATCAACAGCGAGGACCAATGGATTGAAACGAATATGACAAACTCCTTTGATTTGGCCATGGGTGCCCTTGACTCTGCGGAGGCATCTGATATTGTGGGGTTATTCATTTTATATACACTCACAAATATATTCGATAATACGGATATCGGCCTTTATAGAGATGATGGATTACCGATAATAAGAGACTCCAACAAAGTCAAGGGAGAAAACTTCAAGAAGATTATACATATGGAAATGAAAAAACTAGGCCTAAAAGTAGAAGTAATGGCTAACATAAAAACAACAAACTTTCGAGAAGTCACATTAAACTTAAGTAAAAACACTTACGAACCATACCTAAAAGATAATGCCACCCCAATATACGTACACCCAAAGTCTAATCATCCCCCTTCAATCATAAATCATATCTCGAATTCCATCGAAAGTATGCTTATCAACAATTCTAGCAACGAAAGCGTTTTTAAAAAATCAATCAACATTTACAATACAGCCATAAAGAATAGTGGTTACCATAATACCGAAATTAAATATAAAAAAACAGGACACAAATAATTACAACAAAATTAAAAATAAAAACAAAAGAAAAAGAAATATAATCTACTATACCACTCCCTATAACCAGATGCTAAAAACTAAACTAGACAAAAGATTCCTAAATCTGATTGAAAAAACACTTCCCCGTAACCAACCCTCAACATGAAATATTCAATAAAAATAATCTAAAACTATCCTACAGCTGCTGTGAAAACCTAGAAATGATAATTAAGGCACACAACAACAAAATACTAAAAGACAACAACAGAGAAGAAAAAAATAAACAAAGGGGAAAATATAACAAAAATAACACTACGAAAAACAAAAATATTAACAATACTAATAGAAATAAACAAAACACTAATAATAACCACCCGAATAGAAACGAAAAAGTTAGCAATGAAGAGAAAAGATGTAACTGCATAAATCGTAAACTTTGTCCACTACAAAATAAATGCCTAACTAAAAGTGTTGTATATCAAGCAACGATATTTGCCAACGAAAGACCAAATAACAAGAAATACTACGTGGGTATGACATCCCTAGACTTTAAGACCAGATAATAAGACAACAAAAGCACATTTAAAAACAAAGAACGTCGAACTAAAACAGCACTAGCAAACCATTATTGGGAGCTCAAAGAAAATTGACACTCACCAATAATTGAATGGAAAATAGTAAGACAGGCCAGTACATGTAGAAACTTAGACGACCCGTGTAGATTATACCTGAATGAAAAACTCGAAATCCTAAATTTTAAAGATCCCCGAAACCTATTAATCTCTAGAAGTGAAATAGCAAGCACCTGCTTACACAGAAATAAATTTACCTGAAGGGTGATATATAATAGATAAAATAAATAAATAAATAAATAAAAATAAAGGAAACAGGATATAGTAAAAACCATTGTTAACAAAAATAGGAGCGTCACCAACAAGGCCTTTGTTCGAGGGAAGCCCAACGATTGGCTGAGGGAACAACAAAGAATCTGATTGGTTAACTAGCAAGCCATGTATATGTTAAAACACCTCACAAAAATAACACCATGCATTTAGCCTGACGATTCCCCCCGGTGATTAAACACGGCAGATACTGTGTAGCTTGATTGCCACATATATTTTCATTGCTTACTACCTAGCTCTACTTACGTATCGAGCACTGTTGAAGTAAATACTGAAAACTGACACATAAAAAAGTATATCTCCTTATAATATCTTATGTGGATACATGAAGTACTAATATATATATATATATATATATATATATATATATATATATATATATATATATATATATATATATATATATATATATATATATATATATATATATATATTGTGCCGGCAGAAGGAATTTGTCAGATCGCGAAATCCTTTTGGGGATTTTTTAACCCTTTCTCTTCTTTTTCCCCCTTAACGTAGTGCCTTTTAATCGTTTGTTTAACGAAATCATTAAATTCACTTCTTTTTATCGTTCCATCGTTAATGTTGGCACATTCAATTCTCCGTTTGCTTGTTCTTTCGACAATATTATTGATCAAAACTATCGATTTTCTCCTTACGACATGATAGTCGAAAAGGCCTTTGAGAGATTTCTGCGAATCTTTTATGAATGCATTTATAAGTGTTGTACCTCGAAACATTTATTCATATATATATGTGTATATATATATATTGTTTAGTCATTTAATTTGTAAATACATTTATTTAAAATTACATTCTAAGTTATTTTTGCGTAAAATAAGCATAACTGATGATCGTGAATTTTTATATATATATATATATATATATATATATATATATATATATATATATATATATGCGACCATCCGAGAGCGAAAGCTTGAAACGCTGGCGTATGTAGGTAAACATCTTATATTATTTATTCAAATTCATATTGTTTGCATATATATATATATATATATATATATATATATATATATATATATAACGTACACGTAAAATCTAAACACATTACTAAACTTAATGAAATATACATTCAAAGGCCGTTTTCAGGTGTTCGTTAACCCCCGCATTAAGTACAAACTAGTGTTACAGCATGTTCGGTGGGGTTAGTCTATCATAACTATAATAGCAGGAATGTTTAGCAGTTCGCTTCAGGGTTCGGTGGCGAGCGGTTAATTCAATAATAACCCTCACAATTCATTAATTGTTCCAGCCTTAGCTTGACTTGATAAGAAAATATATTTCCCTTTTTTTATTAGAATATATCTGATTCTTACCAAAACATCAGCTTAAATCATTCCCCCGTTCTATTATAAAATATCTTCCATTTGTTCCTTCAATCCCGTTTATATTTTCTTCGTCGTGATTTATAGCCATCCAAACATAACCCAACAAATTCAACATTTGAATTAATCTTCCTTTTTCTAATTCAAATAATGGTAATGTTCAATGTTGGGTGGACTGCAACTGGAACGCGTGTAACAATGGAGGGATTAGCGGACAAACGACTAGTCCAAAAATAATTTGCGATGGAATACAAACCAAAATAAACATGTAAACAATATCGCCGTCAACGTATATTTTCAGAAAGTTTAGTGGCAAGAAATTAGATTTTTAAAAACTCCATAATCGTTGGCTCATGCACATTCATGTATCATTACGTGTATACTAGCTGAAGTACATGTACATGGATTGGTTCCAAATAATGGGACCTTACATAAACATAGCCACATTATAAATCCGATTCACCACACTTAATTTTCAAAAACATTCGGAAGTCTCTCATACATGAAGTCATTTTCATTTTTACATTCACCGCCGGAAGTTGCTAACTTCTATAATTGGAGAGCTCTAAGATTTATCTCACGGTATAAATTAATAACTGACATCGTACACCGTTTGACGTATTATTTTAATATTATTATCTTTTTTTTTATAAATATATATATATATATATATATATATATATATATATAATTTTCTTTTTAAAGATTATAATTTTCTCTTTTTTTTATAATTGATAGAGTTTATTCGGGGGGGGGGCTTTTTATATTTTGTAGATGAAGAAGATAGGTGTGTTATTCTATTAATATAAGAAAATGATTTATTTTGTTTATTTGAATGTATTTATATACTTATTACATAATTTATTTATCTTAACAGCAATGCTGTAATATTGCCTATAAAAGCGAATGTTAATGGGGCATGCAGTATAAATATATAACACCTCATCTGCGGAGTCAAATATAAAGGGAGTAATTGTAAATGCATATACCAAGTATGTTGTTTTACTGATGATTCTTTAATCTATATATTTTTAACTGATTCAAGTTTACTTAGAATCGTGTTAATGTGATGTGCGTGGGATGAGGTTAAATACGAAGTATACTATATCATATATTATATTATAAATGAGGAATTCAGTACAAGTCTATCATTAAATTAAGGTCCTAACCTAGAGATGAATAGAGCTCCTTAAATTCGACGATTTCCAATGCCCCTCTCCGTGGCCCAGATGTTAACTTTGATAAGTCTGTTAGTGTGTTTGCATGTGTCAAGGTGTTTGAAGAATGATGATGCCTGTGGTTGTGTATGTTCCTTAATCCTGATATGTAGGGGTCTCATGGTACTACCTATGTAAAGTTTGTCGCAGGTGGTGCATTCTAATCTGTACACTGTATATATGCGGTGACAAATGTCCGTGGTATTCATTGGACAGTTAGCTAGGGTGCACTGTGTTGTGTATATTGGTGTTTACGCGTAGCTAGCTGCTTTCTTAGTGATGGACCCCGGTGGGCAAGCTGTATATTCAAGCCCTCTCTTCTAATGGCCTTGCGGATTGCTGTTGTGATATTATCACTGCGGTGAAGCAGTTTAAAGAAGCAGGTGTTGGCTGTAAAGCGTATCATCCGTTTTTTATGGTTCTCCAGGTGCTTGATTGTTGTGTTGGGGTATCCATCCAAGTCCAGCACCTGATGGAATTGCCTAGTGCATGCGGTTTTGTCTGCTAATACACTAGACTTGTCCCGGATGCGTGTTATTTCATTCATCGCATATCCTATTTTGACTCTTAGAGGGAGGGCCGACTTGTAAGGCACAAAGATGTTTCTGCTAGCTGCGTCCCTGTAGAATTTTGTTATAAGAGCTCTCTCATCAGAAATCTTACGGTTAAAATCCAGAAATGATAGGGATCCAGAAGCATCAGGGTGTTCAACAGTGAACCGAATATATGGGTCTGCATTAGAGAATGTGGTGTAAATATTCTCAGCTTCCTCCCGTGATGCTGTTATGATCAGAACGTCGTCGACGTATCTCGAAAGGAATATAGCTGATTAGCAGGTGTCAAGCCCTTGACGCTCCAATCTATCCATATACGATATAGCAAGTAATGGTGAGGGACTGGATCCCATTAGAATCCCTGTTATTTGTCTGTAAGTAAGTTGTCCGAAGGTGAAATATGTATTGTCAACTATTATTTGTAATAGTTCGTGAATATCAGTGGCCGTGAGGCCAAAGCAGTAAAGGTCGTTGGAAGAGATGTGGTAAGTAATTAAATCGACCATGCGATGTGCAGGTACTGAGGTGTTAAGAGTGACGACATATAAGCTGAAGTCTTAACTGCTGTGGTTGAAGTGTATGTAGACGGCGGATGACCTCATCAGCACTATTGACGTGCCCAGGAAAGGTAGAGAGTAGGGGTTTAAGTAGTTGAGAGATGAGATTTTGTATAGAGGTCCTTCAATACTTGATACTATACGCCTAATCTGTGTTGTTGTGTTTGTTTTCTGTGTCTTGATGAGGTGATAAAAAGTAGGGAGTCTACTGTTACTAGTAACTAAATTATATCTGAATTTATTCTGGAGGTTTCTTCTTCCACATATGACAGCCCAGAGGCAGAGTTAATGTGGTCTTGGATTTGCATATAAGAGATGTTACTGACAGGTAAGTTAACAGTATTATTACTTAAGTGTGTGCGCGTTTAGTTGTCGTAAGTTTCATGTGGTATGACACAGAATTATTTTCCTTTGTCAGAAGGTAGGAAGATAAAGTCTTTGTGTTTAAGTCTTTCAAGTGTGAGACGTTGTGAACTCGTGATGTTAGACACAATGCTTGCGTGTTCACGTTTAATGATTGAAAACATGTTGCGTTTCAGTCTAGAGAGCTTAATGTCTAATGCATGGTTGTAAGGTGGTGGGTGTAATGCGTGGTCGAGTTTATATACAGAGAAGTTATCAGTGGTGTTGTTGAGTGTAGTAGTGTTTATTACAGGTATTCCATTTGAGGTGGTAAGCTCCTCTACAGAAATGTGTTTCAATGTTTTACAATGTGTTGTCATTGGCTTTTTGAGTGGTGATGAATTTAGGGCCGACGTTGAGGTATTCTTTTCCATCATGTATGGGGTAATATGTAAGATATGTGACAAGGGTATGCGTGGCTGGGGGTGCGTTAGTGTTGATCTCTAGGTTGTCCTGCCAGGTGTATGTCTGATGTTGTTGCTGTGTAGTAGCCACGTGAACTTGCGCTTGAGTCTATTCCTTTCTATTAGCAGAGAGTGGTGGAAGCATTGATCTATGGCTGCGGTTGCTTTGTTGAGTTTGGATATTGTGGTTTTCATCAGTTTGCCCTTAGTTGTAGTATATTTTTCGATGTGCTTATGTACATATATATAGGCCCGTATATATATATATATATATATATATATATATATATATATATATATATATATATATATATAAGCGTGTGTGTATACACATGTATATATATGCATGTATATTTGTTTACAATATATATATATATATATATATATATATATATATATATATATATATATATATATATATATGCTATTTATCTTCCTCCCACAGCGGTAAGATGTGGCACAAAGTCGGGATAGTAGGATTTGAAAAGCCAGCGCTCGAGAAGCTGATCTACAAAGTATCTCTTGACAGCCTCATCGGTATTCCCCAGTAGGAGCGCCTGAGGCAGTAAGCTATAAACTTACTCTATACCAAAGAGGGGGGGCAAAGCCTGGGAGGGAAGACTTCCTAGAACTGCACAGGACAAACACACAGGCCGACGGAATAAAGCCACGAAGTACAAGCTGACACCGGTCTATAGGGCGCAGTATCCATCGGAACAGATACTACACTATGATCTTGGTCAAATATATATATATATATATATATATATATATATATATAAGTTTTTGTTTGTGTTTGTTCTTTTTTATGTAATTATTTGAGTTGTCGGGCTTGCGATCATTTGTTCTACTGCAGTTTGAATAAGAACTCGCCATATTAGGAAACGTTGTTGACTCGCATCTGTTTTCATCAGGCACGTGATGTGGTCACAAATAAAAAAAAATGATGAATTTGTTAAAGAAGTCGATTTAGAAAGGTTTTAGAAACATTTTTCAATAGCCACCCTACCCTCGTATAGAGCGTGTTTCGTGTTGGGTTTACGTAAATGCAAAAAGATGTGTGTATTAATTGATAGATATGAATGAAAACAGATGTGACATGAAAAGAGGTAAAAGTTTTAAATTCATAGAAAGCTGAAACTTACTGACAAACGATTACTAAGAAAGAAAGATGGGCGTGCAAACATTTTTCTAATGCCAAGGAAATACAGCTTAACCAAATCAGGTAGGTATCCATCTAGTTTCGATGTAACATTGAAGCTGGGAATTCTGACAACAGCGACAACAACACGAAAATATATGAAACCCTCATCAAAATCACTCTGGAATCTTCACCAACCTACTCACATCTCTGTCCGAGGGCTGGTCACATTGCTTACTTACTCCACAAAAAAATGTCTGTTGCATTCGTCGACTTCAGACTTCAGGGTCAGGTGACTGACATTTGTCAAAATTAGGCGGCAACTCATTCCCAAAGGTCACTCCTTGTGTCACAATGAAACTGGCCGACTTTTTCCCCTTTTTTTAGAGCTGTTAGGAACTTTAATTTCTGATTCTACCCCGCCCCCCCCCGCCAGACAAAATTCCCTCTTCATTCGAAAGACTCATTATGCCATGAAAATAAAATGATAAAGTTGATGAGACAAGTCAATACGGTTTTTCGAAATGACGAGGAGAGCCCAATGGATGCTTGTAACAATCCCCATACGCGCCACTCTTTACACTACCTAGGGGCACATCTTACTTGTGGGAGTAAGATAAAAACTGGCCTTGTGCCTAACTCCTGGAGAGGAGTAAATCAATATTCTTTACACTAATGAGTTATACTTATCAAGGGTGAACGCTATTCGAGGATAATTCTTAATGCGAGTGGCAGGTGGACGATACAGAAAGTACTATCAGAGAAGTGTAAACAATGAAGTAATAGACAACATTAGTGTTCGTTGATATTTGATATGAAAACTGCTACGTTGCAGGATGTAGTGAAACAGACCAACCGCAACGTGTCTCACAGACAGAAGATTTCAGAAAGACCTGTTGGTTTTAGACATGTATATTTATATTTCTCTCATATCGAGAAATCTATTCACATAATTATTTTACGCAACTCTTAAAATATTAAGTTACCCGAATCTTTCTCTGCATCTGGTCGAGTACATGATTATTAATAAAGGCTACAGTTGGAAACCATCGTATGAACAAAAGAACATGTGTGTTTCTGCGTCCTTTGAATGAGACAGACTGCTTGTGATAACGCTATATCCAGAATCATGATTTTCATACTCTGCTTATTCGCATCTACAAACATGCCAAAGTCTAGACACTTTCTGACAAATTTAAATTAATATTCCGAATGATTTTTGCTACATTGTTTTTATATATATTTGTGGTACAAAACTTAATTTTGTTTAAATCTGTATTAGGGAATTTAATCAACTTATCAGGTCAATGTGTACCTGGTGTTAAGCTCCGTTGAGCAAGCATCATAACTGGTCATCTTCCCCTTCCATTCTTTGATTTTTTCATTGATCATGTGTAAAAATAAACACGGTATTTACATAGAAATAATAAAGTTTTGTACCACACAACTAAAATAAATATTTTAAGACCAGATACACACCCGAACTGATCAGTAGATTTTATTTCATACTACAAATAAAAACTACAATAAGAACAGTTCAGGTGAACTTTAGCAATAAATCATGCCATCCTTTTATTTCGTTTCGAATTAAAAGAGCAAATTCACATCTTCCACAAAAAAATAAGATGCTAATATCTCCAATATTTTATCAACACTTACGTGTAATCATGGACGACTCAATTCAAAACATTATGAGTTATGGAGTGAACCTATAAGCACTTTGTCGTTTTTCGACACAATGTGCTTTATATGGGACGTTGCTTTAATTAATGAACGTAGCCTTTCGAAGTTAACGTTAAAATAACGGAATTAGCTTCAACATTATTTTTTTTAATTCGGTTGTTCGGCGAACACTGATATTAGGAAGAACGTCCTCAATAATTATTTCTCTCAGTCCTCTCCACTTGAGCCTATATTTCTCTTACATAGTTTTTATTTCTGCATTCCTTCTACAATTCCGAAACGGAAAAAATAACTACTCTGAATTCGAAGTCTACTTGCCTTAATTAGCCAGACTCTCACCTATTTCCGACTCTAACTTCATCGATCTTAAGGGTAAATCAAAGGACTTCGCTCATTCGTACGCAAATACACCGGTCTCTTTTGTGAGAAATAAATGGCGAAAATAAATTGTTAAATGGGTTAATCAGACTTATTAGTTCTATCCGTCCAAGCTTCTATGCTATACCTAAAACCCATAAAGACGATAGAATTCTCACAACATAACGTAGCAAAATGGCTAGCCACTATTTTAGCACTAGTTATGGAACGTTATAGTTATTTTTGTATGAAATATTTATTTTCATTTTATGATTTTATACAAATTATTCATACACTGGTAAATGTATGTGTCTGTTTTATATATCAAGTCTCTACCTGGGTTCCCCTTATTGAAGAGATTAATATATATGCAGATGCCTTATATCGTAGTCAATTATCCTTTTATCCCAGAAAATATTTGGGCGCGATTAATTAAATTTGCCACTATGTCTGTTGAATTCAGTGTTAACGAAATTATGCAAAGACATATTGATTGGGTGTCTATGCTTTCTTCCTTGGGGCCGGCATTGACCAACATAGTTGTTGATTTTCATGAAAAAGATCTAGT
The DNA here is from genome assembly GCA_963556195.1 of Sepiola atlantica. Classification (NCBI taxonomy): domain Eukaryota; kingdom Metazoa; phylum Mollusca; class Cephalopoda; order Sepiida; family Sepiolidae; genus Sepiola; species Sepiola atlantica. The sequence continues at coordinate 37,779,151 of OY744527.1, read as the reverse complement.
ATCTTGTTTTAAAAGTCCTGACGTTTATTTTCGTTATGTTGACGATACCTTTTGTTTGTTCAACGTTAAAACCAAAATGTACATTATTTTCACGTCCCTAAACAATATTCATCAAGCTCTCCAGTTTACCTGAGATAATTAAACTAAGTTTTCGCTTTCATTTATAGATGTGTTAGTAAAACTTCCTCTGGTAATCTTACTACAGTATACTGCAAACAAACTTGTAATTGTCTCTACACTCG
>OY744527.1:37726409-37773909 GCA_963556195.1 Sepiola atlantica | reverse complement strand
GCGAACGTCGTTCACAGATACATTTTGAATCTGTAAGCATTCATTTAGTCCGATTAGGCCACGAAGAAGTTTCACGTTATATTGGATAAATTAAGTGATATTCATACTTAAGTGGCGAGTGTAGACACCTAAACATTCGATAGCACTCGACGAAGATTTTCTAAGTGAATGTTTATTATTTAATCTTTCCGTCAATGCTCAACTTTCAATTTTCATTGGAAAGGGGCTTATAAATAATATTAAATCATGTTTAATATTTTACCTACGTACGACGTCATTTTGAGCTTATGCCTCTTATCAGCGCAGGGAAAAAACAATCTCAGACAGTCATAGAGCGCGAATCCCGTTCACAAATAGATCTTGAATCTGTAGGCGTTCATTAGGCCACGAGGGGTTTTCACGTAATAACGGAGACATTATGTGATGTTTACACTGAAAGCGGCGTGTGTAGGCACCTACACATTCGATAGCACTCAACGTCAAAATCAGAGCATTGCAAATATATAAATATATATATATATATATATATATATGTATAATATATATGTATATATATATATATATATATATATATATATATATATATATATATATATATATATATTTTAAAGACAGAAGGATGAAGATAAAAAATTGTATAAAATTGTATAAAATTATATAAAGTTACACAAAATTAATATAAATGTTATTACATCGAAATAACGGAGTACGAATCCATACGGACCAAGTGGGATATTTTAAACCCTCTACCTTTACTTGAAACCCTGTAAAAATTGTAAAAAAGTGTTCTCCAATTCTACAAACTTTTGCTATTTTGCTACCTGCACGATAGTGCCCCCTGTTGTCTTCGAAAATGGCTACTCAATACTGCTAAATGATTCCTTCCCGGCCATTTATTTCCTTATTTCTTCATCCCCAACCTCTCTAGTTTTAGTCTTCAATTTTCCAAAGTGAAATGGAACTAGGTAATGCATAATTATTATAAATAGCACATTACCAAATGTAATCCTCTCACGAAAAGTGTTTTATTTTTAAAAACAATGGTTTAAGGATTAATGTAACTCCTTGCATATGAACTTTCGATGTAATAAAATTTGTATTAATTTTGTGTAAGTTTATATAATTTTATGCAATTGTTTATCTTCTTCTGTCTTTAAAATTGAGTGCTCAACTCAACGTATTGAGCTATCGGGCCATCACTTTATGTATTTTTTAGGCGAGACTTTTAATGCAATATTGTCTACGGACACCACTTGTAGCATAAGTTACATGTTATTAAACTTAATCCATACATTACGGAATTTGTCTGTTTTGGAAATATATATATATATGTATACATATATATATATAGTCTCGGAAGTTTCTCAACCATTAAAACTATATAAAAAAAACAAAAAAAACAAAACTTATAGTCTCAAGTCTTCCAGTGGAAAATCACTCATGTAAGTCAATTTATTTTTTACAGTTATTATATTAGTTAGTTTCTAACACTATTTTAAGGGATCATCAGTTGTTTACCATGAAAAACTGTTTCGGGAATTTAAAAACAAGACAGTATTTAATTTCATGTTGATCAGACCCCACTTCCCTTAAAAGACAAAAACATAAACGTTCCTTATACTAAATTAACGTTTTGTTCCATATAAATGTTTTGCTAACTTATATTAGTTATTTAAGACACAACAAAAAAAAAGTTATTTACCTGTGCTGTTCGTCTGTCTAATAAGATTTATCCGTTACTCACAAAAACGTTGCTGCATTTTAAAGTGTTTGGACGAATCCATGACACTATTATTTAAGTGATTAATGTATTATTTTTAGTTTTATATTATAAATATAAAAAACATCAACACATCAAAACATAAAAGATAAATAAATAAATATGTATATACATATATATATATATATATATATATATATATATATATATGTATATATATATATACATACACACATACATATATATACCTTTAGTTCCTCCTTTTCTCCCTCGTCCTACTTTGTTGTCCATCTCCCCGTTGTTGTCAACCTCAAATAAATATTAATCTTCCTTGTTCACTTTAGTTTTTCTAATCTGCGTTCACAACTGTCGACTTTTTTCTTTTCTCATTGTTTCAAATCTGCGTCTATAAGTTAACCGTTAATTTGTTCTTTTTTTCTTTCTTTTTCTTCTTCTTCTTTGCCAACTCCCGGTGTTTAAAATCGGCGTTCATAACTGTCGGTTTTCTTCTTTTTCTTCTTTTTTTTCTTTTTTAACATTTCTTTCTTTCTTTCTACTGTATTTTTCATTGTTTTTTTTATTATAATTAGCAGATGTGTTATATATATACGTTTATTCATATTATATTATTTCTATTTATATATACTATGATTTGTTCTATCAGTTTATTTTGATTAATTTGATAAGATTTAAAAGCATCAGGATATATATATATATATGTATATATATATATGTATATATATATTAATGATATTTTATAAATAAAGATAAATTATTTATTACTTATATACATCGATGTTTCATGTTTACGCAATCTTCAGTGCAGGAAGCTAATTCTCGACGGTCAGCTGGCGCGAACTCCGATCACAAATCGCCACTGATTCGCAGTCAAGAGACTTATACTTTGATCACAAAATAGCTTGGAAGTAAGGAAAAAATGTAACTTTTGTAAATGCTAATGTATATATATATATATATATATATATATATATATATATATGAATAAGGCACGAGAAAAACGTAAGACGTCAACCCACAGCCTGTTGACATCTAATATTTATGAAAGTTCAAGTATAAGCAACTCACATAAAAGTATTGTTATTCCCCATAATTAGAGCACATTGACATCGCTGTTAGATCTCATAATAGCGGCTTAACGCCACAAACACAATTTTAAATTCAAAGCACATAATCCCAGGCGTATAATGTCTGCTTTTATAATGTGTTGCCATAATAATTTGTTTTTGATTTCGCTTTATTTATATTCAAACGCTGATATGGATGAAATTAAGTATGTTTATACCCTTAAAAAACTTATCCCTACTCCCCTACCTACTACGGTAAAAAGTTAAACCGCCTGAATAATATAGAGAACCTCATAAAAAAGATGCGATGTAAAACGTATTTTGAAACAACGATAATGCCAGCAACAACAGAGGGGAAAAACCTTTGGATTCAGAGCCAGAAAGTGTCCACAACAATTCAGGCGAACTTGATAACTTCTAAACAGATCTCACTGACCTAGTCAAAAACATAAACTTACATAATAAAATGGACGCATTCTAAAGCAAACCAAAAGAAGAGATAAACACTATAAAATGTAATCAAACAATTTAATAGCAACCGATAAAACTAGAAATATATGTGAACTTAAACTTCAACAACACAGCAAACTTAATGAAAATATACCAAAACATACACAATTGAAACAACCAACACAGAACTAGAAACAAAAAGAAATCGTAAGCAAAGCAAATCTTGACGAACGCATAAACTTTTTACAAAAATAACAATCCTTCAAGATGCTTGAACACCACAAAGATAACTTTAGAAACGATTACAATTCAGATAGAAAAATAATTGTCGTTAATATGAGAAGTGCCATGCTGAAGGTAACTAATAAGAAATGAAATAAAACGGGAAATACACCTAAACTACTAGCGCTGTCAATTATATTATCCGACGGGTCGTAGACATCGCTGGCTTCCCGTCGATTCTCAACTATGGGGCCTCGACACTTTTGATTGCCAATGGCTCGACGACCTGTCGGTGTTTCTTTGCAACGGAAAGTCGCTTATATGAGATGCTACTTGTGTCGAAACGGTTGCGCTCGCGTCATTGACATAATCAGCAACACACCCTTGATATGCATCAGCATCAGAGAAGGACCAAAAACAATCAAAATATGCCGGTTTTTCGACATCTTTGTATTCCAACCAATCTCTCTGGAGACAAGTGAGGGCATAGTTCATGCCCCGCGCGACTTCCGCATTAGACTCTGAATGGCGCGCCCTACATGTAGTCCAGGCAAAATAAGGTTCGACTTGGAACAAATTGCAACATAATTTTTTTCACCACCAGGCATTCTCATGAGGTGTCTAGAACATCATACTAAAAGTCCTAAGAAATCAACGTTGAGGAAATATGTCTAATTTGCATAAATCCAAGATGGCCGGCAATTTTCGATAATTTGCCACATCTCCGCATTTAGATGTCATAATTGAGTGATTTGAAGTGCTAAAATGGTGTTTTTGAACACAAGGATTTACGTGGAATAGGTTACATCTTTATTGGATATAGAATTTATAGCCAAAAATCCAATATGGCCAAAAGATATTGAAAAATGTTCATATGAGTGGTATCCGAAACATAGGCAAACTGAAATGTGACTGTTTTGCTGCCTCATGTGACTAACTCTTGACTACCTTTATATTATAACTTTATTATAACTTACTAACTCTTGACTAACTTTATATTATAACTTTTTATATTTAACTATTTATGTTATAACTTCATATATTATTTTTCTTTCTATTCCAGGGTAATTAATCTGAGATTCAGCAAACATTGACAATGGAGAAGTGTCGCATCTGTAATGAATCAATCTCTGACGGAAAGGCGACAGCTGTTCTTCGAACAAAAGGCAGCGATGGCGTGAATCATGCAAGTAGTCAACGTGGTAGCGATTTGGTAGTGAATCCAGGAGAGACACTACACGTAGAATGTCGCCGCAACTATTGCAAAGCAGAAAACATTGCACGTGACCTAGCAAGGCAGCAACAACCACCAAAACCCCGCTGTGAGCTCCGTTCTGAACTACACTTCAATTTTCAAGAACACTGCTTGTTGTGTGGACAGTCAGCTAAAACTGGTAGGAAGCAAAGAGAACTGGGTGTTTTCCCAGTTAGGACAGAAGACTTTCAGAAGAGTATCCTTCAGGTTTGTCATTTTAGAAATGACGAATGGTCTGCAACAGTATTAAGCAGAATAGCATCGGTGAATGACCTACACGCAGCGGATGCAATGTATCACCAGCAGTGCAGTAGCAACTTTAGGACAGGGAAAAACATTCCTACTAAGCACTCTTTAGACACCAGTAGTACTGGAGACAAATCAAAGAGGCTCAAACTCGGAAGGCCTGAGATAGACGAGAGAACGTCATCGAACAAGTTTTGATGAGAAGTATAAAGACGCATGGGGGCCTAACTCGAGGAAAAGGGATGACAGAGACTCAGCGCTTACTGTGGGTCCTATCCATGCCAGCATGCGCAAACATCAACGATGCAATGCAGAAGTTCAGCGGGGTCTCCTACGAAACCAGCGACCAACACAAAGATATTTCGAAGGCTAGACAGGCCAGAGATGTCAAGGACACCCTCGATCTTATCAGCTATCTGAAGGAAAGAGATCCATTCAAGGAGAATACCTCACTTCACAACATTGCTAATGGCATGGCCGCTCAGGACGGAGTCAATGTTGACCAAACAAAAGAAATTGGAGAAAAGATTCTTGTGAGCATGGCAGGGAAATCTGTGGAAGAGTTCACCTTCCGAAAAGCCGATGAAGCAATGACACTTGTATCCAGATCAACTGTCAAAGTCAGAGGGGAATCTTTAGTAGTGGATCCACAATTGGTGTTCCAGCGACTGGTAATTGTAGGTGAACGGTGCAAAGACTTGTCAACGTTATTCAAGTTCGAACTTTGTAGCCACCCTCCTGCCTTATTTGACTCGTCATCCCTTCCCTTGCAGGCCAATAAGGCAGTCCTTGCTGATGTTCTGTGGAAGTCTATAGATGAAGAACAACGTGAGCCGAGTGTAGACCAAGTCTAATATGTCCTTGATGGCGGCGCGCTACTCCATCGGATTCCCTGGCCAAGAGGTTCCACATATAATAGTGTGTGTCAGATTTATGTTAGATATGTGACACAGAAATATGGAGCTGCTGTCATTGTTTTCGATGGCTACAAAGATGAACCCACGACTAAAGATGCCACACAACAAAGAAGAACAGAAACCTGCTCTAGTTTGACCGTAAGCTTTGCTGGTGATATGATCATTCAATCCAAGAAGGAGGACTTCCCGAACAACAAGGGAACAAACAGCGCTTCATACATTTTCTCAGCGACAAACTAGAAAGGGCTGGATGCAGCACAGAACACGCAAAGCATGATGCTGATGTCCTCATTGTTCAAACAGCCCTTGCCTCTGCCAGAACAAGAGATACGGTTCTCATTGGTGACGACACAGATTTGTTGGTCCTCCTGTTGTATCACGCTGATATGACCGAAAACGAACTGTTTCTGGCATCAGAGTCAAAGCTAGCCACCAAATCGAGAAGGGTGTGGTGCATAAAGCAGTCGAAAGAGTTGCTGGGTCCTCAGATTTGCGACCATCTGCTCTTTGTCCATGCTATTCTTGGCTGCGATACCACTAGTCGCCTGTTTGGATTGGGAAAAGGTTTGGCAGTGAAGAAGGTGAAGACTGATTCCCTGTTTCGTGAGCAATCAGAGATGTTCCACAAATCAGGGCAAACACCGGAGGACATACCTGCTGCAGGAGAGAAAGCTCTGGTATGACTGTACGGTAGTACCAAAGAGGAAGGACTGGACAGCTTAAGATACAAACGGTTCTGTGACAAGATTTCCAAGAACACATCTTCCGTGGAACCACAAGCTCTACCCCCAACATCAGCAGCTACAAGATTCCATAGCCTCCGTGTCTATTACCAGGTAATGGAGTGGAAAGGAACATGTGTCAACATGAAACCATAAGATTAGGGGATGGCACCTTGTTGACAGAAGGTGCATGCCTATACAGACAGATCAGCCCGCAGCACCACGGGAGATACTGGATGTCATCTGTTGTAGCTGCAAGAAAAACTGCAAAACAAGGAGGTGCACATGCCAAAAATATGGTCTCCATTGCACTGCCGTGTGTAGAGAATGTCGTGGTACAAGTTGCCCTAACTCACAGGTGCCAGATTTGTCAGATGATGTAGACGACGATGCTTAAGCCGGATACCGCAAAGTGGCACAACTGGAATTGACACTATTGAAATTAATATTGATGATCTGTTGTTGAAACACAGGCTTACTGTTGTTCATGAGTATGATAACAAACTTATCTATGGCTACAATTGTGTTTTCCTACATTTCAGTAGGCCCTAGGTTAAAAAATGTACCGAAAAAAATAAAATGTTGAGCAAATACATTCTAATAATAGACATTCTTTCCAGCATATTGGATTTTTGGCTATAAATTCTTTATCCAATAAAAATGTAACCTACTCCACGTAAATCCTCATGTTCAAAAACCCCATTTTAGCACTTTAAATCACTCAATTATGACATCTAAATGCGGAGATATGGCAAATTATCGAAAATTGGCAGCCATCTTGGATTTATGCAAATTAGACATATTTCCTCAACGTTGATTTCTTAGGACTTTTAGTATGATGTTCTAGACACCTCATGGGAATGCCTGGTGGTGAAACAAATTCTGTTGCAATTTGTTCCAAGTTGGGCCCTAAAATGTGCTATATTGCCTGGACTAATGAGACACATTAGCAAAACATCCAATGACACTTCCTGATATTTGGAAAAAATATATTTTTTAAAAGGACATTCTATTAATTAATATTTGCTGTTTTTATCAAGAAACCAATTTTATTAATAAAAATACAATCATCACTACGAACAACAATAGTAATTAATTGTCATAAATTTACGTGAAATTCACAGAAAGTACAATAAAACCAAGCAAACGTGAAGTAGAAAAATGAGCAAGGGAAATCCAAAAAGCACACTAGTTGTTACATACTTGTTCAGTAATATACTAGTTAGGAGATGTAAAAATACGAGTGACAGAAAAAATGTTTGGTTAGTCTTCGTATTAATATACATTTGAAATAAGGTCAAGATTATGGGATTACTTGCGAGGCAGGAGGACAAGGAAGTGCATTTACTTGCGTGTCGGGAAGGAAATACATTTACTTGTGCGACGGAACGGAGGTACGCTTATTTACTTATATATATATATATATATATATATATATATATATATATATATATGCATGAAAATAAGCGAAAGTGTACCTTTACAATTTTTTATTCTCATATTTCATCTCTTGAATAGATTGCTCTATTAAATATATTAAGCTTTATATCATCACGATAGTTTATTATTAAACGATAATTCAATTATCTTTAATTTAAATCAACATTTTAATATATATATATATATATATATATATATATATATATATATATATATATATATATATATATGTATATATATACATATGCACATTCCGTTTCCGTCTTTCTATGTATATATATATATATATATATATATATATATATATATATATACATGAATGAAAGCAAAAGTGTTTTCATTTACACCTTCTATATTAGCATAACACAGGTTACTGTTATTTATATAATTAATCCAGAATAACCTTGCAACACTATATGTATATATAACATGTGAAAACACAAATATGTTTAGGTGTTATTTAATTGTAATTGTACTATATCCGATATATATATATATATATATATATATATATATATATATACGCAATACTTTTGTTGATATTTACAGTAATTCCTTAAAGTTAATAAATACAAAAAGTGAAAAATGACTAACATATTTCTTTAACTTTTTGCAAACAATTTTTTAAGTAAGGCAATTTAAATAAAACTACCTACATACCGAGAAAAATAAGCCAGAGTGCAGAAAAAGGGGAAATGTTGAATGACTACTTGATATATCTGTCCTCTCCTCCCTCTTGTAAGCGGTACCACATTTTATTTATATATTTCTTAAATTTATAGAATAAATTTAAACATAAAAAACTACTCCTCCCAAACACACACACCACCGCTCAGGCGAATTAATATATTTGTTCTTTTATTTTCCCGTTCTAATTTATAATATAATTAAAGTAGATAATTTTGTGACGTAGTAACGAGCTTGATAAGAAAGTAAGTCAGTTTTTATATATATATATATATATATATATATATATATATATATATATATATATATATATATATATATATATAGTGTCTAGAGAACCTTTGCGTCAGATAAAACAAAGAAACAAAAAGCAGTTTACATTCCCAGGGATACTAAATAAATCCAAAATATCAAAATATCATAAGCTGACTTACCGCTGGAAAATTTACAAATATAAAAGGGATTGAAGTATTTAACAGTGAAACAACAACAGTGGACCTGAACTTAAGCGTGAAATATTAAACAGGGATCACCAGCTGTTTACTATGTAACTGTTTCGGAGATTTAAAAACAGGACAGATTTTAAATTTATGGCTCTCCAGTGGTACTGATCAAATGACCACTTCGCCAATAATCAAATGTAGAAATAATTCAGCTCAAATTTAACTTATATATACATACATGAATAAATATATAATAATAATAATAATAATAATAATAATAATAATAATAATAATAATAATAATAATAATAATAATACATTATCTTTAAGACTAAAGTGGGATATAGTAATTTGCATATCAAATAATATGAATTATAACGATAATAATAATAATAATAATAATAATAATAATAATAATAATAATAATAATAATAATAATAATGATAAAAATAATAATTATAGTACTATCTAAACACTATACCCAACAATTAATCTTTGATATGGTAGCTAGAAATACAATTATATGGGAATAAAAATTGCATTTAAATATATATATATATATATATATATATATATATATATATATATATATATATATATATATATATATAGTGTGTGTATTTTTATGTAATTAATTTCATAAAAAATACGGGTTAGGAAGGTAAGGGCGGATAATGATGCTCTTTTCTGCATCATAATAACTTGGGACAATCGAAATAATAGTTATAAAAAACAACGAACGTCGCAATCATCAATAAAAATAATTACATTTATTCATGTTTTTTACTCAACTTTTGAAAGTAAATAAATAGTTTAGTATAAAAACATGAATAAATGCGTTGTCCAGGTTTTCAAAATACTTTTCCAAAATATTCTTCTTATTATTGCCATTTCATCAACGCTTCCAAGTGTGATTTTTCATTTTACCTTATTCACGTAACCGCGTGCTACTCACAGCGGCATATCAACATTAATCGTCGATAACATCAAGACGAATTTCAACTTGACTGCGATAAATATGTCTCCATCAAGAAGGGTTAAACGAAAAAAGAGGAGGAAAAAATATGCTTATACTTTTGACTAGGGTCTATATCACCGAATGTACTCAAGTTTTTTAAAAAATAAATAATTTATTTAAACAAAAAACATTAAAAAATGCGTTGTCCAGGTTTTCAAAATATTTTCTCAAAATATTGTTTTCATTATTTCCATTTCATACAAAGCTTCCAAGTGTGATTTTTCATTCTACTTTATTCACGTAACCGCGTGCTACACACAGCGGCATATCAACAGTAATCGTCCATAACATCAAGACGAATTTCAACTATACTGCGATAAATATCAATAAATGTTTAAATACATGTTTCAATCAAAACGGATTATGTATATATATATATATATATATATATATATATATATATATATATATATATATATATATATATATATATATATATATATATATATATATATATATACATATATATATATATATATATATATATATATATATATATATATATATATATACAGGGTGACCCCCCAAAAACGGGCCCCAAATCTAATTAGGCCCCGTTTCTTAGTGTTTCGTCCGAATGAAAGTTTATTATATTCACAACATCATATCAAAACACTAGGGTATTTGGCCTTTTTTTCCCGTTCTACAGCATGTGTTCTAGATGGACTCCTTTTAGCTCCGTGCATTTCTTGAGGCGCAGAACGAAGTTGTCCATGACGTTCTTACAGACTGAATTGGGAATGGCTCTCATCTCCTCCCTGATGGCTTCCTTGAGTTCCGTGATGGTTCTAGTTTCCTTCCGTACATTCTGTCCTTAAGATAGCCCCAAAGGAAATAATCTGGGGGGCTTAGGTCCGGGCTATGGGGTGGCCACTCAAAATTAGTCTTGAGACTGATCACTCGGCCTCCGAAGTTCTCTTTCGGCCAATCTCAGGACAGGTTTGAGGTGTGAGAACTTGCTCCGTCTTGCTGGAACCAGAACTTGCTCATGAGCGACGGGTAGAGGGTCTGGAGCTCACTCTTGAAGGTTTTGAAAACCTCCACATACCGCTCCTTGGTGACTGTCACTGCTGCGCCAGATTCTTCGATGAAGATTGGTCCGATGATGCCTCTGACCGAGATTGCAGCCCACACCGTGCAATTAGGAGAGTGCAGGGGCTTCGAGGCTACTTCATTGGGTCTGGAGGACCCCCAGAAGACATTTGTCTCAGGGTTCACCTTTCCGTCAAGATGGAAGTAAGCTTCATCTGAGGTCCAAAGGAGGTTAAGGAAACCTGGTGTCTCCTCGATCTTATCGAGCATCTTGACTGCCATAGCGCTCCTCTGCTTCTTGTGTGAGGCTGTAAGAGTCTGCATCGTCTATATTCTGTATGGGTAAGCCCATATATTGTTCATCAGCACTCTCCTGCAAGTCTCACGGGAGATACCGAGGGACTGACTTCGCTTACTTACAGAGCGTTTCGGACTCTCCTGGAGAGACTCTCTCACACTTTCGACAAGCTCGGCTGTCCGCTTCTTGAGTGGCTTAGACGGTTCTCACTGACAGCGTTGAGGTTCTCCATCGTCCCATACTTCTCGAAGTGGTCCACTCAGTACTAGATTCTGCTTTTGGGTGGAGCCTTTTCACATCCGAACTGATGCATGAAACTTTCCTGGGTTTTCTTAAACGAGCCTGTCTTGTAGTAAAATTTAACACAGTGTATTCTTTATCCCAGCTCCCACTGAGGTATTGGTGTACTCACGGTTGTTGATTCTGCCATGTCCTTTAAAATAAGAGCAATCGGTGAATAAATAAAGGAGATATCACATAAAGTGTACATGGGGCTCGTTTTTTAGTCACCCTGTATATATATATATATATATATATATATATATATATATATATATATATATATATATATATATATATATTAACTTGTTACAAACTGGCCAAACTGGACTACCACTAAATAAAAACAAAAATAGAAACTCCCATAATAAAGTGGAATTTTTTTTTAAATCTAGCACCTGCAAATCAATGAATTCACCATGTAGATTATGTTTAAATGAAAAACTGGAAATTATCCGTTTCAAAGACAGAAATGAACTCCTAAATAGAAAAAAAGAGACGTCTATCAACTGTAAACATAGTAGACTCTACCTCCTTAGCAACCCATATACCCCACCTTAACCCCACACCAGACCCCCACATATTTAAAAATTAAAATTTTTTAAATGAATAACTAAATCAACCCCCAATCATACAGTACTTCAAAACACATTACAACCTTCTACCCACCCACCACAATTTACCACCCAACCCCACCCAACAAGTCTCGATGAATCTATAGATATATAACCACCCTACTAAACCATCAATAACATCAAATCTCTTAGTATTACCTATAAGTATAGCCTCAAAAGCCTCTCAGTCATACTACCAATTCTACCAAAATCATCTCCCACCTAAAACCATAACTGTGATAGCTATTAACTCTGATATCACTTAGATTAATCTAATCTCAATTATTTAATCCTTCGATTACTATCTTGAACACTTAATTATTGACTGGTGATTAGTCTTTATTATTGGCAGTAGAACTATAAAAGCTCACCATCACCTGTAGACTTATTTCGCCCAATGACTTCACAAGTAACAGGCTTATAATTGCTCTTTTTATTATTATTATTATTAGTAGTAGTAGTAGTAGTAGTAGTAGTAGTATTGATACTATTGTCACTGCGACTATCGTAGGTACTATTGGCTTATTATTATAATTATTATTGTTATTATAATTGTTTTTATTAATACTAAAGATAGTAACACCATTACACTTCTTTTATATAGTAATTTCACTAGTATTAAATTTAGTATAATATAATTGTAATTAACAAATATTATCACAAAATTCACTACCGTTACTGAGCTAATTATAAAAGCCATAAATAATTATATTAAAACAGAATTGAAAAGTAGTATTAATACCCTAAATTAAAATTATCAAATATTTTTATATACACGATAATCACCTATTACAACTGAAATGACAGTTATAACTTTATAATTTTATTCTCATTATTAAATTAAACACACCCTGCCCTCTGCCCGATTGGAAGTGAGGGCACGATGCCCCAGACACTAGATATCACCCCACTCAACTTTCTGAAATATCACCTGTTTGGGGCTCCCCCTCCCTCTTTCCTGTCCTCGCTATAAGATGAACCCTATCTTCGTCCCCCCTCCCCTTTATGCATCTTCAATTTTCGGTTGGGGTTGAATTTAAAGTTTTAGGCAGTTGGATTCCGTTGACGCTTAAAGAGTTGGCGTTTATTATGAACGCTAATGAAACAACATATATTTTGTCGCAATAATGGAATAATAAAATCACCAACATAAAATATATATATATATATATATATATATATATATATATATATATATATATATACATATATATATATAGGTATATATAGATATAGATATATGAATGTGAACGTGTGTACACATCTTTCAGAAAAGAAAACAAAAAACGTTATTTAAAAAAATATATATTAAATATATATTTATCAAATAAATAAAATCATTTTTCATAAATATATGCCTTTTTTATACAAAATAATTATATTCATTTAATAAATATATAAAAAAATAAAAAATAACGCTGCTTGTTTGTTTTATTTATTTAATATATATATATATATATATATATATATATATATATATAAATGAAAAATAAGAATAAATTCCGAAGAAATTACCAACAAAGATAAATATACAATAGACTGTTTAAAAATAGTTATGCAAATTAAGCATGCAATGAAATAAGTATAATTTTATCTCTACTATATTTAGAGAGTATTTTTAATTACTGTTGTATTATTAAGTTAAATAAAAGTGCGCCGTGTTGATGCTCGTCCAGGGATTATGAATCAATAAAAACGTTCACATTTTCTTGTTATTCCTATTAGGAACAACCTATGAAAGTGTGTGAAGGATTGATCATTGACAGCCTTCAGCCTCAAAAGAAAAGTGAGTTACGCTTGGAGTGTAATGTCTGTGTATGTATAGATGACATGTAAATGCACACTATCTCAACGTCTATAAAAATGGTCCATTGGAAGCGGATTTATGGTTCCAGTGTTGTCGTAGGAGTTTTTTTATACGAATTGTTCACCATTAAAAAGATCAAACTCTACTTGAGGGTAAGGGTTAAAGATATTTTAGTTAGATGAAAGAAGTGTGAATTGTGATTAATTCGTAGGACGACTCGACAGACATTTGTTTACATTATACTTGAATAACACCAATGTTATTATCTCTTGAGAAACATTTATGTTGTAACATGTTCAACAGGAGAGACAGTTTAGAAAGTTCCGTTTTTTAGGTACACATAAGAAGAAATTAAATAATTTCCGTTGTTGGTAGCAAGACGAGTTATTTCTGAGAAAGTATTTCGGGTGGAGAATAGTGTTCTACGCTTAATTGGAAATACCGAAATAGTAGAGGAAGTCTGAAAACGTCATTTTCTTCAAGAAAGGGGCTGCAGGGAAAAGAAAAGATCGTCTACCACTTGATTGTAAAGTTAACTTTAAATTCTCTTAGGGAAAAGAAGAGTGACCTGGGCAGCACCGGCCCAGATGTGGCAGCAGTACTTCATTTTAGGGCAGAACCTGCATCAGGTGTAAGGTTCCTTCTGGAGTTTCGGGAACGTGTCTTTACACAGTCCTGAGCTTCCTTTTTTACTCTGGATTCAAATTGCTTTTCACGATTTATCTTTAAAGACGTTCTTTCTAGTGGGTATGGCCGTAAGGCAGCAAATTTTAGGGAGCAAAGTTTTAACTCGCTATGAATAATAGTCTTACCAGACTTGTTAGCCCCATCTATACATATCACATTTTCCAGGAGCCTTATAATCCGCCTCCTTTCATTAGTAGAAGTTACGCCGGCCTTATGTCTAAGCCCCACGAACAGGATATGACTTGGACTTAATTCCTAATATCTGTTTAAGATCGACGTTATTAAGGCCACGTTATAAACAATAGCAGCTAAATTTATAGCCATTTCTGGCCATAATAACCGCAAAGGCGTAGTATGATAAACACGGCAAAAGCATACAATATTTAATATTGTTTACTAATATGGAAATGTAACATTTTCTAGAGATTTTCTTTCTAGAAAATAAAGATGACAAAAGAGAAAACAAAACAGTTTAAAAAAGAATAATATACAAATACAAATAAATAATTAACAAATATTTCGTTTGTTTGTATTTTCTAGCATATAATCTTATTTAACACAAACGTCAGCGAAGTTCAGTAGAAATTCTACGGTATGTTTTACATCAATCTTTAAAATGTATTGAATACTAGCAAGACTCGGTAGGCGGCGCTGTCTGGGAGTTATATAAAATAATGAATTAAGCAGCTGACAGAACGCAAATAGGTCACATCTGGCACAAAAATAGAAATTGCCCTAGTTTTCTAAATATGTCTACTATATTCGTGTGTTCGAGTTTAAATTTCGGCGTTTTGAATAATTGTAACATTTAGGTTTATTTCGGCCAAAGTTGGTTATTTCAGTGTGCCAGTTCAAATTCTGTAGACGCATGGTTTGTTTTGCTTTTTTTGTTTTTCTTGAATTTTATTCTATAAGCAGATATTTTGAGTTACTTTATTTTGAAAAAAATGTAAATGAAAATGTATTTAAGCTTTATCTGAAAGACCTGTTTATTTAAGTTATTGTGCTTGACGCTTACTCTAATCCAACATCTAATCATTTAGAAGATAGTAAATAGGGACTGTAAACACGGAAACATTAAAAACAGCAAAACACAAATCTCATTTGTTTTGTTTTTTACACTTTCTGCCCTGTTATTCGTTCTAAGTGTTAACTAATGGTTATAATATCTGCCTCAGGAAACTAGTACCTTGCTTTGTGGCAGGTAAAAACGCATCATTATGAAGTTTTATAATAAAGACGAAACGTTGATAAATACATAAATACTATTTTCTGGTGTTTCTATTTCAATTCATATATATATATATATATATATATATATATAGTTTTTAACCCTCAGTCAAAAATATATTCTTGTAAAGCTTGTTTAAGATATTAAAGTTGAGCACTGTTCAGAGTTTAATCTTTGAAAAGCCTTGGCTTAAGGAAAGCAAAATAAACATGTGTTTTTACCAAGTACACCTTGCATTGAACAATCGAAGTTGAACTAGATTTGTCATTCGTACATATTTATCCCTCTTCTTTCATTTATCTTTATATATATATATATATATGTATATATATATATATATATATATATATACATATATATATATATAAATTGAAATAAAAACACCAGAAAATAATAGCCAGAAACACTTGTCCATGGATTACTTTTATGTGCGTATTCAATAAAAATTATATATATTAACGTAAAACAAATACGTCCTATAAGTTGAGGGCGACTAGTAGTGCAGTTTTCTTCATCTTAATCACTTAGGAAGTGAAACAATTGAAATAATAAGTAAGCTAATAACATCTAACGCTGCAATCACCTATAAAAATAATTACATAGAAATACATCATATATATATATATATATATATATATATATATATATATATATATATATATATATATATATATGCGTGTTATTTTTAGGATAATTAGTGATGATGAAGCATAAAAATGATGTTGTTTTTTTTGTTGTAATTATTATCTTTTATTCTAATATTTCGAGCAGTGGTTCGCTCTTTGTAAAAAACTGAACATTGTAAACAGTTGAAAAAACTGGAATTTGCAACCGTGTGCAGCGTTCATTTTTGTTCGTTTTTGTTTTAACGTTCAAGTTAGCTTACGGGAATTCTCTCTGCCGAGTGGTAAATGCATTTGTTGTTGAATTGTAAAAAAGTGCGTGTGAACGTCCGTACTGTAATGCATTACAATTACGAGCAACTGATTGTCATATATATATATATATATATATATATATATATATATATATATATATATATATATATATATATAATTTAAATAACACTGTCATAGAATTAAGCGGAACAAATGTGAAACTAAATGAAAATGAACATATAGAATATATAGTAGAAATAAAGTAGAAGGAATGGACATATAATTGAGTAATTAACATACTATATGGAATAATTATAATAATACATCATTATTAAACTAATACAATCATATAAACATATATGTCAATAAATAGATAAACATTTCGATAAAAATACATAAACATATACATGAATATAAGATGACACGAAGGTACCTTAAAGTGAATGTAAACGCAAATATAAATGATATCATGTATATAAACTACATTATATAAATAAAACAATAGGTGTATTAAGGAAATGTATGTATATATATATATATATATATATATATATATATATATATATATATATATATATAGGACTAAAAGTATATATATGTATATATATATATAATTTTAATTTTTTATTTTATTTTTTTATTTTCAATAATTTTTTTTTTCAAGTAAATTTACTTCTTTTTGAACGTCTTCCTGTGATGCCTCTACGAAACTTTTTCTTCTCCACTGAATCCTTCTTCCATTGGACACTTTATCGGCGGACAATTACCACTTTAACAAACCCAATATCTTTTTACTTGAACTTTTTTTCACCCATTTCTTTCTTAATATTTTTTTCAAATGTTGAATTTGGCTTTTCTATTGCCAACTTATATATCTGTATAATTCCTCTGATGATAAAATCTGAAACTTTTGAAAAGCCTTGGCTTAAGGAAAGAACAATAAACATAATTTTATTACAGAATATACCTTGCATTGAACATTTGAAGTTTTAAATAAATTTGGACATTCGTGCATGTCTATCACTCTTCGTTCTTCTATCTTTTATATATATATATATATATATATATATATATATATATATATATATTGATAGATAGATAGATTAATCAATATACTATCTACAATAATAATAGCAATGTAAATGGTATATACATAAATAAATAGATATATCAATTAAACACATCAATAGATATATTAATGAAATGTAACTGAGGTTTCTTAACGTTAATATACACTTAAAAATGCATGTACTCACAATTATATAAATAGAAATATAGATGTATTAATCAAAAATAAAGATAAAAGTAATAGATGAATAAGTCAATCAAAATAATGTACTTTCCGTCTCGAAGTGTTACTGTTACCTACTTGATTTTGTGTAACAATGAAATAAATAATTAATATTTAATAATACTAAAACAATACATTATGATACTAATATAAATATTAAACATTCCTGAAGCTATTTACATTAAAATTTGTAGTAATATTTAGTACGCTACTAGTCATATCATTTTAAAGTGCCTTACGTAGTAATTGACATTAACACATTCTTAGCTGTTAAACAAAATTCGTTTTACGTTGTACTCATATTAAATGTACGCGTATTAAATGTAATCACGTTCGCATGCTATATCTCATTACTACTCTATGCTCATTTTAAAGCCATTAATAACTAGCCGTTAAAAACTCAACAGTAAAAGACGTAATATAAATACACTACGACTAATCCCGTCTGATTGTGAGTTTATTAATAAAATCGAAATTACTCGTCGATACGAATGGGAACTTCAATGGAAACCTACCAATTTGACCTTAATGCTAAATGGACTATTCGAAACATTTACAAAAGCCTCAGCAAAAATAATCAGTGTAATTCAATAACAATTCTCTCTCTCTCTCTCTCTCTCTCTCTCTCTCTCTCTCTCTCTCTCTATATATATATATATATATATATATATATATATATATATATATATATATATATATATATATATATATATATATATATATATATATACGGCACAAGCACGTTGACACACCGTTAGATCACCGAGGTTAAGCGGCGTCGAGCCTGGCCAGTATTAAATGGGTGACCATTTAGGAATACCGGGTGCTGTATGTGCTCTCTGCTTATCTCGGTATTGTTTCCAGTCGTCTTTTACTATCACTTGCCATTGGAATCAAGCAATACCGACTCAGGAGAGCGGTTGCTGAAGATTGCGCAACCCATCATATATATATACAATTTCATAAAGTTAACACAAAGGATCATTTATTAGCTCGATAATGTATTACTAGAACTTGAAATTTAACACCATATAATCCTTAATAATTCAATATAAAACCTCTAAATATGTAATAGAAAACCCTTCATGTGTGTATATATATATATATATATATATATATATATATATATATATAGAGAGAGAGAGAGAGAGAGAGAGAGAAAGAGAGAGATAGAGAGAGAGAGGGGGAGCTAGAGAGAGTGAGAAGGACAGAAGTAGGGGGGTATAAATAGATAGTTACGTTGTTGGACCAAAACAAATAAGCTGTAGTAGACTAATTTAACATCTGAGCACGAATACACAAAGAAATGGGAATCCAAAAAGCAGGAACCTCTTCTATCCTCCAGAGTGCAACGCTTAACACCGAACCACACGCTGTGAGTGGCATCAGATCTGGAAAAGCACCAAGACACATAATTCATTCTCCAGGTCTTTTGACGTTCGGATTTAAAGTGCGCGTAAAACTCCCGGGCAAAAAATAGGAAACAAATCTAGCCCCGTCCCTTGTTGCTAGGTTGTTTTCCCTGGCCCTTTTTGGTAGCGGAAATAGATCAAATAAGGTAAGGTCGAGCGAGCAAGCAGAGGGGAAATTTATTTTAATTGCATTGTTTGTCAAGTGAAATGAGTTGGAAAGTCTATGATGTAGGTTAAGTTTATTTTAAGAAGTACTTTAAGTCTAGCAACTGTGCTAGTCAATACACCTATTAGATATGTATAAAATAGAACACATTAACATTATTTAACATATTGAACAAGTAAACATTTGCGAGATTCATCTCAAATTATATATATATATATATATATATATATATATATATATATATATATATATATATATATGTCATTACGTTCATTTTAATTTATACACACATTTTAAAAAAATCGCTACATTGGCCGATCAATAGTTATTAAAAACTAAGATCTCATCTGGCGGAAAACAAATCAGATAGTTGATTCATACCTTCATGTTGTGAAAAGAAAATCGCCCCCTATATATATATATATATATATATATATATATATATATATATATATATATATATATATATATATATATATATATATATATATATAAGTAAGTTATGAAAATATATTTATGGTCATTAAGCGACACAGGAGCTTCCGCGTTTCATCCCCGGAGGGAATCGTTAAGCTTAAATGCATTTTAGCTTGAAGATTCTCCCCGGGGATGAAACGCGGAGCGTCTGTGTAGCTTAATTGCCATCAATATATTTTCATAACTTACTACTTAACGCTGCTTCCGTATCGAGCACTGTTTAAGTAATACTGAAAATTGACACATAAAAAAATGATATCACCTTATAAAATGTTATGTGGATACGTGTGAAATATATATATATATATATATATATATATAAATATATATATATATATATATATATATATATATAAGTTAATAAATGCAAAAGCTTTTGTATTCATTGATCGCTTCTATATTAAGATAAACTCGCGGTGTTCTTATTGAAATCAATAACACAACATATTAGTAACCTCCGTGGCAGGTAAGACACAAGGACAGGTTTGGTTTTGATAAGCCAGTGCACTTAGATAAGACCAGTGTGGCCTACAAGTAAGTCCTAGCCAGCCATGTCGTAATTCCCTGGTAGGGGCGCCTCGGGCGATTAACAATTAACTAACTATAGAGGAGGTGAAGCCACTGTCGGATTATATATATTTATATATATATATATATATATATATATATATATATATATATATATATATATAGGATCAAAATAAACCAAAGTGAAAACTTTTAGTAGATGGAACATATTGTGAAAAGGATTAGCTCAATATACGAGATACGGAACTTTTCTTTTCATTCAATACGGTTTTTTTTAACAAAAATTATTTTAATAATTTTTAATAATAATTATCATATTTTTCAAATATTTGAACTTTGGTTTTTTCGAAATCAACTTATCCATCTGTATTTCTTCTCCTCTGATATGATTTCGATCTTTGAAAAGCCTTGGCTGAAGGAAAGAATAATAAACACTAGTTAATTACTAATGCACCTTGCATTGAACAATTGAAATTTGAAATAAATTTGGGCAATCGTCGCATATTTATCACTCTTTTTTCTTCTATCTCTCTCTCTCTCTCTCTCTCTCTCTATATATATATATATATATATATATATATATATATATATATATTTATATATATATATATATATATATATAAACGAAATACACAAAGACACGGTTTTTATACATAATTTTCATACTTTTTAAAATGTAATAAAAAAGTACTGTTTGGTGTAATGTATGTGTACTTTTATTGGCCTACTATACCCATATATAGGCAATAGCTTGTTCATATAAACACTAATTAGATAGATATAAATAACAGAAACCGTTCTTAAAGTATTCACTAATTGATTTCTAAGGGATGCAATTTACATGAAATTAATTAGGAAGAATATATACCGACCAGGCAAAATGAAGATGTGACTGAGTGACTGTGCGCTCTCTCTTTTTTCCTTACTTCAAAAACCAACGCAAGATAGAAAAACGTGAGAGAGGGGGTTATTGTGCTCTCTCTCTCTCTCTCTCTCTCTCTCTCTCTCTCTCTCTTTCTCTCTAGTTTTATTTATTCTTTTTAAAATATCCAAAAAATCGGTGCAGGTACACGGGCCGTTTCGCATACTGATGAACAACCAACAGTGTATGCCAATTCGCAGGACCATAATATATACGCGTAATATTCCTCGGGGCAGAATGTCAGAACACCAACTAATTGATGTGATGAAATTAATAAGAAAAATTATAAATATGTTAAAAAATATATATTTGAGATATACAATGAAGGCTAACTTTAAAATATATTATTTCAAAATATAAAAATACAAACATACCGTTCAAATTGCTGAAGATAATTATTAAGAATCGAAAATAAGGAAAGATTTAAAGAGCCATCTTTACGAATAAAACAACGTTTTTGTAATACAAGGGAACATATATTAACATAAGTAAGAAACTAGTATTAATAAGATGATGTTTAAAGTTATTTAAAAGTAAATGTTACATAATAAATCAATATCTAAATATCTAGATGAGAACAGATTTACTATTGATTCATTTATGAATTAACATTAGAAAAAGGTTTCAAGAGAATAAACATATCATGAGCTATTTAATAAATCTATGATAAGGAAGAAGGAAAGAAAATAAGATTTTAAAATTTAAATCAAAACACTTAAAACCTTTATCGGAAATGTATCACACTATCTTACGTAGCAATTACACTGATGTATATCAACGAATTTAAGGGGGTCAATTACTATAATCAATGAAGCTATCTATTTTAATAACCGATCATAATTACTAAAACCACCCATAAATTACCCACAATAAAACCAAATAATTTTCAAATAATTTAGGTAAAATATCATGGAATATATTAGTATGCAGGAATAAATAAAAGCCTACGTTTAAGAGTTACTTAAAAAATCTTAATGCGGTTTTATTTAAGGACTTATATGACAATTAGACTAAGGATATTACTTAATTAACCTACATTTTAAACAGAAAACAATGTTCATATGTTTCCTGATGAATCCAATAAAAGTAAGAAGGGTTATATTTTTTAGGACTTATATGGAAAGTTCAATAAGAGTATTTAATTGTCAATTATATTTAAGTAAAATACTTTGAATTACTAGGTTAGAGCAGTATATGAAGGTTTCTAGTAATACTTATAAGGGTATTTAAGCGATCCCTTATATTTAATTATAAAATTATTAAACTTAGCTGTGTTCGACTTATTTAGATTCAAATTATTATAACCATTCAAAATGTGTTATTCACTACTGATAGTCATTAATTAGACCAGATGTTATGTACACACGATTATTTTAGGTTATGCATAAATGATTTAATAAGAAAAAGGTGAATTACTAAAAGTGTTCTTAAAGTATTCACTAATCGAAAAGTTCAACAATTTACAAAACAAGCTTACTGTTCTAATAATCTCATTTATGTACTAATAGAGTGAAAGGGTATAGAAACATCTCCAAGAAAGCCACATTTCCACCCCAATAAATAAAATAAAATTCACTTGCCACTATCCCCAACCTAAACATAATACGTACCATTGTAAACATATGTGTACTACATTTTTAAGAATTTCTCTATTAAATAGTCCGTTATTCCGGAATAATAACAACCTAATCAGTATCCACTCATTCAAACCTCGCATATCTACTTTCAAAATTGATATTCAGAAACAATTCATCTATTGATCCCTATACGAGTACAAAACATAGACCGATCTATAACATGGGTATGATACATTAACTAATCCAAACCTCCTACGACATAAATTACATGTTTTACTGTGAATCTATTCATGTAGTATATCCTAGCAATCTACGAACTAAAATAACCACATCTATATGCACTGCTCAGTGTGTAATATATTGTGAAATTATGTATCTGGCCTACAATGTGAGAGTATATATCTAAATTAATGCAAGCAGTTTTGCAGAATTTCTTGTTTCTTATATATTTAAAAAAAAACATATTTCACCCCAAACAAGGCAAGCCGCCACTGTAGACGTAATGGTTGACTGAGAATTAGAGTGTAGGTTTTCGGTGTCACCTCAACTTGAAAGCAGTGTAGCGAGATGTCTGTTTACATAAGTTTTAAACCTCTGCATGTCGGTACTGTCGGGGAAAAAGGGAATAGGGAGAGAGTTCCAGAGGTCAGCAGCACATTCGAAGACATACTTAGAGTAGAAGGCTGTCCCGCATCTTTGGACCTCGACAGTAAATGGATGGGAGTTAGCTTATTACGGAGTTGGCCTAGTGGATTTGCGTCGTGGG
This sequence comes from Sepiola atlantica, assembly GCA_963556195.1. Classification (NCBI taxonomy): domain Eukaryota; kingdom Metazoa; phylum Mollusca; class Cephalopoda; order Sepiida; family Sepiolidae; genus Sepiola; species Sepiola atlantica. Next base: position 37,749,740 of record OY744527.1, on the reverse strand, counting down.
GGCACCGGAGTAGCCAGCCTATCGGAGCATAATCCATTGGAGTATTTGAAAAACAAGCACAAGGATGCAACATTGTGGCAATGGGAGAGGGCCTGGAGCTTGGTTGATAGTGAGGGGCCTATTAAGTTGTCGACTCTTTTTTTAACCTTGTCTAAAGACTAGTAGTGGATGATGCACCAGCCCAGATGTGGCAACAATACTCTATGCATGGGCGGATGGTGGCGTTGTAGAGATACAGGGTAATGTCAGGTTTGAAGAGTTTACTAGCACGGTAGATGGAGCCACCTTATTTGCTACAGCCTTGGCTATGTCTTCAATGTATTTGTTCCAATTAATGTTACCTGTGAAGGTTAAGCCGAGGAGTTTGAATGTTGCACTCTCAGGTAGAGTGCTATTTGCCATGAAAAAATATTTGCTTAGTAATGCATTTCATGCTATACCTTATCAAGGCCGTTGGATATATCAAGCGCTACTGCCCTAGCGTTACCTGCTTTGCCCAGTGTGTGATACATACGTTCAGCGATGAACGTAAAGATGTCCGCAGTAGATCGTTTTTGACTAAATCCATACTGGCGGTCAGAAAGAAGTTTAGCATAAACTAAGTGCCGGACTATCGCTAGATTGATTAAGAATTCAAAGATTTTAGCAAGTTTCTCGAGTAAACCGATTGGGCTGATTAGGGGGTTGTTCTGAGTATCAGTTCTATCCCGAGAATTCTTGAAGACTGGTACCACAGAGGCAATCTTCCAGTTATCAGGGAAGTAAGATTCAGATAGGCATTTGTTGTAGAGTTTGGAGAAGACTAGGGGCAGAATTATGAGATTCTATTATGATATGATTCTAGGGTATATTGGTTACATTTCTTTAATAATTTACTAAGTTTTTATTTATTTGCTTAATCTAATATTGACTATGTCAACACAGTTCGGTATTATTACGTAATTCTATGACACACTTAGAAAGTGATGGTAAGATATAGGTAGTATTAGAATAAGGATTTACTTTAAAAGACGATGTATGGTTGTTATCCATATGTTTGAATCTGCACCCTGTATAACCAATATATGGTCTAGTTATATTTATCTCGACAACGGTGTATTTATACACAGTATTTGTAGTTCCTTTATAGAGAGAATTCATTTAAAATTATTTATATTATTAATTCATTCATTAATTAATTGATGTTATAGCATTTCATCTGGGTAGTATTATGCGTATTCACCATAGCTCTGTGGTAGGAAAATGATGGGTTATTTGATAAGACGTGTATATCGTGTTTTCCTCGTGGACACTGGATTCTATGTAAGTTGTGTTTCTTTAGTTGTAGGTGTATTTTTGTTTTCTGAAGAGCAGCAATGATAAAAGGTCCTGAACTTTAATATACATTTGCGTTTATACATCTGTATCCGAAATCGTCCGTCAAAATTCACAAACGTGTTTTATTTAATTGGAAAAAGGAAGGAAAACATGAATAAGAATCTGGTCACTTGTATTTAGCTTTATATTTATATATGCTATGTTGTTAAATGTAAACAATTATCGAACTATTACCTTTGATAGTTTGAACTATTCGTATAATACAGATATATAGACATACATATATAGACAAACATATATACATTTATCTCTCTCTGTCTCTCTTTCTCTCACTCACGCTATTCATATATATATATATATATATATATATATATACATATATATATATATATATATATATTACGGAAATATAGGCAAAATAGTAACGATTGAATAATTTACATAAATAGTTGACATTAAATGTATTAAATTAAACTCGTATGATATATCCTACATTCCAAGTAAATAATAATTAGTATTTGTGATATTAGTTGTGGTTGTAGCATTAATATTATAATTTCCATCACCAAAGACACACTTAGAATCAACAGGGTGTTTATACAAATTTAGGTGCAAATCCGTACAATAGTTTTGGAGCTTATAATAGTTCATATACATGTATATATATATAAACATCCATAAAAGTAATATTACTAATGTAAGTAGTAGCAGTTTAATAATAATATCTAACGCTTTATCACATCAATCATATTACAAGAGTGTTTCATAGCATGTTGGGGGAATATCAAAAATAATGTAAGGGTCTCTAAGTATTCATTGATAGTTATACTGCTATTGCTACATAATTCCCTAAAAGTGTACTTCAAGACAATACTATAACTAACTCTCTTTATAATCTGTATTGACCTATTCTCCGTATATAAGTCGACAAACTGAAAGAAAACGACTTGACATTGGTATCTGCATGAAGCAGGAGGTATCCTGCATAGAAAACTTGTGATGACCATGCAAATATTGACGACATAAATAAACAAAAGCGTTAATACACTTTCTCGAAGAAATTTGCAAATATCATTAAGTTTTTTGTTAACAAGACAAGCAAAACAGAGCGCATACTCTTACACTAACATAAGTTATATTTACCATAAATGAACTTCTCTAAAAAATATTGATGATTTCCCCTTTTATTGGAAGTATAGTTGCAAAGCCACATTGCATAACGATTGAACTAAATGTGCTAATCAGCTATATCTCGGGTTGAAGTGGACAGGATGAACGCAATCTGCGAGTCAACTCTTCCTATAAAGAAGGTGACTTATTTGAAGCCATTGTCACATCCGTTCTTTTATATAGAAGTAGCACTGAAAGGTTTATCCAAATATTCACATTTTCTTGAGGCAGTACTTCACGAACAGGCAACTCAGTGAACACTTTCATGGAAGCTTAGCTCTGATCAGAGAAAAAAGAAATGACACCAATATCTATAATCCAGCAGGATAAGCAGAATAGATTAATTTGTTTTCTGTGGTTCCCAAGGTCACATATCAAGTTCTGTTCGATAGGACGTAAGTTTTGATTCGGTCAGGCTCAGAGTTCGATTTGAAAGTCTGTCGTTTTATGCTGAAGCATTATTGTAATTTCAAATAATAACACTTAGTTAATTGAGCTGTACTTTTGTTTGGAGGAATACTCTTTCTATTGCAACATTACCAGAGGCCACACGATCGGAACTCATGCTAGCGTAGAAAGTAAGCTCCAAATTCTGACGAATACTACGAACAGATAATCGCGGTATGTGCAGTGAATGCCCACATACCAACATTCACAAAAATATATCTACATGAGTCATGAAACAAAATAACACATTTCTGTGGATGACTCGACACACAATCGTTTTTTATGATTTCAGCTACACGTAAGATCAAAGTGTAGTATCTGTTCCGATGGATACTGCACCCCATAGACTGGTATTGTCTTGGCCTTCGGGGCTTGATTTACGCCAGTCTATGGGTTTGTCCTGTGCAGTTCTAGGAGGTCCACCCTTCCAGGCTTCGCCTCCCCTCTTTGGGGAGAATAAGTGTATTGCTTACTGCCTGAGGCGCCCCTACCGGGGAATGCCGACGGGGTTGCCCAGGCAATTTTTAATGGCCAGAGTGCTCACCTCTCGAGCGCTGGCTTTTCAAACCCCACTTTCCCGACCCGACCTTGGGTCACATCTTACTTGTGGGAGTAAGATAAAAACTGGCCTTGTGCCTAACTTCTGGAGAGGAGTAAATAAATACACGCAAGGCAACACTATTCGGTAATCATATCTGACTTTTCTGGGTTACCACAATCGTAAATGTTGTAAATAACAGCATTAACAGTCTATACTACTCAAAAAACAGGGAATGCCGACGGGGCTACCCAGGCAATTTTCAAACCCTACTTTCCCGACCCGACCTTGGGTCACATCTTACTTGTGGGAGTAAGATAAAAACTGGCCTCGTACCTAACTCCTGGAGAGGAGTAAATCAATACTCAAAAAACAGGTCTGGTAGTTATTATGGTAAGTCCCTGTTAGTTGTCTGGCGAGTGTGTTTCAACTCTCGGCATTAAGGCGCTCACTGTGTGTGGTCACACTGATGTTTACACATCCGAAAACTATGATTTATCAACACACACATTTCAGATGTTTCCATTATTTTGAAAGTGTTTAATAGTAGTTTCACTAAAAAAAACTGTATTTTTTAAAACTCTTCACTTGGTTGGCTTTCGATTTTTTCCACATGAAATTTGAAGCATAGTACTTTATTAGAAAGTATATAACTTTTTTTAATTACTAGTAACATCTATGTGTTGGGCCCAATACTCATAGGGGTAATGGGTTATATATATATATATATATATATATATATATATATATATATATATATATATATATATATATATATATATATATAGTATGTTTTTAAAAAGTAGTGGGCAATGCAAATTCCCGGTAGGATGTAAAACAAAAAAAGCAAACACCACATTGTTGTTATTTAATATTTTAAGAAAAAATAAATACTAAGTCCCATTTCGTATTCGATTTATTATTGTTGTACTTTCCAGCTTACATCCTACCCGGAATTTGCATTGCCCACAGCCTTTTAAAAACATACTACTACTATTTCCAGCAATGCTTCAAATAAAATACCATTCTCTGTCTCTGTCTCTGTCTCTGTCTCTGTCTCTGTCCCTGTCTCTGTCTCTGTCTCTCTGTCTCTCTGTCTCTCTCTCTCTCTCTTACTCTCTCTCTCTCTCTATCTGTATATATATATATATATATATATATATATATGTATATATATATATGTATATATATATGTATATATATATGTATATATATATATATATGTATATATATATACATATATATATATATATATATATATATATATATATATATATATATATATATATATATATATATATATATATATATATATATACTATAATGGCTTGTGTTCTAGCATTACTGATTAAAATTAAGAAAACTCCTAGGAGTAAAATGAAGGCTGAGTATGTTACGGTCGTTTAATATAAACGTATTTCTGTGGTTTTTTCTTAGACGGGAGGAGGGGTTTGTATTTTATTTACCAATTCACAAAACACTGAAATGGCTGATTTTATACGAATTCATTCATTCATTTTGTAGTAATCAAATTATTCTATTGTCGGCATTGTTTTCACCGATATCATTCTAGTAAGAATGTTTTCCAGAAATACATCGGATTCCTACGGGAAAGACGGCCGTAACCCCGTAACTATATATATATATATATATATATATATATATATATATATATATATATATATAATGTAAATTGAGATAAATAAAATTAGCAGACTATTTATATCAGTTTTAAGAAATCAATCACAAGTAATTCGCGTACGATTGTTTCTTAAACGATTTCTAACATTTTATTTTCATTGTACTTTAAATGATTCTTTTAAAAACTTTTATGTATATCATATGTATATCATCCCTACACTGATGAGAGCGAAAGCTTGAAACATGATGTCATATTATTTACGTAAAGTAACAGTGTTATATTAGTTAAGCTATATTACGTATTATCCGATGCTATATGTGTATCACAGTTAGACAGACTGGCAGCCATACACTTCACTTTATATATTATATACGTTTATTTATGAGATTACGGTTGGAGGCCATATAAACGGAAACAGAAGGACTACGATTTAGTCGTATTATAATATCGTTCCCGTGGACGAGTTTTTGTTGTCGAGGTATAGGGGAGGTCGTGGTATTAAATCACAAGATGTAATATAGTGGCTGACAACTGGCACAGTCAACCGACAGACAAGGAATTAATGACGTTAACACAATAAATTCACCCATTATGGCTTGTACTTAGTCGTGTCACAAACTGGCTTGGTTGTTTAGTCACAAGATCGGCGGGTTTAATAAAAATCGTGTGTGTGTATACAAGTTAATCATTGCTCTCTATATTTAAATAAAGTAACGTATGTACTTATGTATATATATATATATATATATATATATAGATATATATATATATATATATATATACATATATATATATACATATATATATGTACATATATATATATATATTTATCTCTCTCTCTCTCTCTATATATATATATATGTTTGTGTGTGTAAGGTTAGTGTGAGAGAATTCCACCAGAGTGCTTGATTATAAAGAAAAATCAGAAATTAGAGCGCAATATTTATTTAATTATGTTTATATTACAGAAGATCAGCACATCATTGGTACCGTCGGTTTCAAATACTAACGAAAGCCTCATTATTATTACTAGTAGTAGTAGTCTATGGAAGTATTATTATTAATTATTGTTATTATTGTTATTATAACTATTAGTATTATTATAAGTAGTAGTAGTAGTAGTAGTAGTAGTAGGGAGTAGTAGTAGTAGTAGTAGTAGTAGTAGTAGTAGTAGTTGCAGTAGTCTATGGAAGTATTATTGTTTATTATCTTTATATTGAGGTCAAGCCACTTATTAGGCTGCCACTTAATTGATATACATGTGTTCGGTGTGTACAGACGAACGTATGTAAATTAGATGGCGACGCTGATCAAAAGGTTGTCTAAATATAAATTTAGCATCATGAGAACATTGAGCTGGACGAGCATCAGGAAGGGGAAAGGGTCTCAGAACGTGATACTCAAATTTCAATAGGAGGACGCCAATTATCTAGCTGCCCGATCTACAGCTGTTGTCTGGTCTTCCCCTAAGATGCCACCAGAAGCTCGACATGACTGGAGAAGCCTCTTCCTGACTTTAGTCATTGGATCGTTGGTTCACGTCCATGGGGGAGATGGCGTTTATCACCGATAGCTTTTGTGATCTCCACTCGGCTGGCCACCACCCGTCTCACATTTAAAGGGGCTATGCCAGTGAGTAGATAGAGATTGTGCAGGTTGGCAGACGCCAGGCAACCAGTGGCCAAGCTGCAAGTGTTGTTCGATGATGAGTCTTGGCATGTGTTGATCGATTTCAAACAGAACAAACACACTACGCAAAGGAACAGCACCGGGCGTAGGCAGTACATCTAAATGTTGTGCTGTGGCTCTCCACTTGGAGTTGATCTGTATTCGTAGGATGCCGCTCCGGGAGCTGACTTTCATTTATGTCTTGTTTACATGTTCCTAGGCAGACATGGCTTGTGTGATTTTAGACCACGTTATGTTTAGGGGTTCGATGGCTTCCAATTTTCTACGAAAACGAGCAGACTTGAGGGTTTGATGGGTGTGCATGCAGGTGCTTATTCTTGTAGTAGAGGCTTAGTTGAGGTTAATGTTTCAATAAACATTGTTCTTTTTTCCAATTTGTATTCTCATCTCTCATTTAATTATATATATATATATATATATATATATATATATATATATATATATATATATATATATACTGATCTTTCTGTCTGTCTTTATTATTCTCTTGCTAATATTCTGCGAGGTTTTTAGATGGGTCAAGGCGTTTGACGTTAACAAGGGGAAGGAATCTGTTATGCAGTATAGTTAAACAAAAAGGTGAAGTCCAATCCGACACCACTAGCCTGACATTAGTAAAAGAGCCACGGGTTGAGACATTTATATCGACCACGTACAAGGAATGGGCACCTCATATTCAACTAAAGCTTATCGGCAAAATTAAAAATTAAAAATAAATAAATAAATGAAAAAGTTCTAAATATCTTAAATCTGCACTGCATCTGTCGTAAATAATCTATTTACTTACGTTGTGATAAACAATATTTTCCATGTAGCGCAACCACATATATATATATATATATATATATATATATGAGGGTGTTTTATTCTACCTGCTGGGGCTCAGACATATCCGACTATTACACGGGCGCAGGCTATCCCCTCTCGAAGTGTTGAACCTGTACATCTTGTCAGGCCAGCTAACTAATAGAAAGAAAACTCTGATAATAAAACCTAGCTAATAACCACTTACGTATTTGCAGAAAACCGTTAGGGAAGGAGGCATCATTAGTCCTGATTTACTACCTCAGTAGAGCTGGAATCCTGGACAAAATATATGGTTTGCAAACCTCTAATTGCTTAAAAAGTAGATGGGCACGACCTTTGCACCTCGTCCCTGTCTATTCGCCAGGCGCAAAGGTACAAGGGCTGGTACGCCTCAAAGACGCCGAGTGCCGAGCATTGTTTCCTGACTAGGACAAGGAATGCCGTCTCTCTATATATATCTGGGCATCTTTAGGATAAGTCTTTTCGTCACTAAGTCTGTCATGACCTGTCTGGGTCGCTCTTGTTCCGACAGATTGAGGGTACAGGTTGAACAGCTTGTCTGGCTGCTGTTTCCGACTGACAGGACAGGAGCCCAAACTCTTAGGTAGCGTTAATAACGGCTGTTTTATCATCCGTTGTATAAAATGTGTGAAGCTGTACGTGCAATGTTGCGCATGGAAAGAGGCTTTACAGTTATCTCCGGTGGGCTTTCGCGAGGTCACAAACCCTATGGCCCAGTTCGCAACTAATTGACTGGTTGTATGAGCTGATTGGCACCTAAGATGTCCACCTCCCTCTATCAAAAACAAACATGACATTGCAAAATAAAAATAACCCTAAACCAGACAACCAACACAGCCCATCTTCGCTTCTGTCCTTGAGGCTCGAATTCACAGATGTCAGATAACTTAGAACCAACATCAATGGCGTAGAAACTTTTCTCCTGACAAGTTCCCCGGATATCCTAGCACTAAGTGTACGAACCTTCAATCCTTAACCTCCTCGCACTACTTTGACAAGATTGACTACCTCCCTCTCTACCGTAAAGACTCTGCCAAACATATACACGGACTAAGAGTTTATGTTCGGAACACCCCCACTAACTAGAGAACATATGTTTGAATAAGATGACCAAGCGTACATACATTAGATTGACTGTACACCACACCGTTAGTTACTTATATTTTTATACCATTCACCTTCGAGCCAGGACTGGACCCTTCTAAACTATGTTTTCTGAAAGCATAGATAGATCACTCTTACTCGATTCAAATGCCCAATTATATGTATTTGGGGATTTTAATGCACCCACCGTGACTAGCTAGGATTCTCCAGCCTTACTGACGTAGCCAGTGTGAGAAGTGATTTCACTTGTGTCTAGAACTAGGGGGTGCATATATTTTAAATTGCTTGTGGTAGAACTAAGTGTGCGTGTTGGCTGAACGATTGAAAGTTAGTTGACGGAATGATGTAGTGATTCGAAGATATTCCGTGAAAGTTAAGTTGTGCATGAGTTTAGCAAATGTGTTCGAATATGGATATGAGGTGTTTAATCGTATAACGAATGAATTACATGCTTAATGAGGTTACTTTTATGTTAGCACCGACTTTTTCTGCCTAGTTTCTTTTGGATAATTTCAATTTTTAAGTTCTTAAATCACTTCAGAGTCTTGAACGAGACGTTTAAACGTCAAAACGTTGGTTGATCCGCGAAGACAATTACTAATGTGTATTTAATTTTACTGACAACAACTCTAATTTATATTGAACACCTTATACACAAATATTGGTTTCAATAGCATGTTATCATTATATTTTAACTTATTAAATATATACACACAAACACACACACACACCCATATATATATATATATATATATATATATATATATATATATATATATATATATACATATATATATATATAATTAATTATTAAAGACAATAAATGTACTATCATATATCATCAGATCCTTTTACTTTGTAGTCTCCTTTGAAGATTCAGCTCAATGTTTGTCAACTATTGATAACAGAGCAAAATATAGAACAGTTTTTATTATATTCCAATAACCATGGTTTGTTTTATTACTTTTATTTTTATTTTGTAACATTTTCAAACATTTTTAATTTCTGTGGGATATATTTAACGGTCCGTTTCATTTGTTTTGTGCCAAACAACATTTGTATGTCAATATCGTCTCTGCAACACTACAAAATCATCAGAAAAAGTTCACAAATAATAAAAGAGTTCTTAGATTAGAGTGTCTTGAAAAACACCCACACCATACATCAGTTTCATTTTAGGGTGAAAATAAACAAAAAAAACAAACAAACATTTTTAGAGCAAACACTCACACGTGTAGGATCAAACTAATCCGCCATTTTGATTTTTTTTTCGGTCAACGCTTGTATCTCTTAAAAGAATTAGTGCGAACAGTTTAAAAAACTTTAATTCGGTAATATTTGCTAAAATATTTAATATGTACTATGATTTATTTATAAAGTTCCAGTTTATTTGAAGATAATTAATTTTTATTAAAGTTACCTGAATGTGTATTTAAGTCGTTAGGGTGCGAAACTCATTTAAGCAGATCATTATAGAGCTAGTTTCATTGTTTCAAACCGTTCATTCAATCAGCTATTAAAAAGGTTTCTTCTACATAAGTGTTTATATGGAATTTATATAGTATTTATTAATAAACCCTTTCTAACAATATTGAGATAAGCTTACCTTCCCAGAATTCATCACTCAAGTAGTAAGTCACTAGTTAAAATTCGAAACTAAGGGGGGGGGGTATACTCACGGCGAAATGTATCCTCCATATTTAGCCAAACCACGATTTCGAAACATAGAATGGGCATCATATATTTATTTATTTATTTAATTTCTTAAAGTATTCTAAGGATTCAAAAGTAGTTATACGGGGATCTGTACCTTAAACACTAATCTTGACTATGTTTTATTTCTAAATCGTACGATCAAGTGAATTGCTAAGACAAAAATACGAATATAAACAAATAGAGTCTTACTTTAATATTTCATTCTATTATTTAGTCGTGTTTCTCCCTTCTTTTAAGTATCATTATGCTTATTAATACACATTCACAAATATGATTAGTATCCATCAATAAATTCATACCACCCACACATATATACACACACACAACATATATATATATATATATGTATATATACACCTACACATACGCTCACACACACATCGAAATATTTCTTCTGTATAATATGTACGATAAAAAACAAGTATTTCTTTTTCTTCTAAAAACTAAAAATTAAGTGCAAATAGGCTAAAAATAATGTCAAAATCCAATTCACTCTAAACAATTAACGTGACTAAAATAGGAATTAGATGATTTTTGTTTATTTTTCTACGATGAAGCTTTTTTTTTACTAATATCAGGTTGTACGTACTCTAACACTTATCTATCAACATGCCTACCCGCATACTTACAGTAAGAGATCCGAACGCAAATAAAACGTACAATCAACATCTGCAAAAACTCCACAAACAACCACTACAGAAATGATTGTATTTCAACAGATTACAAGCCTCGTAATATTTGTGTTAAGTAATATGATATCAAAATCGTTTCCTATAAAAGCAAACTTACCATCGAAGTTCAGTTATAATATATTTGCATCTTTCTATTGCTTAAGGTTTCAATATAAGTGAATCGGAACTATTACGCTCAACATCCAAACCTCCGACATACATATATGTGCACACATAGATAAACACACCATATATATACACATATATACACGCATTATTTATTTATCTTATTTATTCATTTATCTATTGAACATTTATTTCGCATAATATTATAGATGATACTAGTGTTATTAGTTTATACTCCTACCAAAGAGATGTCTTACTTACTATTTACCATTTCTCACCTAATTAATACAGATCGAAAAAACCAAGATGAAAAAAACCTATTACAATTACTTATTGATTTTCTCATAATCTAGCCTTCTTACTATTTTTATTATAAGTCAGATATACTTTTAATTACTTCGGTTATTTTAGATTATAAGTGATGTGCTCTATATCTAAATGTTTTTTATTGATGTATTAGTACTCAGTTATCTAGTATTAGGTTTATGTTTTTGTATTGTCAAGATATTCTTATGTTGTTCTTATACATTAGTTACTTACAAACTCTTGTTGATGAAAGGGTTACCAGCACATGTATTTTATATGGGTCTGTAGCGGGATAGGATGTATGCGGATCTATGTAAGCAGTTCTGAATCACCTCCTGTCTTTTATTTAATAAATTATCTTTAGACATAACTATATTGTAGGATTCCAGAATACAAAGGTTGCATCTCGTAGATTCGTTAGGTCTATATTTCCCTGCTCTACCTAGTATAGACCATTTTAGGTTGTACTGTATGTTTTTGCTATTAGTTCTCTTACATGCTTAGCTAAAGTCGTAGGAATATTTTTTGAAGTTGTATTAGGTTCTTTAAAAGAGTGTATATGGTTTCGATATCAGTCCTTAAAACTACAGACCGTCGAACCAATGTATGTTTTAATTCTGTGTTCCTCTATAACGTTACACTTATACACTATATCTGAGGTTCAGCAATTCCCCTCTAAAGGGCATTCGCTAATGTTTCTACAGTTACATTGGGAGGTTTTATTCTGATTCTGAACTGTGCTGGTATCTAAGTTACTATTCTTTTTTGATGTTCGTGTTATTTGAACTTACTATAGTTGATGTGAAGTTTATCGAAGCTGAAAAAGATAGCTTAACTGTATTCTTATTTATAACTCTGCCTAGTCTACTATCTCTAGGAAAATTTCTCTCGATAATTTGGTAAGATTGTCTTGGTATGTTAGTAAAGACATTTAATCCATAAGGGGACATGAACCATAGTGCATTTCTACGTCTGTTTGTCTTCCCAATGTTTTTTACTACGGATGGTGGATTTGTTGATCCTCTAGGGTTAAGTTTAGTACTAGGTAAAGTAATCTGCGTATTATTAGTATTTATTCTCCTATTGATATTTCTGGGATTCCCCATAGCCATGTTATATGATATTATGTGAGGTGTATTTCTATGAGTCCCGGGATTTACATTATGCTTCAACAGGCTTTCCTTTATGTAGTTTAGTTTCTCAGTGTATCCAGATCTGGCTAATGCTTCATTATAATAATCTTTATTTTTATTGAATAGTGATTCGTTAGATGATAGTTTTGATATTCTCTTAGAGATACTAGGGATTATGGATTTCTTAATGGGTCCCGGATGATTAGAATTAGAATCTACATAAAATAGAGTTTGGTTTGGTTTATGATATGGTTCACATGTTCTATTGTTTAAGTCTAAGCAGATGTCTAGGAAGTTAACTATCTTATTAAGTCTAGTGTTACCTTAAGGTCCAATTTTTTAAAGAAATTGTGTATATCCTTCTTAGTATTCTCTAACCTTCTATTGCCAGAATTGACGAAGAATAGAGCGTAATCTCTGTATAAGCCGCCCCTAAGTAGTGGTAATTCTTTATGGAGCTCCTTCAAAATGTAAAAACCTACCAAATCCGTTACCTGTGCCGTGTCCTGTTCCCCATAGTAATGTCGAAGTTATTCTCTCTAATCTTTCTTGTCCATACTTTGTTATTACACAGAATCAAAGTTATTCTAGCTAGTTTTATAATATTGATCCCTAGTCTAGTTATATCCGTTTCTATTCTAGCCATATCAAGGGCTTTGTCTAGAAGTGTAAGAGATATTGATGGGTCTGACGATGTCCAAAAATTGTGAGTTATCTTGAATTTAATGGTGGGTATGATTCTATCCAATATTTTTTTTACTAATTGCCCCTATGTTCGATATACATGGAGAGATCAATCTGATGGTGGGGTTATTATTAAAATCGTCTTTATGGTCCTTAAATGTAAATCTAGGGCATTTAGGAGTATATATTTCTTTGTTGTTATCTATATTGATCTTATAACATATTTCCAAGGCCGTAGAATTAATATCGCTGAGGTCAATTACATTGGCTATTTTATAGTTTTTCAGTAGATCCTTCATAATCAAATTATGTTTCATAGTTCATGCTATATAAGTTCATTGTTTTGTCTGCAGGTACAATTAGGTTACGGTTATTATTTATTTTTCTAAATGCTTGGTTTATTTTGTTAATTATATGGTTGGAGTATTTACATCTCCTTTTAAACTTCAAGTTTCCTATCATGTTAAACATGTCTTGCTCAAAATTCTCCAGAACGTTAAGTGTTGATGGACATTAACGCGTCTTGAGGTTATAAAAGTTGATGTACGTATTTCCGGAAACCTCTGATGGCATATCATACTCAGGAGGATCCACTGTGCGTATATCCGGTTGATCGATTCTCTGTTCAACCTCGTGGGAAGTGTGGTGATGGATTACCTTCCTACGTACTCTTTTGATGAAAGCGTTAACTGCCTGTATCATGTCTTTTGTGTATGATTCATGGCTTGGAATAGCTATATTCTTTGGTGAGAATGTTATTTGCTCTTTGGTGAACATAGTTAAGGGAGATAAAAAGGACGGATAATCAGCTCAATTCGAGGAGCAGTAATAATTAATTTTAAAGACAATATGTGTATCATATCATATATCATCAGATCCTTTTCAAGACACACTAATCTAAGAACTCTTTTATTATTTGTGAACTTTTTCTGATTATTTTGATGTGTTGCAGAGACGATATTGACATACAAATGTTGTTTGGCAGAAAACAAATGAAACTGACCGTCAAATATATCTCACAGAAATTTGGAATTTTTGGAAATGTGAAAAAATTAAAATAAAAGTAATAAAACAAACCAGTGTTATTGGAATATAATAAAATGTTATATATATATATATATATATATATATATATATATATGTGTGTGTGTGTGTGTGTGTGTGTGTGTGTGTGTGTGTATGTATTAGAAATATATGTACTTCTATTCTGCGAGGAAAAAGTTATCGGTTAAAAGCCGTGGTGGAAGAAACCATTTAAACCTTTGAGGGGCAGCGAGAAAGTTAATAGTAAATCAGACAACCCTGCCGTCTGAAATGTATTCGTTAATAAATCTTGTAATTTAAATACAATGTCGGCTGTTGGTGGTTTTTAGGTTATCAGAAATAATGAATATCACTTATATGATGTATTTGTTTTCATATGACTATTAGTGCGAACATTAGCGAAACATCATTTTGTTTCCGTGCATGAACAAATAGAGATGAATCAAAGTGAATAGTGATATTGGTGAATTCAATTGATTTACTGCACATATTATCTCACTTGTAATTCCTGGCATGAACTTCGTCTTTTTGCAGGACTCGCTTCATGGCGTTTTGGGTGGGAATAAATAAACATGCTCAAGTGTTTGTTTTTTATCAAAACATCACCCGCTTCCAATGCACATTTCAGTGAAGTTATCTCCCCTCTTTTTCTCTTTTTCTCTTATATATATATATATATATATATATATATATATATATATATATATATATATATTGTTTGCGGTTTCTGTATTCTGCAGGTCAATGTTTTTTAAGTGTGTCTCAACAAACGACAGAAACTCTTTCAAACTCACTGTTTAGTTTTATTTACTAATCTTTGATGTAGCATGTATATTTATAGCTCGTCGTGATGCATGCATGAAACCATTTGTCTGATTTTATTTTTGAAAATAACTTCTATCATTGTTAAGTGCCCGAAGTGAATCATAGAGAAAACTGCCTTATTTACAATATCTCTTGTGTAGCCCATCATCATCAACATCATCATCAGCAGCAAAATCATCATCATCAGCAACAACAGAAGCGGCATCAGCAATATCTTCAGCAGCATAACTATCATCTTCGTCATCATCATCGTTAGCAGCAGCACTATTACAATTACTATTATCTCGCATTTTATACAGTACCTATCACACTCGCTTCGGTAACACGCTCTCCGTCAAAATAAAAGGTAATAAAACGAACTATATAAAAGAACATTGGGATATTTCATATACATAATAATCGAATATATCTACACTATTACTTTTGCATTACTCGTTCTTTCGGGGTACCCGGTAATATCCAATAAGAATGACAATGAACAGAACGTATATAGAAAAACTTTGGTGTTCTTTTTTTCCCATCGCCGGATAGTTTATGGCGACTACGCACACACATAAAACTCTTCTGACATACTTTTGTCTCATGAAATTATTTTTCTTGCTTGGGTCAAAGACTTGCTTTCCGCTAGAAACTCGTTCATATATACATCCGATTGGAAAGCAATTTGCTCTGCATTGTCTATCCGAGCGTGAACTGAAGCAATTGTTTCAACCATCTTTTTGATGAAATAAGAGTCAGGGGATTCCTTCACAGTACCATCAGCCGCATTTTTAATAAGCGGACACGAACGCCTAACAGCAAGACGGTGTTGAGTACCATAGTAAATAAAGCTTCATCGGTGCCATTAAAATCAGTAACCTCCCATTCTTCCGGTACTTCGATTCTCCGATCACGAAACGCTCTGGCTCTTCGCGTTTCTAAAACCGCCGTCTTTCAGGTCTCGCTTGCAATGCGGAACCTTCTCCTTTTTAACAGTTATCAAGTCGCTTTCTTTCTTTTTCAACGTCCCACCCTTAATGGACTCGCCCACGATCAATTTTTTGCCACTCTTCATTATCTTAAATTACTACTTAATCCATAGATGTATATGAAGAAAAAAAAAGTGCATATAGTTAACAGAAAGAGGATGATGTAGATTTTGTCTTTTTGAAAAATTAGTAAAAGTAATAGTAGTCTAGTTCTTCGACATCGACTTTTTTTCGTACTGATTATTGTTGTTATTATTATTATTATTATTATTATTATTATTATTATTATTATTATTATCATTATTATTATTACTATGGTTGTTGTTGTTATTTCTATTATCTGTACTTACTAGGGGTAAGAAAACGACTCATCATCAATGATTGCTCACTGATAATAATCGGTAGTGTTCTCTGGAGTATGAGTTACAACACACCTCTCCAGATTTCGAGTACTGTCTTTTCTAACTCAGAAATATGTATGTTGAACTCGGAAACCTGTATGTAATTTCGAATGGAGCCCTTTATTTAATCCGTGTATCTTTGTTCTCGTTTCATCAGCCATGACCGGGTAGAAGTCTTAAGTAATTCGTAATTGCATTTGTAGTATCGCCCTACTTAGGATTGCACCTCTAGAAGACTGTCACTTAAAAGTGATTATCACTTAGCACTTATATTATAAAAACAGTAGTCCAAATAATCCAAATAAGTAACAATCCTCATCTGAAAAATTCCGAAACACGATGTTCCTCCTTGTTTCAAATTGAATCATTGAAGGAGGAGATAGAAATACAGATACGCCAGAAATATAATACCTCTATATGTGATTATGTGAAAGCTGAGCTAATCAACGTTTATTTCTCTACGACTGTTTAACCTATATAATTAGTCAAACAAAATACATGCTAAAATATTCTTTTTTTTATGGGTAAGAGAAAATGTATATATATATATATATTGTCCTAATAAAATGTAATTTATAATTACTCACCAACTGTCTATCAATCTCACCCTTAATCACCCAGCTCTTATGTTATACAGTCTATATAACTTTCGCTTCCACATCTCTTGAACCACTATTTATTAAAAATGAAATGTAATACAACTAACTATATAACAGAAAGTTAGAATAGTCCATTATAAACAAAAATAATATATTACTACATTAGTAATACTTAACCAATAAAAAAATAGATAAAATATACGGTGAGCATAAAGAGGCTAATTTGGGGTTTTGTTTTTTTATAGTTTAGATTTAACTTGCTTTGAGATATTAAAAAATATCAGACAGTCGTAGAGTTCACATTCAGTGAGAGCGGGCGAGACATATACATATAGATAGATATCTGTTAAGAAATTACGAACTTATCAGAGGAAAGAATGACAAAGTGTATCCATACACAATTAGTAATTTATTATTGATAACTTTTTAAGACAATGAATGGGAAAGATTCGTAGAATACGAAAATCGATGCAATTTTCTTGAGCGAAAGGGTTTTTGTGTAGACATTCATTGAGTACTAGCACCGTATAGCTTTACGTATTTTGAATTGAACAGGAATGAATGTGTGCCTGTTTTTTTATGTTGTGGGAATGTGCGTGTTTATTTCGGCTGGCGCCTAGTTCGTATGTATAAATAGCGTGCCTTTGTTTTGCTAATGAGATAGTGTGTGCGTCGATGAACGATGTGCGTGTGCTTCGCTGGGTTACCTATTTGTGTGAAAAATTCATCGTTATGTGTGTGGTATTTATGAAGATGTTCTTTGTGGCAGTATTCTGGCGTGCACACGTTTGTTAATCTCTGAGAGAAAAAGAAAAGAGACAGAAAAATGGGTGTGTTTTTTTCGACGCGTTGGATATATGATAGTATATGATATCGTATAGTCATTAATTCTGGCATTTTAATTAGTTAACATATACTACAGATTTAAGCTTTCATCGAATCACGAGTCGATACGTAAAAATAAGACTCACTGCCACTGCTACTTATAACAGTTATGTTGGAGATTGAAATGTGTTCAGTTAATTATAAATTGTGGCTACCTCAAAGGATTACAATCATTTATTTTCAAACATAACTCAATACTAAAATAAAGACTATTTTAGCGTGTATTTTGTGTGGTTAACATATACAAGAAAACAGCTTTTGTGCAAAATACATTGATTCGTTCAACTTTGATTGTATTTGTGTTAGCTTTGATTTTATTTATGTTTTGTTCAAACGCGATAAAGAAATAAATATAAGGAACTAAACACAACTTACTCAACCCATGCCTTAAGAGTTTACTAATACTAATAAAATGTCTATGATATAATTACAAAGGGGAACTCTTATACGTGTGAAAACTCCACAGTAACATTTTAATGCAGAAAAAGTGTATTCTATGCATTTAGATGCACAAAATGCAAACGAAAACCTTATATAGATGCACTCCAACGGATCAACAGTGGAGTTTCATGTCACAAAAGAAACACGAAACTACCAAACAACAGAAGCCCATGTTTATCATGACATTTTCGCGAATGCAGTAAAACTGAATAACATTCTCACGTATGAATGAAGCTCTATAGGCAAATTTACTCCAGAACTGAACTAGTCAGAACGCAACACACACAACCGCAGGAAATACAAAGGACATATTTCTAAACGTTTATCACATATATAATGCAAATAAAGAAGCATCAAATGCTATAAGAGCTTCAAGTTTTATATTCTGTATTTGTTTGCTTTATTTTTATTGGATATCTAATGATGTAGAAGAAATCAAGACGAATGAAAATACGACAGAAGACCATTCGAACGGTTGCCAGAATTGAACACCGAGGGGAGTGCACGTGTATCAATTCGGTTCGTCTCATTGTAAACCGATTAAGACATGTATCGATTTTGAGTTCTAAAAATGTCCTGTTTCTTCCAGAATTGGAAGAATTAGGGGGATTGCTTATTCGGTAAAAGTGTATTTCTTGTGAGTTAGATATGTATATCGGCTAGAGTATGTTCCCGGCGATGCGTATTCTCATCCATTTTAAACGTCTGAGCCTATGGGGAAACACGGAAACAAAGCCGATGGCACAAAAAGCACAAAAAAACAAGGCTGAGCATTGTAAATAATTTGCTGGGCGACGAAGTTGGAGTATCACATGTCGTAAATTTGAAAGTGTACGTGGTATAACGATGGGTCATCAACCAGTTGACTTGCCGTGCTGTGTTCAAGAGTGGTTTATATGGCACAGTTGATTTTCCTCATACGAGAGGAAAACATAGTGATGGGGATAGCAACGTGGTACTTATTACCTGGCCGAGTCAGGTCAAGAACCCCGTCGAATAAATAGCACGACTTTCACCATGGGTGTTAGCAACCTTCACGCTGTTCCTCTTGTAAGTAACCGATTCTAGAAATAACTGGGAAGACCAATGTCAATAACAGAACTGAGATGGTCAAAATCCGTACGGATTTTTTCTTTTTAATACGATTCTCACCGATTAAATGTTGCCAGTCTTTCTCTGCTCTATCGTTATTTTCATGGTAGGTGCTCAACTAAGCTCTAATCTATGCTTCCTGTAAAATATCCACAACTAAAAATTCGTCTAGCTGTCGTAATTTCTTTTTCTACCTCTGGGTACCTAAAACAAAGCGGAGCTTCCACGAGCAAAGTTTATTTCCTAGACTTACCCGTCTGTGAAAGACAATAGCACGCGGCTGCTTTCCAGCTTAATACAACATAGTCGTTTTCAAGTCACATGTAAAGAAATTCCTGTTGACGCGCCATCTTAAATAATAATATTCTGTCGTATTTGAACCATCGTTAGCAATCATCCTGGTGTTGTCTCAAAGCTCGCCTGATAAACTCATGAACCCTTAACTTTCGAGTGGCATCTAGGCTTTGATAAGTAGTGACTCCTTAGTAAACAAAAACGGTTAACAGTGAATTTATATTCACTGTTAACCTTGCTTACATACTTGTGAAATAGTCATGGGAAGTGTGACTTCTTCGTAAGATTTAAAATGTAATCAGTTTAAGAATATTTGATCAAATGAGTACTCGTACTGACGTCACACCAGATATATTTGAAAAAGTAATGTTCACATTCGATTCTGGCTAATTTAAATTTGTAAAAACACGTGGGAGAGAATAATACACTCCGACTAACGGACTGTACGCTGCAATCAAGTCTTGAGATCAGACACTTAACTATATGATATTCCGTCATTCGAGAATGATTTAAAGTATTTAATCGCGAGAGGTAGACCATGATAGTTACGTGTGTGTACTATTTGGGGCTTGAGAGCTTGATACCATATACGGATGGAAAGCACCGGAAGATTCGAACAAATTTGCCTGCATTATGGTTATTCACGGCGAATAAAAAAGTTCGACAAACTTAACTTCAATTCAGTGCTTCTTTAATAATTGAAAGGACGTTAAAAGTGATCTGGAGATTGCAACTGCGATGTAGTAACAGTAGCTAGAAAAATAGATGATATCCAATGTATTATCTGTTTCCGGACAACGAAATTCGCCAGGAAAATGCAAGAAAAGAGCAATAAGTACCAAGCCAAGTAATGCAGACTAGACAAGAGATAAGTGTCGGAGTGGCGACTATGTAAAAAGCATGAACGTGGAAGGTTGCTACTCTCCATACACAGGTTGTAAGGGGCACTACTTACCATACAATCCAAGAGAACCGTAAAGCCAATAACCTCCTTTAAAACAGTCTACACAAATACCCGTGCATCATGGAGATCGTTGCCTCAAATTTAGTTGCTCTTAGTGGGTGACCAACTACGCCTAGCTCATGCCTTTCTGCATCTCCGAAAATTGACTCAAACTAAATTCAAATAGCTATATTAAGTTACTGTGCTGTGTTGGTAAGATTTGATTAAAGCGGCTCGTGTCGCGAACCACCCACGTGAGTCAGCAGGACTCAGCTCTATTAAGGACCCTTCAGGAAAACACATAAGTTGTCTTCTGAGAACTTGCGTGACTTCAAAAATCCCATGTGTGTGGCGCAGTTGAGAATGACACTAACCGTACCGCCTGCTAGACCAAGGACGAGCTGATTTTTAGGATCAAACTGGTGATTAGCAGTCTCTAGAACGACACTATAAAAGGTCGTGTGCTCAAAGTTAAGATATGGTCTGGAGGCTGTGGTCGACGCTCCGTGCCCCGTCTTCATCTCAGCTCCATTTGCCAAATGTTCCATTAAAATATGAACTTCGAATATAGAGAACACATCACTAACTGGCTTAGGTATGACTTGTTTCCTGTCCTTTCTCTTCCCAAAAGAAGTACATCTTTCTTGAACATTCTTTATATACAAATGTGTTTGCTAATAGAAACAGTTTGTACATACACCATCGTATGTTTATTTGAAAGAAGATGATCTAAAATGTCGATGTTGTATATTTACAGATCATCGCAATGTCTATGTCCCATATTTATTTGCGAAAATATGTGAATAATAATGTATTTGGTAAATAAATCGAGACCAAATGACAAAACTTGATTTTCGTACTACAGTTCATTAATAGCATAGAAAAGAAAAAAGAAATAAACTGAATTGTGTTTAAATGCAGTAAGGTGCTATCCCGCCACGGGCCACGGGCCACGCTCCCTTCTGGGTTCGTAAGACATAGAGTAATTCCTACAAGTGGTCACCAACCATTGCACCAAACAAAAACCAAAAAAGTACAAAAAAACAGCACACAAGGGTGCATGGATGTGTGTCTTATGACGACTGGGCTATCTACTGACATACTGAGCATCTCCGATGTCCGAAAATCTGCCATCGTCAACAATGAGCTATTAAGACTCAGAGTAGCCATTTCTGCTCTACAAGAAACTCGTTGAGCAGACTCTGGATGCCTTAGAGAATCAAAGTATACCTTTTCCTAGCAAGGGAAGAAGAAAGAAGAAACAGAAGTCTACTGAGCGTATAGACATTAACAAGGCTATACACCCAGACTGTATGGCGGAATTAAACGTGATGTTTTCTCCAAAGTTGGCTTGAATCTAAGCAGTGAGAAACACCCAGGAATAACACATTCTTTACAGCTCTAAAAGGTTTTGGGAGGATAGCAGGTATCAAACGCAATGATCGGTATGATGCAAACTATGCTATTTTCTGCCCTCATTGAAAGAAAACGTTCTTCCCTGCCTTCATACAAATGCTAACCTATCTCCTATATTGCTGACTGCATTGAGGTATTCCAGAAGTGCCGTCAAAAAAGGCTGTCATAATATCTGAAATAACTACTGGCCGGATATCGCAAAGACTATTCAGCGGGTTCCTGATACAGGCAGCGTTAAAACAATGTATGATGGGATCAGGACGGCTCCTCGACCCACACTCAACAAAACTGCACCACTGTGTTTAAATGAAAACGGAAAGTTCATGAGTACATACATAATTGACGTTTTTCTTTTTCATTCTCTCTCTCCCTATTATTCTCTGTATATATATATATATATATATATATATATATATATATATATATAAGCTGAGTTAATCAACGATTCCCCCTTATTAAAAACAGAATTGAAATAGATATAAAAAAATGATTCATTCGTATTTTGCAATCAATGATACAATAAAACAATGTTTCTTAAAAATAGAATTGAAATGGATTAAACAAGTTCTTTCAGGTGGATTTTGCAATAAATAATAAAATCAAACAGTGTTGATTAAAAATAGAATTAAAATATATTTTTTTTAAATTTTCATTTATTTTGCGATAAATGATAACATAAAACATTGTTTATTAAAAATAGAATCCAAATATGTTTTAAATTTTTTTTTTTTTTTAAATAAATGATGAAATCAAACAGTGTTTATGCAAAATAGAATTGAAATAGATTTTTTTAAAAATTCATTTTTATTTTGCAATGAATAATAAAATCAAGCAGTGTTTATTAAAAATAAAAATTGAAATAGATTTTTAATTTTTTTAATTTTTATTTTGCAATAAATGATTAAATCAATCAGTATTTATAAAAAATAGAATTGAAATAGATTTTTAAAACTGTCATTTTTATTTTGCAATAAATGATGAAATCAAACAGTGTTCATAAAAAATAGTATTGAAATAGATTTTTAAAAAATCATTTCATTTTGCAACAAATG
>OY744527.1:37686409-37721409 GCA_963556195.1 Sepiola atlantica | reverse complement strand
TCCTCAATACCGAAATACTATCGCATATCGTATCACTCCTGTTAAGTCTAATATGTTGATTATGCTCTCCTGGGCTGAAAAAAAAACTGACGAGTGAAATACCCACTTGTATATTTTCTGGGCAGGACCGCTAGTTGTTCTTTACTGGTCGTTTTTCTTGTCGGATTGAATGTTTTGATTTAATATAAATAACGCGAATACATGTATACCCTTAACATATGTTGTTTATTTTATAATCCCCGGTACATTATTCGGGAAGAGAAAGAGAAAGCTAGAGTTTACCACTAGCTATTTTTGAACGTTTACATTTAAACACTTCTGTTTCGATTTTAATGCATTTTATGTCTCCCGACCTGTATAGTTAAACTTCTCTCTCGCGTCCTCTGTTTGTATGTTTCGATGTCTATCTAATTGAATGTTTGAACTCTTTGAAATTTACTTCCTATTTCCTACCTCCTTCATGGTAGCCACCATATATACAAATAAACTATCTATTGTATATTATTCGTTTTATACGCTTAATTACCCGTACTTTGCTATTTCACTTCTAACTGAAATCATTACAGATCGATTAGTATTAGTGGTATTATTAGTGCGCCAATAACAAAATCAAATCCGATGGGAGTCCAATACCGAAAAAGCCGACTCTATATTTCATAGTAATTCAGAAACATAAACTGATCTGAGATATCTACAAAGCAGATGACGCGAAACAAGAACAATTTAATAATAATGTTACATAAAGAAGGCCATGTTTTAATGGGAAAGTTTGAGTGAACATTTTCAGAGTCAGTGGTGACCTCAATGCGGAAGTCGATGAAACTACGCGACTTCCAGCCATGGATTTGATGTATCTTGGATTGATAAAACTGTAAACAAAAAAAAAACATGTCTGAGTGATTCCCGCAATAGGGGGTGGGGCAGCGCACACAGGTTAGCTGGTTGTAGCAAGACGAGCTATCTACATGTGTTTCTGTCCCACCCCTACTTAAATAAGCGGTCCATCCATTTTGTTTATTGTGACTGTTATTCGCTTTGTAATAAACCTTTTTTATATAAACATCAGCGTCAGAGTGGTTTATAAAACGACGTAAAAAATGGTTCTACGACAGCGATGACACGGGTGTATAATGATTTATACACCCATCGGGTGGTGAAAATATGACACAAGTCGAGTTTTAAAAAATAAACTGCAAATTATCAATTACGATAAATGCAACCTGAAAAGGATCGGAGCGTAAAGCGTCACACAGCGTTTTGAACATACAAACAAGCAGGAAACTAGTATTTAATGTAAACAAAAATAAGCTCATCTTAGAAATAGCGTCGAAAGCACTCTCATCTTTTCTATATATGATAGTATAACATATGTTTGCTTATGGTGCTTTTTTTTTTAATTATTCCTAATCCCACCATTGAAATAAATAATGTCGGTTGAGCTATTTTATTTTCAATTCCACCCATTTGGTAATGTTTATCATACCGTAATATTATATTCATACAAAAAGTAGGGTAAGTGAAGTTCTTGCGTTTCGGTAATTTTCTCATATCAAGTTATCATATTTCGGGGATCATATGATTTAACTTCTGTTATCTTGGCCAATTTTTCCAGAACACACAGGGGTGCTCAACCAGGGAATAATTACCCTCCAGAAGGTTATTTTCGTGTTTTAAAGAGCAAGAAGTTTCATGATCCATGATTGGCACATTCAAATTGTAAGACTATTGCTATTTCTCCAGAATATACACTATGTAACGACGAGGTTATCTAACTATTTACAAGTATAGACACACTTTCTTTTAGTTGTCACAGCTATCATGCTGGTAGAATGAGTAAGCCTCCTTGAGAGCAAGTAAAGCGTCTCTGACCATCGCAGAGCACTTTCGCCGACCCTGCGCTACCTCAGACGATATGGCTAGCCAATTACTATGTAATTACTATTCCATAGCTGATATTTCGAATCTCTGGGTGTATGCACTCGGTACGACTAATAACTCAAGGGAATAACCATATTCTATTTGTGGAGTATGCTTGCTTCTTACGCTGATCGATCTAGTCGGCTTCCCACCCGGCAAGTACAGCATCTCTGTCTATCGCAGCCAATTATCGCCGATCCTAAGCTAGATCAGACGATATGGCTAGCCAATTACTATTACTAATGCGATTGCATATCTTTTTTTTTGTTATATCAGGGTCGATGCGTTCGCTACGTCTAGGAACTAAAGTTAATAACTATAGTCTATGTTTTAGAGATGTTTGATTGCAACGGCTATCACCCTGGTCGAGTTGTTTCGGCTTCCCCCGAGCAAGTACAGTGTCTCTGGCTATCGCATCCAACTTTCGCCGATCCTTAACTGGTTCACACGATATAGATAGCCAATCTTGATTCCATAGTCGAAGACAAACTTTTATCGGTAAAATAGTGCTGCCAGGACCCCTTTCATTGGCTCTGCCCTGACCAACTCATAATTTTCTCTGTGTGTTCGTCAGTAACACTTTTTAAAAGAAACATATTAACTTCTTTTAGAAGTGAAAAATATTGCATTTATACTAAATAATAAATCCAAAACAAATAGATCAAATGCCATGACCGCAACTTCAGACAGACACATTGAAATATTCAGTCTGATGTTCTACGAATTGAGCAATTTAAATGTTCTCATGAATTGATTTTAAAACATTACCATGACAAAATAAACATAGCTTTAACGTTACCCCATAGATTTATGATTTACGTCATGTTTCAAAACATGACTTATAACATAAGCGATTATAAAAATAATGTAAATTAAGAGAGAGAGAAAAAAAAAGAAGGACAATAATACTAGGCAAACAGTCTCGAAGGGTCTAGTTTTCAATGAATTTTGAAGGTAAGATACGCATTTAGTTTTATTGATATAAAATCAAAATGACTGGTGATATTTTCCCTAGAATATGTGTTAACATAAACCTTATAAGAAATACTAGTACTTTTCGTTCCCTTTCAGTCGAACCTTGTAGTGTGATGTACCTCTTAGGTCCGTCCAACCGCTCAGACCGATTGCCGTGGCACAAAGCGATGTTGCTACTACTGACGATTTATATTTTCATATTAACATACGCTTTTAAATTCAACGCCTAGAATTCATCACATTCTTAATTAAAAGATACATCAGTTAGGTACATTAGGCACGAATTATGAACAAAGATGAATACGTCTATAGAAATATTTTCGATTAATCGACATTTTTTCTAACTGTGAATTCTCCCAAGAAAAGTGTAATCCAAGTAAAATTTTATGAACGTGACACATTCTATTCTGAGAAATAATAAATAAATGGCATGATAGAAAGATCTTAATAAGAACATACTTTGTAAGTATTAATGTGTCACAACTAATCAAGGATAAGTGTAAATAAGTGTTAATTGGTTTGTCAGGTAGACGGTGAGACAACATCATAGGGTTTAGTAACAATTGTTAAAACTGGGCAGAATTTGAATAATTTAGAGGACAGCTATTTGAGAATTTGTTTACATTTGATCTGAAAATGATCTTGTAGTAGTCACCTGAGAATCAGCGCAATGGTTTGTTTGCCGCAGACAATCTTTTCTTGGAAATATCATTGAAGTTATGTTTAGCTTAAGGTACGTAAAAGTAGAAAGGAGCATTAGTTACAATGGTCGTAGCTAGACGAGTTCTTGGTGTGAATGTTTAAAAGGGAGTCACTATAGATTTGATCACCTACCATAAAAGTAACGATATAGTAGAGAAAGACTAACACACTCTTTTCTGTGGCGAAAGCGCAGTAAGGTAGTAAAGAAAATAAACTCGACTGGATTTCGAAGTCGATGTTGTATTCTGAGCGACACGTCCCCAAATGTGACAGCATTACTCGATCTTAGGATGTATTTGACTATTATACAGAAAAAGGATTGCGTGAGGAGTGAGACACTGTCTTAGACACTTACTAATAAGTAATTGCACTAAAATATTTACAACTACCCCTAACAGGTTCTCGACTAACAGTTGCGTTTTGTTCATTTATCATTCTACTAAAACTGACAAAAACTGGTTTGTTTTAAGTTTTTTTTCTATACGTTTTAATAACATAAAATACGTAATAACATATTTATTAATGCTTGATTTGGTTATGTTTTAATTGACATAGATATAATAATTGCTATTATTAGCCGTAATTTGCAATTAACTTAGAAAATGAGCCGTCTCCAAGAAAGTTCCTGTAAAATTTACACCCCCTCAACTGTATGTAGTTTTACTCCAACGCTCTTTATATTTACTCTGTCTATTACCCTCGCTTCAGTCACTAATTTCCTTTTTATTAATCTTTATTTACAGTTAAAGGTAATCGACGGCCATGTCGCTGCTTTTATTTAACGTATCTTTTCTATATTGACAAAAAACTCCAGCGAAGCGTACGAATGCTATTTAACGCATTGCTGTAGTGGGAAATACATAAATGCTGCTCGGCTCCCCAAAAATCTGCAGTTGATGAGGAAAACATCACTAACGTCCACACACTCGTTTTAGCCGATTGTAAATTGGTGTTGCCTGAGATAGCAGACAAGTTTAAGATATCAGAAGGTATTGAATACAATGAAAAAGATGTGTTCTGAATAGGTTCCGCATTTGCTCAGAGTTAATTAACCACAACAACACGTCAACAATTTAGAGCGTTGTTTGCAACTGTTTAAAAAAACAACAGACAAAAGTGTTTGCGTTAATATATTACAATCGATAGAACAAGGATACATCACTCCATTTCTGTTACTTAGTTTACAGCAGTAGCTAAAAACGGTGCAAGCCGACTTAAGACGCAAATATGAGCAGGTACGCTTTTATTTTCTTTGTATTTTAGGCTGCTGGAGGTATTTTGTTCATCAATGAACTTGACATGTGGTAGAATCATAAATAGCGAATATTATATAGCATTGTTAGTGAGTTTTACAGAATTTTTCGCCAAGAAAACGGTCATGAAGAGGGGATAGTGTTCTTAACAATTGAATATCACAAGTGAATATCAACGATGGCAAACTACATGAATTACACTTTGAATTGCTAAGCCAACCATCAATTTCCCCAGATCTGGCTACAGCGATGATTGACTGCTCGCAAATTTCAAAAAAGATTTGGTTCTAATGAAAAAGTGATCTCGGAAACTGAGACGTACTTTGAGGTCAAGTACAAATATTTTGATAAAAAACGTATCGAATTTTTACAGAAGCGTCGGAAATGTGACTATGTTGGGGGATGTAGTCGAATTTTATCGCATTGTTTAAATTTATTGGAATCATTATATATATATATATATATATATATATATATATATATATATATATATATATATATATACATACATATACATATACATATATATATATACATATATATATATGTATATATACATATACATATACATATATATACATATATATATATATATACATATATATGTACATATATATATAAGCTCTTCTGTAGCTTACTTTTTAAAGAAGTTATTTAACGAAAAATTTGTTGATGTTATCTTTTATTTAAGTGTACTCTTTAATGTTGTTTCATTTTTTTGTTTATCTTTTGTAATTTTAATATAACAATTTTTAAATCAATTTTGCTTTCATTTATTAAACGCAATTATTTTTTCTTATTTTTCATATTAGTGTGTTTATTTTATTTCTACACGTTCTTTGTTATATACGTATTTTAATGTTTATTTTTAATAATTGCACAAGAGTATTTTTTACGTTAACATTTTACAATTATACCACTGGTTTCATATGTGATGTTGTTAATTTTCGGTTGCTGTGGTTTTATGTAGATAGCTTCCATTATTTTTATTTTTTTTAAATTGGTTTCGGAATGTATAAAGTTAGTATTGTTAATTAAAATGTGTCTTAAATCAGAGGGAAAGTAATTATGTGTTTGTATATGTTGGTAAAACTTGTGGTAAAATTTTAAAATTCTTCACGTAATGCGATTTTGTTATGTGATGCCATCCAGGTTTGCTGAATTAAAATCATAAACAACTTCCTAGAACTATGCAAAAAACGTTATATGTGCGTTTCTCCGCGGTCTTTTAAAAATTCTGTTCTTTCTCCAGCTTTTTTGTTTATATGCTTTTGACACCTGAGGATGATTCGACGAATAATCGAAAACGTTCGTGGAACTTGGAAACCTATGGTATTTCTTTTTTAATTCTAATACAAAAAGACCATCAGAAAAATTGAAAAAATAAAAAAGGTATAATTAAATAGACGAATTCTGTTATTTTTAAGTGTTTGCATATATATATATATATATATATATATATATATATATATATATTGGGTATTTAGATCTGTATGGCTAGGTTTCCTTCCTCTTATCTAATTACTTTTCTGGTACCAAAGGAACTTAAGCTTTATTTTTTATTTATTTTTTGATGCAACTTTAATTCTTATATACTTTTATTGCTAGCTAACCATATTGCAGAATGGTTCTTGGATGTAGTGTTTAGATAGTATTATTATTATTATTTTTATTTTTATATTTTTTTTATTATTGTATTAATCAATGTTATTTGATATGCAAATTACTATATCATACGGTAGTCTTAAGGCTAATACATTATTATTATTTTATCATTATTATTATTTATTTATGTATATATTAGTGATATTTTAAGCTGAATTATTTCGACACTTGATTATTGGGGAAATGGTCCTATAATCAGTACCATTGGAGAGCCATAGATATTATAACTGTCCTGTGTTTAAATCTCCGAAACAGTTACATGGTAAACAGCTGATGATCCCCGTGTTAATATTAGACGCTTAAGGTCTCCTGTTTTTGTTTCAATCTTAGATAATTAACCCCCCCCTCTTTTTTTTTTTTTTTCCTTTTTTACTTATATTTTTTCATTTATTAATTTTCCAACGAATGTTAAGTCTGAAATATCTTTGACTTAGTTGGTTTGTCTGGGGATTTAAACTGCATTTTTTTTTCTAATGACTCAAAGCTTCTTTAGACTATATATATATATATATATATATATATATATATATATATATATATATATATATATATATATATATATATATATATATATATATTGTGTATGTATTTGGGCAGTATCTTTTCATTTAGGCACACATTATTAAATACCACGGGGTGTTTTTGCTTGAACAGATGTTCTTTTCATTCAATATTTCGAAAAGTCCATTTAATGTCGGATTAATGTATGTAAGTTCCGTGGGTGTTGCCCTATTTTCGTTCCATTTTTCGCGAGTATTTTCGAGTTGATTCCTCAACTCATTGTAGTGTCTTTATAAATGTGTCTTTACTGTTGATTTTATTTATTAAAACAGCTAGTATTTTCAACTAAAATAACGGCGCCTATAATATTAAGATGTTACAGAAGAGCGTGATTATGTTCAAGTGTGCAAGATAAAATGTTTGATTGCTTCACCGCTAAGAATTTGATTACGTATTGAGCGCGTTCAAGATCTAAACGTATAACTGGTTAATGGCTAAGAATTTGAGAACGTTAATTACTATGCTAGAAACTTTAAAATGTTGTGACTTATTTCGTAATTCACATTATTGATTGTTGAATGTTTAGTGTTTATGTAGAGCGTTTCAATGATCTTTAATCTTCTAATGTTAGTATCGTGGTGTATTATTTTAGCATTGTTAACTAGGATACATACATATATATATATATATATATATATATATATATATAACTTTTTTGTAATATAGCAGGAAAAATCCCAGCAGAGTGCTCGATTAATTGAAAATCAAAGTTACATTTCACCCTCCCCCTTTTTTCAAACCTTATTAAAACTTTTCTTAGACTAAATTTAAACTGCAAATAACGCGTCCAAACGGGAGAGACACGTGACGTCACATTTCCGAAACAGATGACAACAGTAGCTCAAGAGAGCTGAATGGCTAAGTCCTTTTGTGATTGAAACCAACGGTACGAATGTTGTACTCATTTTGCTATACCAATATATATATATATATATATATATATATATATATATATATATATTAACACATCTCTTTTTACTAGATATAATGAAATACATATCAATTTTAATAAGGCTTTCAATACAAATGCTAAATTTAAATTCATAAAACTAAAAGATGTATTTATTTTTCTTATTTTGCTCCGCCCAGAATTGTAAATAACCCAAAATAATTTAGAACAACTACGTAAGTTTTATGAAGTAAGAATTACGCCTTTGAAATGGTTGGCGTCAATACATAATTGATGAGGTATCGCAAGAAAGCATTACGTATATGTTTACATAAATATGAGTGTTCATGTCTGCACAAATATGCGTGTGTGTCTGTGTTATTTTATTTTAATTTATTTTCGTCCCGACGGGTTTGCTTGCCATATGCGGAATGTTGAGGATTAGTCGCATTGGTCAAGCGGGTGGAACGGCAACATGTAGAGCCCCAGAGAGACGGACAGTCGGCTACACGAGGTCGTCGAGCGAGAAGGAAACTTAAAGTGCACGCAATAACGAAACTAAAGTAAGAGAATTGATGTGATGTTCCGGTAAACAAAATCACGTGTTTACCATATGTACGGCTGAAAAGGAAAACTAAGAAAAGCTATTTAAGTGTTGGACATCAAAGTTAAGGATCAGGAATTAAATTATTTGGGTCAAGACCTCGTGATTAGAGCGTCGACAGACAACTCATTTACTAAAGTAGTTCACAGAAATATATATATATATATGTGTGTGTGTGTGTGTGTGTGTGGGTGTGTGTGTGTGTGTGTAGTCATAATATATGTACACATTGAACATAAATACATGTACGTATATATATATATATATATGTATATATATATATACATATATATATATATATGTATATATATATATATATATATATATATATATACGTACTCTATATTCATGTATATATATATGTATTCCAAGATGTATGCCAGTATACTGAAATCGTATGCCCTTAATAGGGTTAAGATTAAAATTCATATACACTAAATGTACAAAGGAAATTCCCATACACTAAATTCATATACACTAAATGTACAAGGAAATTCCCAAATGTTTACACTTTTATTGTCATTAAGGGTATGCAAACAAAACAGAGCTATGTATTTTACTGGTAGGAATTTTTCTTCAGCGCACTTCACACACTTCATCCACTCCTGCATAGATTGCAGTATACTGGCATATATCTTGGAATGTCACTACTTTTGTATAGGCTATGCCTAAATACAATACACCTTTTTAAGGTGTTTTGGAATTTACTGGAAAACTAAGGTATATTGTAAACTGAAATTAAAATGCCATCAACTTGACTCTAGAACCTCTATCTCTGCCAAAAATCAGCTGAATCCATCAAATAGTTGATGAGATACAGCGTGGCATATACGTACACACGGATAACACAAAATCATGCTTGACCTTTCTGGATCTCTGGGTTGCCTTGACTAATGATGCTGAAATTCTACACACTTATAGAACCTATAAAAAAATTGTGTGCAAAGTTTGAACTAATTTGGTTTATTGGTTTTTGAGTTTTTATTGATCAAAGAAATGAGATTTCTAGCATAGGCCGTTTTTTATAAGTTTATAAAGGGATAGAGCACTCTCGTGCCGCCCTTGATATATATATATATATATATATATATATATATATATTTCATGTATAAACAGAAAAAAACCGGCATATACCGTGTATAGATTTTAAGTATTTACCTCCAAAGTGCTCCATACGAGAGTCAAGTTATGTAGTAAAGTATGAACATAAACTAATTGTAATTAAGCTATACACAGAGTCGTCCGAGTTTCATCGCACAGTGAATCGTCACTCTAAATCTTAGCCTGACGATTCTCTGCGCGGCTTAAACTCCCACGCCAATGCGCACGCGCACGCTCACGCCCACGACCACGCCTTAGTGTAAATGAATTGTTATTAATATATGTCAATACTTTACTATATATACAAACTGCATATTCATGCCGCCCTCTGAAACTTCCTCCTTTCTCCCTGTTTCCCCGACGTTACTGATATGCAGAAATTAAAACTAATGTAACCAAACATTTCGCTGCACAGCTGCCAACTTAGGATGATACGCTGAACCTACTCCCTAATTCTCAGTAGCCCCTTACGTCTAAAGTGGCGTCCTGCTTTGTTTGGGGTGAAATATGTTATATATATAATATATATATATATATATATATATATATATATATATATATATCATTTTATTTTACTTCAGTCGAAGTTCCCAGAAATTATGGGGCCCCCTTCTGGGACTTACACTCGATCTCTATCTGACATATATAGATATTCGAATATTCTATTAAAGTCCTTTTCTATTTCTCAAACGTTGAGTTAGTAAGCAAGTTAAGAACATTTTTTTTCTCCATATGAGCAGTTCAGTATGTTATAGTGTATGTTTCCTGTAGTCTCTCGGTCTTACCGGAGCATAGGACAATAATTTATTTTGTCTGGTGGAGTATCCAGCAAAGTGTTGTTACTTGAGGTAACATCACTAGGAGAAGGTGCAACATTCCTCGTATGAACAAGTATACAGCATACTGAGGGTTTTATTTGTGGTTCGAATACTATGTTATTTTGATTAGGTCAGATATTACTTCTCCGGCGAAGTATCCCCATGCCATGTTGCCCTGAGAACCCCCTGTACAGAGTTCCTGAAGACACTCGAGGATGGTGCCTAGTAGGCAGTATGTTTACACTAATCACACACAAAAACATATATGTATATATATATATATATATATATGAATATAGAGTAAGTATATATACGTACGTGTATTTATGTTACATGTGTACATATATTATGACTACACACACACACACACACACACACACATATATATATATATATATATATATATATATATATATATATATATATATATATATATATATATATTAACTAAACAATATATATAGTCTAAATAAACTTTGAGTCATTTTAAACAAAAAAAAAAGAAAATGCGGTTTAAATTCCCAGATAAACTAACTAAATCTTAGATATCGCAGACTTTGCTTTTGTTGGAAAATTCATTAATGAAAAAAAAATTTTAAATTAAAAAAAAGCTAAAAAAAGGGGGATTCAAGTATCTAACAGTGAAACTAAAACAGGGGACCTTAACTTAAGCGTGAAATATTAAAACGGGAGTAATCAGCTATTTACCATGTAACTGTTTCGGAGATTTAAAAACAGGACAGTTATAATATTCATGACTCTCCAATGGTACTGATCTAACGAGCATTTCCCTAATAATCAAGTGTAGAATTAATTCAGCTTGAATTTACCTGATAGATACGTAAGTAAGTAAGTAAGTAAATAAATAAAATAAAATAAAATAAAAAAAATTGAATAAAATTTTAAAAATAAATAAATAATAATAATAATAATAATAATAATAATAATAATAATACTAATAGGCTCCTATATATATATATATATATATATATATATATATATATATATATATATATATATATATACAT
The DNA here is from genome assembly GCA_963556195.1 of Sepiola atlantica. Classification (NCBI taxonomy): domain Eukaryota; kingdom Metazoa; phylum Mollusca; class Cephalopoda; order Sepiida; family Sepiolidae; genus Sepiola; species Sepiola atlantica. Next base: position 37,709,896 of record OY744527.1, on the reverse strand, counting down.
CTATATATATATATAAATTAAAAATTAGCGACAAACTTAGTAAAATAAAACCTAAGGAATCTATATGTTATTCAAATACCACAAAAGTAACTTTAAGAATAACCTTAGCACTCGCTTAATCCATCCGACCTAAGCAGAAATAAAAATAATTAATAAAACAATTTTACGGAGAATCGACTAACAAATAAAAGAAAAGATCTTCAATAAAACCAATGGCTGAATGCTGCCGAAGCAATCGCTTAGTTTAACAATATCGAAAATAAGAAGAAATGTATCTTCTTACGATTTCTATCCGTCTATATTAGGGGAACTCTTCATCATCGCCCTAGAATTTGCCGAGATGTATAGTGATATATCCAAGGATTGAATCCACATCATTAAAAGATGTAGGAGATTAGTGTTAATCAATGATGATGGCCAATGGATTAAAACAAATATGACAAACTCTTTTGATTTGGCAATGGGTGCTCTTGACTCTGCGGAGGCATCATATCTTGTGGAGTGATTCATTTCATATACACTTACAAATATATTTGATAACACAGATGTCGGCCTATATGTATTGTGTTTGCATCCGCCAGTCGCAACGACTATGATTCAGCGCCGTATTGGGATGTTGTTTGTGTGCATCTTTGTGTGTGACTGTAGAGACCAATTCTTGATTTGCATAGTCTACTACAGCCCTGACATACGAAAGCTGTTGTGTAATGTGTCACCTTCGCTTGTTGGTCTGCCTGTAGGCTCGCTCTTCCCCTAGCTCTCTTCGCAGCGTTTTCATCATGGAGGTGCTTCTCAGTAATGATCATTCCCTGGCGTATCTGTTTCTTCCAGGAAGGTCTGTCAGCTGTAGAGGCTTCTCATGTAGTAATGTTAATTGAGAAAGCCTTCATAGCTTGCTCGCATACATCCTTGAATCGGAGATGAGGACGACCCCTTTTTCTTGAGCCTGAGGCAAGCTCCCCGTAGAGAAGGTCTTTAGAAATGCGCCCATCATCAACGTCACTCACGCAGTAGGGGGTAGATGGATGGAATGCCTTCTCTTTGCAGACCATCCTTGTTGCCCATTCTGTCCTGCCATGTGATAAGTAGCCTACGTAGGCTCCTCAAATGGCAGATCTGGGGTGTCCTATCATGTGTTAACATGTGGTCCAGGACTCACTCCCATACAGTAGGACACTGAGAACGCACGCTTTGTAGACGTCCATCTTTGTAGAAGTGGTAAGGTAGCTGTTTTCGCAGACTCTTTTACTTAGTTTCAAGAGGGTTGTGAATGCCTTACCAATCATTTTGTTTAGCTTTACGCCCAATGAGAGGATGGTACTGGAACTAGTGAACGACCTCCAGTCGTGTGCCTGGGATTGAAATGATGGGTGAGCAGGTGGTTGCTTATCCCATAACCTGGGTTTTCGTTTGGCTGATGGTGAGGCCGAACACGCTACAAGCATCAGAAAACCTGTCCATAAGTCTTTGGAGTCTATCTTCCTGATGCGATGCTATGGCTGCATCATCGGCAAACAGCATGTCCCTGACCTGGACTGACCTGATCTTAGTCTTGTAGCGGAGCCTGGCGATGTTGAAGAGGCTACCATCAGATCTGGAGTGAAGGTAGATATCATCCGCTCAGGAGTATGGCGAAGAAGATGCCGAAGAGTGTCGAGGCCAAACCACAGCCTTGTTTGACACCGCTCCTCATCTCGAACCCAGCAGACATGTCGCCGTTAAACTGTACAGTGCTGATCATGCCATCGTGAAAGGATCTTATGATGCTGAGGAGTTTTGGTGAGCATCCGATTAGTGGGAGGATTTTGAATAGACCGTCTCTGCTCACAAGATTGAACGTCATGGTCCGATCTATAAAGGTGAGATACAGAGGCTGGTTTTGCACTCTGCACTTCTCTTGAATCGGGCGTAGGGAAAAGATTGTATCGATGGTTGATCTCTCTGAACGAAAGCCGCATTGAGATTCCGGGTAAATTCGATCGGCAAGAACTTGCAGTCGCAGTAGTAATATGCGTGCGAATAGCTTGCCAACGAAGCTCAACATTAAGATACCGCGGTAGTTGTTGCAGTCACTGCGGTCCTCTTTGTGTTTGTAGAGTGTAATAATGATTGCGTCTCTCATGTTGTGAGGCACTGAACCTTCTCTCCAGCACTGTATCAAAAGGTTATGAAGGGGATGAAGCAGACTAATGTTTCCACTTTTTAAGACCTCTGCTGGAATATAGCACTTTCCTGGACTTTTCCAGATGGCAGTCTGTCTATTGCCCTGGGTAGTTCTTCTATGGAAGGCTGCTCGTCGAGCTCATGCATCAGGGGGAGACGATCCCTGGCATCCAGGTCAGACTGATGTACCACGCTGTCCCTGGAGTAAAGCTCGGAATAGTGTTCTACTCATCTGCCCAGCTATTTGACTTTGTCAAGTATGGGTTCACCTGACTTGGACTTCAGTGGTGAAGTTTTGTTGATGATGGATCCCGTCATACATGTTTTTCATGTTGCCTGTATCAGCCGCCCGCTGAATATTCTTTGAGAGGTCTGTCCAGTAGTTTTTCGCAGCTTCTCTGACAACCTTTTGGACTGCACCCCTCGATAACCCCAGTGTAGCCAGCGATGAAGGAGATGGGTTAGCCTTGTATGAAAGCAAGGATGAACGTTTTGCCTTAATTAGAGGGTCGAGGGTAGCAATATTTACATCATACCAGTCATTGCTTTTACAACTTGTCCTCCTCCCAAAAGGATTTTAGAGCTGTAGAGTGGGTGTCATTCTTGAGTGTTTCCCACTGTGCAGATTCAGGTCGACTATGATCTCCTTTGAAGGTGGGTGAAAACATCACGTTGAATTCTGCCATGCGGTCTTGGTGTTGAGTCTTGCTAACGTCTATACGCGCAATGTCCTCCTGTTTAGTGCGGTAAAAATCTTGCTGCATACTAAGGAATGATCCGTATCACAATCGGCACTATGGTAGGCTCTAGACATCAGGAAATGTTTTAGGTACATTCGTCTAGAAATGATGAGGTCAATCTTGTGCCAACGTCCTTACCTGGGATGTCTCCAAGAGACTCTGTAATGCGTCCTGGCACTAAATAATATGCTGGTAATGCAGAGGTGATGATAGGCACAGAGTTCTTGTAGTCGCTGACTATTATCATTGTATTTACCCACCCCAAGGTTACCGAGGCAACTTGGCTATGCATTGTTGTCACCACCTACACGCACATTAAAGTCCCCAAGTATGATCAGGTCATTATTCTGTGAAAATGCCTTGATGCTGTCATCTAGCTGAGTGTAGAAGTGCTCCTTAGCGTCGTCAGGTGCCGCGATTTTTGGGTCGTACACTCACAATAGATTAATTAATCCATCTGTGGTGTTAAGACGCAGTGAAATTAAGAGTCAGTGGCTGAATCACAGAGTTGTACATTTTGAAGCAATGGGTGTTTGACTGCAAAACCAACACCGTGTTCGCGAACTTCCCCTTCCTTCTTCCCTTGCCAGAATAAGGTATAGTCCGATTCCTTTAGGCAGTCGAAGTCTGCTAAGCGAGTTACTTGTAGTGCAGCAATGCCTACCCTTAATCTCAGTAGCTCGTTGTTGATGATATCAATTTTTCTAACATCGGAGATGTTGAGTATGTCAGTAGATACGCCAGTCATCATAATACGGACATTTTAGCACCCTTCCTTAAGTGCTGGTTTCTTTGTAATTATTTCGTTTTTGTTTGGTGCAATAATTGCTGACAACTTGTTGGAATTATCATATGCCTTACGCACCCAGTAAAGCAGGTGGCAGGTGGCGGAATAGCACCTTACTGGTTGAGGGCTACTCGGCTTAATGGCGAGCGGTAGCTGTCCAGTGTCCGTCCGGATCGACCCATTGCGCCCAGCTGTACGGCAATTGAGCTGTAGACTTATAACCGGTAACTGTCACCCCCCATTTTAGTCCTATACAGATGCATATCTGACATTTTCTCTCTAGGCCAGGGCAGCTCTATAAAGAGACTGCGTTGCCCAATCGTCAGAATTTCCCTCCCGGTCTTGCTGAGTTTGCCCAGGGAATGGAAGTACCAGTACGTCCGGCACCAGCTTGGCAGCAGTAGCTGTCAGAGAAGAGCTAAGTACAGCGCTTGTCTGCCTATGGGCTACACTCCAGATTTTTCTGTTGGGGTTTACTCCTTTCGCCTTTATCGAACTAATGAATAACCACAAGGCAGTGGTACTATTTACCCATAGCTGGAAGTCTGTTCATGAGCATCAGGACTTGTCCATACAGCGATGGACCTGGGATGCCGCATGTCTAGGGACAGACAACCTCCGAGTCTCCTGTAGGTCTGCTTGAGTCCGCAAGGTACTTACTTGATTATATCGCCACATGGAGGCACTGCATGGAGATTGTATATAGAGAAACTATGTACTGGTCGGGAAGATATACTCACTCTGTATCAATAGACAATAACGACGCAGATATAGAGATTGTAGACGTAGAAGTTTCACATGTTGGCCGGTCATAATTCAGGGGAAGGGAACATTGTGTATTCAGCACCGTCCTCTTCCAGAAGACATGCGTACGAGGTAACTGACGTGCCTCTACACCGACTTATTGCCCAGAGGCGGTCTTTTCGGATCAGTCAACATGGGAGTCGGACGTTTGTTCCGCTTGTTGTAGACGTTGGCTCTGGGGCAAGTAGCTTGGCAAAAATAGAGTGTTACGTCGAAAAAATGTTATAGTTCAGCGTTGGCCACGTGCGCGCAAATAAATACATATTCATCAGTATAATTCGTGTCCGAGATCTGTGTTCCAGTTTGCTTGCTGTTACACGGATGATGGATATATAGCCTATATAGAGGTGATGTATTAGCGATAATAAAAGATTCCAACAAAGTCAGGCGGAAAACTTCAAAAAAATTATGCATATGGAAATGAAAAAACTAGGCCCAAAAGTAGAAGTACTGGCTAATATAAAAACCAACTCACTTTCTAGATGTCACGTTAAACTTAAATGAATATACTTAAGAACCATACCTAAAAGATAACGCCAATCCAATATACGCAAACCCAAAGTCTAATAACCCCACATCAATAATAAAACATATTCCGAATTCTATCGAACGTAAGCTTAACAATAATTCTAGCAACGAAATGTTATTAAAAGATCAAGCAACATTTACCAAAAACTAGTGGTTGCCATAATACCGAAATGCAATTTAAGTAACAGGACACCAATAATTATAAGAAGATTTAAAATAAAAGAAAAAGAAATATAATCTATTATACACTGCTCTATAACCAGATGCTATATACTAAACTGGGCGCACAATTCCTAAATCTGATTGAAAAACACTTCCGCGTAACCAATCTCCTTCATAACATATTCACTAAAAATAATCTCAAAACTGTCTTACGGCTGCTGCGAAAACCTAAAAATGATATTTGAGGCACACAATAACAAAATACTAATAGAGAACAGCAGAGAGGAAGTAAACAATTACAAATTGCATGAAAAAGTTACAAATATAGCAAAAATAACACTAAGAAGAACACAAATATAAACACAACAAATAAAAATAGAAATGAAAAAGTTACCAATGAAAATAAAAGATGCAACTGCATAAATCCTTAACCAAAAGTATTGTTTACCAAGCCACACTATTTGCCAGGGAAATACCGAATACAAGAAGTACTACGTGGGTATGACCTCCCTAAATTTTAAAACCAGATATTATGACCACAAAAGCACATTTAAAAACAGGAACGTAGAATTAAAACAGCACTAATGACCACTATTGGGAGCTCAAAGAGAATGGACGCTAACAAATAATTGAAGTGAAAATACTACTACAGGCTAGTACATGTACAAATAAAGACGACCCTTTAGATTATGTCCTAATGAGATAATTTGAAATCATCAACTTTAAAGACCTCCAAAATCTATTAAACTGTAGAAGTGAGATAGTAAACAGCTGTCTGCACAGAATAACATTTGTCTGAGGCAAACAATACATGAATAAATAAACAAATAAACAAACAAATAAGTAAGAAAAAAACTAAACTAAACTAACACCTGACAAACTAAAACTTAAAAAAATACAAGGAACCACGTGTTAAAATAAATTCACCCATTATTTTGACACAACAAAAAAAGGATATAGGCCACATTATAGAAAACAGAACAATAGAACAGGAAGAATGAGGTAAAACTAACCGGACCCTTGTTTGTGAGAAGCCCAACGATTGGTTAAGAGAACAACAAATAATATGATTGCTTAACTAACTAGCCGTGTATATAAAAACACTCGGCAAAACTAACTCCGTGCCTTATAGCCTGAAGATTCCCCCGCCGATGAAACGCGGGACCCTCTTTGTAGCTGAATTGCCATAAATATTATTTCATATATATAATTATAAATCGCTCACCAGCTTTCTTCGATGTTATTTGTTTTTCTCGGCAATTTATCATTATAGTAAAAACTCAATAAAACACATTTTTTTCGCACATGGCCGCTCTATCAGCTTGAGAATTAAGGTATGATGTTGATCTGCCTTTCAGTATTATTACACATAAATATTAGGCTCTTATCAAAAAATAATCAAGCACTCTGTTAGAGTTCTTCTCCAAAGTGAACCCAAGATTTACGTATATATATATGTATATATATATATATATATATATATATATATATATATATATATATATATATATAGATAGATAACCATATATATATATATATATATATATTTATGTATGATAGTTTTTATTTACACACGCATGTACAAAATCTGCGACACTGGCATGTCGATGTTATCGATCAACAGTTACTATAAACTGAGATCTCATCAGGCGGAGTTAGAATCCGATCTTAACTTCAGACCATATTTGGAGAGAATGAAATGGAGAGAAAAAGGAAAAAGAAGACGGATAAAAGAAATGTACCCTTTCAAAATGTTGGGGTCACGTGGTTATCGGTCGTTACAAATCAAAAATCAAAAAAGTTAAAATCTAAAATCTGAAATCTAAAACAAACAATACAAATAAATGAATTAAAAAAATAAAATAGAATAAAATGGAAAGAGAGACATATAATGAAGGGAGTAGGCTAACAATGATAGGTAGGTAGACAGGTAGAGAAATAGAAAACGTCTGTTGATTCAGACCGAGAGAGGAGAGATAGGAGAGGGGGAGTAGACATGCACGAATGCATAAAATGTTTAATAAAAACATCCTCAAATTAAGCTATAGCTGTGGCGAAAACTTAGAAAAAATAATTAAAAAAACATAAAAGCAAAATTGTAAATAGAAAAAAAAACTAAAACAACAAATTTCAAGGCCTGTAACTGCACAAACAAAAAAGAATGCCCATTACAACAAAATTGCCAAATAACTCAATCAGTATATCAAGCAACAATCTCTACTAAAGAAAATCAAACCCTGAAAAAAATGTACATTGGTATGGGTGGAAATACCTTCAAAGAAAGATATACTGGCCATAAATGTACTTTTAATAACCCCACATATCAAAAAAGAACCTCACTTTCTATATATTACTGGGAACTATTGCACAATAACCAATCACCTATAGTGACCTAGAACACAATCAGAAAAACTAGCACCTGTGGTTACCTAAACTCACCTTGTTACCTTTGCCTAACAGGAAACACTTAAAATAATTCAATTCAGTGATAGGGGCAAACTTCTAAACAAAAAACAAGAAACATCAATTATCTGTAGGCATAATAGATAACACCTTCTTAGTAATACACTCATAACCCCTCAAGCTGATACTATATCATAAAAAATAATAATAATAACTTACCTAGCCACCAACTGGTAATGTTGTCAACATAGCTATCATCTTATAGTTTTCTTATTAATCATTATTATTATCATTATTATTATCATCACTATTATTATTTTTATTATCTTTTTATTATTATTATGATTACTTTTTTACTGTCTTTTTACTGCAATCACTACCTATAACCACTATTATATTTATTATTTAAGTAACCACCTCTACTATAATTATTATTAGGCGTATTAATCAATTTTAAAAAATTTTTTTAATTTTCTAATGTTTTATTCAATTTTTTATTCAATCTTTTAATTTTAAATTTTTAATTTTTTAAATTTTTTTTTAATTTTTAAAATTCATTTAATTTTTTAATTCTTTATCTTTATTTTTATTAATCTTTATTTCATTATTTTATTATTTTTTATTATTATTTATTTTTTATTATTCTTTATTTTTATTATTTAATTATTTTTTATTATTATTTATAATACTACTATTATTTACTATCATTATCACTATAGTTACAATTATTAAAATTATCGTGGCTACTATTATTGTAACCATTATTATTATTTTCACTATTATTAATATTTTTAGTATTATCAAAAAGATAATTTCCCTATTATTAAATTTTTATATTTTTTATATTATTTTCATTTTTCATTATCATATTTACAAGTATTATGATTAATACTTATTGTCATATTCTGTATTTTTCTTCACCCTCCAATATTCCCTTATTTTTTTATCCATTTATTGCTCAATATTTTTTAGATTATTTTTAGATTATCATTATCTATTATTATTATCATTATACATAATTTAAACTTTAAACTTAAAAAATGTTAAACTCAATTAGTTGGCATTGATTTATTTTTCCTTTCTGTACGTTATCTAGATTATTATTGTTATTGGTGATGGTATCATGTTTGCTGTTACTATAATGGTCATTATTATTTGTGGCGGTAACATTGACAATATTACCATTATATTGTTATAATTATTATTATTAACAGTATGGACATTGCAATGGTTACCGTTACCTGCTTTTTGCTTCCATTGTCATTAATGATAATGTACTTATTTTTAACTCTATTATTATTTCAATTATTAGTATTATTATCATTATTATTATTATTATTATTATTATTATTATTATTATTATTATTATTATTATTATTATTATTATTATTATTTTTATTATTATTATTATTATTATAATGATTATTACTTCAGTTGTTATTTTTATTGATATTATTATCATCATTATTTGAATTGTTTTATTATTATTTATTTTATATTATTATTTACGACTTCTTTACTATCATTATAACTATTGTTAAGATTACTACTGCGATTGCTGCTGTTTGGTAACATTACTAGTATTACCATGTTTATATGACCAGCATTATTTCAACCACTGACCCATATTACAATATTGGCTAACATTATCTTGCTATCTACCTCTATATCTTTATTACTAATCATATTATTTACTATTATTATGATTATTACTACATCTTAGTATTTCTAATATTTCTTAATTATTCCATTTTTTCCTAAACTATTACTTTTTTTACAAATTCTTAAATATTATTGCCCACTATTATTGTTGTTGTCGTTGTTGTTATTATTATTATTATTATTATTATTATTATTATTATTATTATTATTATTATTATTATTAATACGAATTAATAATGGTGACATTTTCTAGTTATTCTTTAATTATATTTTAGGTTTTTTAGTACTTCAAAATTCAATTAAATTATTAATGTTATTATCATTCATTATTATTTTCATTATTTCATTTCAATTATGTGGTTATAATTATTATTATTATTATTATTATTATTATTATTATTATTATTATTATTATTATTATTATTATTTTTATTATTATTATTATTATTTTTATTATTATTATTATTATTCCTATTAATTATGTTGTACTTGACTAATTCACCAATATATTTATTCAATTTATTAATTTATTAATGGTAAGCTAATAAACTCTAGACAAAATATAAAGATAGTATAAATTAGCGACACATTTGATTACCTCCCCCACCACCCCCAATTACACGCGTCTGCTCGCCGATAACGCCGATTACAGCTGATATGTGGGTACGCACGCACCCATACGCACATACACACACTATTATAGTTGTCTCGAAAAGGCATTTGTCCGCTCGACTTTAAAATAACTGTCGTTTTTTGACACTTGAATCGTGCATGTCTACCTCCCCCTCTCCTATATCTCCTCTCTCAGTCTAAATCAACAGGTTACATTTTTTTTCTTCTTTTTCCTTTTTTCTCTCCATTCCATTCTCTCCAAATATGATCTGAGGTAAAGATCGGATTCTAACTCTGCCTGATGAGATCTCAGTTTATAGTAACTGTTGATCGATAACATCGACATGCCAGTGTCGTAGATTTTGTACATGCCTGTGTAAATACAAACTATCATATATAAAGCTCTATTTTGATATTGAGCACTTTCTATAAACCCGGTTGAAATTCTCTGGATTACCACCCTATGGATATTTGTTACTCGGATTATTACCATCATATATATATATATATATATATATATATATATATATATATATATATATATATATATATATATATATATATATATATACTAATAATAACAATCTAGGCAAGGTAAACCTCCACAGGATTGTAATCCAAAGAATCTCAACCGGGCTTATAAAAAGTGCTCAATATCAAATAGAGCTTTTATACGTGATTGTTTTAATTTACACTGACATTTACAAAATCTGCGACACTGGCATGTCGATGTTATCGATCAACATCTGTTATGAACTGTGTTATAAACTGACATCTCATAAGACAGAGTTAAAATCCGATCTTAACCTAAGATCATATATGGAAATAATTAATTTGAGAAAAAGTAAAAAAATTTAAAATTAAAATTTGGAAAGTCACGTGGTTGGGACCGTTAAGAATTGAAATTTAAAAATAATAATATCAAAAATATTATCAAGAATAATATAACATATAAAATATAAGATATAAAATATAATATATGAATATAAAATAAAATAAAATAAAATAAAAAGACAAAAATAAGACGAGAACATATATATATATATATATATATACAGAGAAATAATAAATATATAGATGAATAAATATATATATATATATATATATATATATATATATATATATATATATATATATATATATATATATAGAGATAGATAGATAGAAAGATAGATAGATAGATAGATAGATAGATAGATAGATAGATAGATAGATAGAGATAAAATTAAATAAACTAAAATAAAGCTAGGGGCATATGCTTATATTATTGTATGTAAAGTTATCTATGTGTATGCTAATAAATCACATGTAAAGTTTTCCATGTGTATGCTTATAAATGTTATGTAAAGTAATCTATGTGCATATGCTTATATATTTGCACGTAAAGTATTTTATGTCCATATGCTTATATATTTGCACGTAAACTTTGTTATGTGCAAATTCTTATATATTTGTATGAAAAGTTAACTATGTGCATATGCTTATATATGTGTATGTAAAGTTAGCTATATGCATATGTTTATATATATATGTATGTAAAGTTAGTTATGTGCATATGCTCATATCTTTGTATGTAAAGTTAGCTATGTTGATATGCTTATATATTTTTATGTAAAGTTAGTTATTTGCATATGTTTTTATATATATATATATATTTGTATGTAAAGTTAGCTATGTGCATATGCTTATATATGTGTATGTAAAGTTAGCTATGTATATGCTAATAAATCTCATGAAAAGATATCTATGTGCATATGCTTATATATGTTTATGTAAAGTTAGTTATGTTCATATGTTTATATATTTGTATGTAAACTTAGCTATGTGTGTATGCTTATATTTTTGTATGTAAAGTTAGCTATGTGCGTATGCTTATATGTGTGTATGTAAAGTTAGCTATGTGCATATACTTATATATTTCTATGTACAGTATACACTCCTTAACTAAGTAACCGATCATTATGAATTTTAGAACGCAGCTGATAGACTTAATAGGTTGTTATGTCGGCTATATTTACTTTGATTTTGTTTCATACAAAAGGGGGGAACCCTCTCGTGAAAGTGCAGATAACACCGATTTAGCAATAAGCATACAATATAAAATATTTCTCAAATTTCAGTTGTTTTTAAGTATTGTAAAAATCGGTTAGATCGGCAAATATCGGCACAACTGGCCATTTAATAATTTATATATTTCAGATTTGCATTGTATGTTATGAATTATCACTAGACACACATTAAGCAACATTATTTGAATCTCAATTAATGTTTATGACTCCTTAAGCTTAAACCTAAGATTGTAGATATGTTCTGGAATGAAAATCATGTAAATAATTTTGATGAAAATTAGAATAAGGATTCTAATGAAAATAAAAACATGTTAGCTATGAAAAGTTATTACATGTGTTGATAGTTGACTTGTAAAATTCTTCAAATTAAATTCCCCCTCCCACTTAGTTACACTGGCTTATGCGGTGTTTCCTTTGCACTTTCTTAATTACGTCTTCATAGCACATGATATTTCTATTTACAATGTAATATTTTTATAATTATCTCGATTTGAACTTCCTCTACTGCAACCTAGTTACTATAAGTAGAGACTAAGCTGTGGACATTACACGGCTTTCCGAGTAAATAATCAAGAAACGGATGCCTTTCGCTCGTTGCTGGTGTTCCGTCTGACTAATGTCTGCCTTAGTATATGATTACGTTCTGCACGTGGTTTCAATTATTATTTTGTGTGTATATATATGCGTATCAGTTATTACCGAAAATCACGCACACCACGCAAAAGTGTATATTGTTCAAGTGGTTGGAAATGTTTGTGAGAAAGCGGCTAACTATTATGGATCCTGGTGTTTTTGGTGCTTGTACAGCTTTTGAATCAGACAAAAGTGGATTGTGCCGACGCAGAAATACGTAAATAGCCGGAAAAGGACGAATGAAAACGAATCGGCGTCAAATATCAAAACAAGGCCGAAAAAATAATCAAACAACATTTAAAGGAAATTTAAAAAAATAACTGTACGTTTATTTGTATGAAAAATTATTCATTTTTTTTACGAAAAAATTGATGAAAAAAATGTATATATTTTTCTCACGAGAAAGTTAAATGTTAAATCGTTTTTTGACAGTGTGAGGGAACTGGTCTATCTTTTGAACCAGACAAAACCTAACCGTTTTTTACCCTCACCCTAAATTAACCCCAACCTAACCTTAACCTACATTTATTGCCTAGCAAAACAACAAGTACTCAACAAATAACTGTTACTAGGTAACAGTTTTTTATTGATAATTTCCTTTTGTCCAACTCCTCTATTTTAGGTGGAATTTTTTGACAATCGCCAGTTAACGATGCAATTATTTTAAAATTAAAGTTGTCGTCTGCTTTTCCTGCCTACTGGTTGGATATGCGATTCGGCATCTTTCGGCTGTTTACATAAAAAAAAGTCAGAAAAGGCTGAACAAAAAGTAGGTTTTGTCTGGTTCAAAAGGTGTACTAGTACCATTATTGTCTTTTCTTAGTTACAGAATGAAGAATATACCCAAGGAAAAATCGCGTCGTAGCAATAGTCAGAAACTTTCAATGGGAGCAGCTTCAGCATTGTAGGTGGCATGATCCCCACAAAGAAATAAGACTAAATAATCTCGGCCGTCTTTACGACTCATTACTGACTGATCGGCATCTGCGGTACAATAAATAAAAAGTAGTTTGGATACACGAGTATTCGCCGTCAAAACGTATATATTTTTTTATACTGAATACTTATAGTTAGAAACATGGTTTACTGTCTCATATTTAGCGGCATTTTAATGTATAAGAGATTGCCCTATCTCGTATTGAAAGGATCCAATAATCTATCAATACATGTATTTGATTGGAGGTGGTTTTATAGCTCGTCAACCACTGTCATGTCATGTAAAGCCAAAACGTTTACATTTACGATACTTCTGTTTGTTAAAGTGTTTCTGAACTACATCATTCTGGATATAATTCATAACGTATGAGTGTTTTTTTTAAAGTTTTGTAGTGTTAGATTTTTTGTAAATACTTGTTTGTTTTAGGATGTTTGAGATATTATCTGGGCCATCCATGTTGTTTGCCTTGTAATCAAGTAACTGGCATTTTCTGTAACTCAGCAGTGAGTCCATTTCATGCAAATAAATTGGATGGTTGTTTAATTTTCTGTCACATCAACTCATTTTGGGCCGCCCAGGGCCGAACTCAGTTATCTCTGTAAATGCTTGTATATATCAAGTTCCCGATATCTCAAAATATTTATAAATTAATTTGCTTTGTAGGCCTATATTTTCATAGTAGACAATCTGTGAAGGATAGGCTCCATTTCACCCATTAATGTGATTCCGACAGGTAATGCAATTCAGAGTTGGCTTGAGAGCAATGGAAATTATAGGGTGACTCAATATTCCTATATTAATACATGCTTGAAAAGTTGGTAAGAGTTTATCTTTGGTCTCGTTTCTTACTCTGTGTATATACTAAAGCTGGAAGTCTACTGTCCGCTTTATTATCAGTGGCGAATATGTTTGTGAAGGCATGCATTTATATCGTGCTTGTTTTACAAGTACACTCACTGAATGTCCTTCGAAAAACTTATTTTACGAGTTAAATAACCCCAATAAACCGAACTAGCAGCAAAATCCCACCCCTTTGTTGTACAGATCTCCAAATGCCGAAAGGTCTACTACTCTAATAGCTTAATTTATTTGAGGTATGTTTCATTTAAATTAAGTCCCTTCTCCCCGTTTTCTCTGACTGTAGCAATATGTAGACATTTAAATTGAATGTAAATAATCATCTTCCTGCGCCACTCTTAAGTTAGGGTGCCCCACATGTCTCGCCCCTGATCACAGTAACTGTTTAGTCTCAGTGCAAATATGTCTTGTTTGAGGGTTAATAAAAGTGTTAACACTCAGTAGACCGGATCATTCAAAACGCACCCCATGTATCCAATACTAAGTCCTCAACCGCAGAGACCATCGCAAAAGCGTATTTCAGCCTGTGTACCAAAATAGTTATAAGAAATCTCGTAAAATGGAGTTCGTCAATAAACCTCGTGATACTGTTACGATTTCTAGTGCACATCATGAAAACAAACGAGCGGCTTGATAGTGTGGCGTCATCAGACCTGAAGAATTGTCCTTGTAATAGAGTTACATTTATGTGCCAAAATAATAGAAACACCGGTAATCCCCGTTTCATGCAAAAGAGACAAACAATCGGTTTGTTTATGACCTGTTGTCCTATATCATCAATCTTATTGGACAAACTCCCGTAATAAGTTAAACAGAAGTTATTTTAAATAGTTTGATAGATAAGACACTTGATGAAGAACGATGTTAGCTTACAGCTGGCATTATAGAATCTTCTTTCTCATTGCGATCTGGATGTAGAAATGACGATAAAATAATTCCAGAAACGTGTGATTTTATAACATTCCCGGTGATTGTTACTTGAATTCTTGAATTAACATTTGAACTATATGTAATAAAGTGTTATCAATTAATCCTTCTTATGATTCCAGCTATGCATAGGAAAAGTAAATGGCGATCTGCGATACACTTCACATGTTCGTCCATTTTTTTTATCCACAATTAGTGGGAAAATAGGCCAGTATATATATATATATATATTTTATTATTAAACATTGTTACCAAAATTGTAGAAAATTTTGATTTTGTAATAGATGATACTAATTTTTAAATGAAAAATAAGTAAAAGTTGAAAAACTAAAAGAAAACGAAATCATCACAATAAATAAGCGTAATTATTCATTGATCATTTTTTATCTAAAACAAATTTCAAATATCTCTCAAAAATTTAAACGCAAATAAAAAGCAAATGTTACTATCTCATTCATAAATACAATATTTTAGATTATTTATTGGATTTAAATTTTAAAAACTATGTTATACTATTAAATGTGATATCTGCAGGTTACACTAGATATACGTTTCTGAATGCAATACATGTAAGATAGATCTGAAATTAAAGACATGACTATTTTGACGGGTCTTGAATTAGTAAATTCGGTAGGAAAAATTATTAAGATAAATGTCTATGTTTGTTTAAAAAGAATGCGTAAAAAAATTGCTTATGAATACGATGAGTTTATCTGACAACAGCGGAGAGAAAACTTGATATTAAGAAGGGATTGCGTCCTGTGCTTTGCTTAAATAGCTATCTGTACATAGAGAAATCAATGAAGTAATGAAAGTCAAGCAACGTAAACTTCTTTTTGTTCTACGCTTTATATTGCAAATTCTCAAAACAATGGGATTTTGCGTCTTCATATGTATTGTTTCTGCTTGGAAAACACTATTCAAGTAAAACAATGCGATGATAAGTGTCATTCGGGCGCTACTACGTCTGAAACAACAGTTAAATTGTAGTATGCTGAAATTAAACGGAGTCGCACAGGAAAAAAATAATGCTAAACGCTCAGATCGCTCTTATTCAGTAGTTGTCCTTGAACACATAACATAATTCCACAAACTTGTTTTGGCCGATCGAGAATTGAAGTTGCGTAAGATAGCAGAGGTTTTGAAGATATCAGAAGCCAGTTTATTGACTATTTTGCTTGAACATTTGTCAATGAGACAGCTGTTTTTATAGTGTGTAGGGCGTTCGTTCACAGTCGATCAAACACAACAATTCGGAGCGTTGTTTGCAACTTTTTCAACGTATCAGAAATCTGTATTTGCATAAATATGTGACAATGAATGAGACATATATGAAACATGGATGAAACATGTCTCCGCCACTTCACTATTTACGTAAATCAGCGGTCAAATACCTAAACAGCAAGTGATGAAACCATCAAAAGCGACCAAATACGCACACATCAGAAGTCAAGATTTTGGCTCCCGTATGCGCAACGTTGAATTATCTTCAAAACTATCAATTACGAATTGTATATAACATTATTCTTTTTTTTCAAAGAATCAATCGCCAAAAATGAACCACGAATCAAGAAGAAAATAGTGTTATTTCACCAAGACAATGCACCGTGAAACACGTCGATCACGATGATGGCTAAACTACATGAATAACAATTCGAATAGCTTCCGGTACGATTTTATATTTCAGACCTGGCCAAGTTATCACTGGTTGTTTCCATACGTCAACAGAGTGTCACATGGAAAGAGAGTTGGCCCCAGTGAAGAAGTGATATCATACACTTAGACTTATTTTGAAGTCAAAGATAAATCGTACTACAAAAATGTATCGCATTGTAAAATATGCATTGTATGACGCTAGAAGGAGATTATGTTTATGAATAAAGTCGAATTTTGTCTAAAAGTTGTTGGGTTATTACACAGGCCTTACACTTATTGAATGATGTATTACATATGAGTAAAGTGAATGAGTATACTAATGAAACTTATTTTCATATCGATATCGTTGCCATCTTGTATGTACTAAATCTTTCATACTCAAATTTGCTTTCCCTAAGGTTTATCTTATATATTTTCATCATAAAAAAATACATGTTGAAATATTCCTCACTTCTCAGCTTTAGTTTCGTTTAAAATAAAAACAACTATAGTTTTAATTGTTTTTATTAACTGCTATTTTCAAGTGACACAGCTTGTATTACATTTCTGACTATTTAATTCACCTCTTCTTATTAATTGATGTTAGCTCGCCCTTATCCTGTATCTGCCACTTTTGCTTCGTTCGTATCTCTTTCTGTTTATTACAAATCAAAGATAATCACTTTCTATTTCTATCTTGACGAAGGGAGACAGCAAGAAATAGTAATGATACTTAAATAAAGGTCAAGATGAAAAAAATACGAAGAGGCGGATGTTTTCGCCGGAGAAATACTCCCTGAAGAGTTTACACATTTGTAGTAAAACAATTATTAAAAAGACAGCAAAACTGATACAACTTTTTAGTCATTCAAACTTTATTTACTTGTGTACTAGATTAGATGAAACAAGCTTAGCTATTTTATCCGTCAGATTAAACATCAAAATCAACTAATTTACATAGTAGATACGCATTAAAAAAAGCGAGTGATATAACTCTTCATGAAGTTCGCTATGAGATAAATACTTTTAAATACTTATTAGTGGTTGCAATTATTTAAAACGATACCACGATGAAATTGAGTACGACAACGTTTCATTATTTAAATTCATGTAGACATCAGATATTTCGCCATATTAAGATTTTCGTCATATCTCACTGGTAAATAAGTGTGTGTATACTTCTGATGCTCGGTCAACTCATAATGAGTCATATATTCGTGTGATGATCTAGCAATTGTAGGATTTGGATGATCGGTTATTTGTTTGTTTTCTGTTGTTGCTGTTTTAAATTTAGTTTCTTTGTCCAACTAGATAGCAATGATGTGCCCTCGCCTCAAGCGGAATTATATCTAATTCTATAAAAAATGACAATAGAATTATGTATTC
This sequence comes from Sepiola atlantica, assembly GCA_963556195.1. Lineage (NCBI taxonomy): Eukaryota > Metazoa > Mollusca > Cephalopoda > Sepiida > Sepiolidae > Sepiola > Sepiola atlantica. The sequence goes on along the minus strand of OY744527.1, from coordinate 37,691,590 downwards.
CCCGATTCTTCCTCGTGTTAACAGAGACCACCAACGAGGATGGGTGGGAATGAGTAATTAGCTTGTAAGATCATTGTTGTAGTCGCCTTGTGCCATACTTAGTTAAGTGGAGTAAATAAATATTAAGCACTGTTCATATAATCTTATTATCATACTAGCAGGTCGACACATCGTTCCCCAGAATTAAACAACGAACCCTATGCCCATATCCGTCTTTCTTTTGATATCATATACAATATTTTCATTGTTATGTTTTTACGTTGCTGTATACGAAATTTAGACTATGGCCCAACGATCACCCAATATTGAGTAGGTGAGAAGATCTAAGTAAAGTGACTTTTATTAAAATAATTTTCGGTATATCTTAAGCAATCTGGAGGCATGTCCAGCGTTTACCGGCTATCAATGAATACTCCAGCACATTCCTGCTCATTTGTTAACATTTATATTTTTAATTTTGATTCCTAACACTTTCAAGTTATTAATCAAAATAAAAAAACTCAAACGTTGTATGTTCTTTTTAAAGGTGTCATTCGTAAATACCTACTCGACGATAGAGCTGTACTCTCTTTGATCAAAATAAAATATAAGTATTCAAATACGTTGAGTCCTGTATTTAAAATATATGCAGTATAGCGTACTGTAGTCTAGCTCGTGAACAGCCGACAGGAACTGAAAAGAACACTATCTCTCTCCATATATATATATATGTGTATATATATATATATATATATATATGATGAGTCAATGAAAAATAATTAGACTTGCAAATGGAAGCAAATCAATATCTTTTTTTTAAATTCTGAAATTTCGAATATTGACTGTCCCTATCTTTCAACTTATCAATCACTACCTCCTCTGATGATAAGATGTTAATCTTTGAAAAGCCTGGCTTAACGAATGAAAGAGAAGAAGAAGAAATAGTTTTAATTCACTAAATGCTCTTTGTTCTGAACAACTGAAGATATTGATTTGCTTCCATTTGCAAGTCTAATTATTTTTCATTGACTCATCATATGTTTTACTCTATCCAGTATATTGAGCTTTCCTAACCTCACGATAGGTCCAATCCTCTAAAAGTTACCTTTTAGTTATAAATGTTCATATATATATATATATATATATATAAATATATATATATATATATACATGTATATATATATATATATATATATATATATAAATATATATATACATGTATATACATATATATATATATATGTGTGTGTGTGTGTGTGTATAAAAAATAAATCTGAAAAATATATTTTCATATATTTTCACAAATTATTTACTATATTTTGACGTAAGGAATATCAATTTTCCTCTTATATAGAAAAAAGCAAGAAAGGAGAACACACTTTTCAGCCGTAATCCCTCGGCCTTTGTCAGAAATGTTGAATTTAATTAAAGATAATTGTATTATCGTTTAATAATAATCTATCGTTATCATATAAAACTCAATATATTGAATAGAGCAATCAATTCTAGAGATAAAAGATGAGAATAACAAATTGTAAAGATACAATATTTATTAGAACATGAACAGTTCAGAGCAAGGAGCTTCAACTCCTTAATCCATGGATTTTCAAAGGTTAAAAGGATTTGAAGCTCCTTGCCCTGAACTTTTGATATTCTAATAAATATTATATATTTACAATTTTGTATTCTACTCTTTCATTTCTAGAATATATATATATATATATATATATATATATATATATATATATATATATATATATATATATACACATATATATATTTATATATATATATATATATATATATATATATATATATATATACCTTAGTTAAATTGGAAGACCCAAATCCAGTAGTTCATCATGATATTTATTTTGCAATGACATACTTGACGATGATTTTACAATCGTTTAGTAACGTGCAAGATGCTATAACCAGAAGTAATTACACACTGTTCATCATAAACCTCAAGTAACAACATTTATAAATATGTTAGTTCATACTAAGTGTTGAAGGATAACATTTAAAATACATTAACGGATGTAAAATTATATATGTTTATATAATTGTTATTTTAATATTTCCAGCAGTCATCCGCTCTTATCAAACTACCTTTGTTGATGAAAAATACAATGAATATTAAACCATCCTGTAATAACTGATCATTTCAACTTTACGAAATGTTTATTCTTCATTTCAACGTGAAATGTTGGTGCGCGCAAACACTCTTCATCGAATGGGAAAGTGAATCGTTATCTTTTTAATATCAGGGTATGCGCGCCTATCTTGTACTTAGCTTTACGAATCTCTTTAGGTAACGAAACCATTAAACCGCATCGTATTTACTTCTTATATTAATAGGTTTAGTCAACATATTGCAATAATTTAGAATAATGGTGGGGGTGCATTTTGAACGGAGGCACACAAACATTAGTAAACACATTGAATTTGCTAACGTGCTGAAGAAAATACGGAGATTGAAAACGACCGTGATAGCAATATTTATAAGATCACTAGGAAGGCTGCCGAAATATCTTCAGAGCAAGACAAATGGTGACTTGAAAGTTACCTAAACTAAACAAACGGCATGGCACCAATATCGGTTAGTACTACAGACAATTAGCTTGGAAGTTCTGAGAAGATGGAAAGCCCCAGGAGGTGTACCGCCATCCAGACCTTTCTTAGACGGGTGAGGGAAGTACTGGAATCGTATTTTGATTCAAATTCCTGGAATAGCATCCGACTGTTATTGTCAGGAATTATATGTTAAACAACTGGTGCGTGAACACTTAACCAGTTACAATAATGAATAAAATAAACGGAAAATTTCTATCACACGCATTTTAGGGGAAAATAGTCCGTTTTACTACGTGTCTGAACTCTAACAAATAATAATAATAAGCTATACAATAATACGCGAAGGCAATTTCATATTCCTATATAAGTTATCACCCTCCCCCACCCTTGTTTAGCAATAAGAGACCAAAGATGCAATGAGAACACAGTATTTTTGTAGGGTTTTATCTGATATCTCTGTAATATCGAACAGTTTCTTAGCATTCGAACGGGGAACAAATATAGTATCTATTCTGCCCAAAGATGGGATACCAATATCGTAGGTTCTGTGTTCGCACCGGATGTCCATAGAATGGAAATGTGCCACATACTTCTACAAAAATGTTGGAGATAAACCATCCATAACCAGCCATATTCTGAAACTACATATCCAGAGTACTTAGTGTGTAATCAAAAATGATACACTAACATCAGGGAGTATGCGTTCATGACATGGGTTTATAGGATAGAAATACTTTGCAAAACTACAACAATATACAACATATTAAGGATACAACTGAAGAATGTCCACAGTAGATACCTAATAAAAGGAATAATTACCTGGATAGTGCCACTAATAAGATACTCTGGACCATTCATAGGCTTGACTAAAGAAGAACTCAGTCACTTTGACAAGATTACTAGAAAATAATGACCATGCACAACGCACTACATCCAAAAGACGATACATAAATACTCTACGCGCAGAGACACGAAGGGGGAAGAGAACTGGCAAGTAAAGAAGACTGTGTGGACAACATTTAAAAAGAGCTGCAGAAATACATAAACGATGACACAGAAAGTCTGATCACCGCAGCAAGAGACATCGTCCCAACAAACAACTCAGGAAGTACCGAAACCGGGCACGGACAGACAATGAAAGAAAAGTGGGAAGAAAAGCAACTACATTGGTGTTGCATAAGAATGACAAGAGAAGAGACGCACAGAAATAGTTGGGCATGGCTGAGAAAAGCACATATGAACATAGAAACAGACTCCCTTCTGACGGCTGCACAAATCAATGCGATTAGTGTCAACTACATTAAAACTAAAATAGATAAAACCCAGGAAATTAGTAAATACAGAGTGTGCGGACAAAGAGACGAAACAATAAATCACATAACAAGTGAATGCCCAATACTGTCAAAAAATAATACAAACATAGGCATAACTGCGTGGGGAATGAAGTGCACTGGGTGCTATACAAACAAATACATTTCGACCACTCGGACAAATGGTACAAACATAAACCAGAGACAGTACTCGAAACCGGAAAACACATCTGAGATATGGAGGTACAAACAGATAAACTCACACAAACAAGGATACCAGATGTAATAACAGTCAACAAGAAAGAAAAACTCCTGCCAAATCGTAGAGTTTGCCGTCCCATCTGACAACTGGGTGAAAACTAAGGAGACAGAAAAACGAAGCAAATACACGGAACTTGCCAGAGAATTGCAAATGGATATGAAGTATGAAGAAAGTAAATATAATACCAATAATCGTAGGAGCACCAAGAACAGGTCCCTATAATATGGACATAGACCGAAACCTACAACTGACGGCAATGATAAACACAGCTGATATCTAAAGGAAAATCCTTGGGTGTTGAAACCTTTCAACATAAGCTACGAAGACAAACCAATCACATGCAAGGTGCAACAGGAAAGAAAACAAAATCACGCAAAAAAAAACACCACAAGAACTAAACGAGCAGAAACTGAAAAAAATGTCATAAAATACCCTACACAAAACAGTCATGAAAAGTTGAGGAGGGTGAAAATACCGAGGATAGAGAGTACTAAACGAAACCTCATCAGGAAGAGTGCGTACATCACTGGGGCATTGGGTAGACCTATTGGAAAACAAATCCCAGAGAAGGGCAATGGCGTTACCAACGAGGAATCGATCGTAAGCATCTGTCGTGCTAAGGCAAATTAATTTATCGAAGGAGGTAGAGAGCACTGAACATATAACAAGACTTGTTGCCACTTAGACTCCACGGACAATTACTTGTGATTATCAGTAACACATCACTGATTACTGCTCGTGTAAGAACTCTTCGTGACAACATAATAATATTAATGATGATAATAATAATAATAATAATAATAATAATAATAATAATAAACTTAAAAATAATAATAATAATAATAATAATAATAATAATAATAATAATAAGAAGAAGAAGAAGAAGAAGAAGAAGAAGAAGAAGAAGGAGAAGAAGAACATTGTGTTTTTATACATTTCTTTACACCATTTTTCTGTTCTTTTGTTTTCTGTCTTAACCCATTCATAGTGAAGTTCAGGTGTATGCCATGATGTTTGCCAATCATTCCCTCTAGTTGCCCTTATAACATACAG
>OY744527.1:37653909-37676409 GCA_963556195.1 Sepiola atlantica | reverse complement strand
GAAGCGTCAGTATATAAATAATTCTTAACGGGTCAATGTATTATATATATATATATATATATATATATATATATATATATATATATATATATACATTTGAATGTGAGATGATATATATATATATATATATATATATATATATATATATATATATATATATATATATATATTCAATAAACATAAGAACTTTTATGATAAAGCACTAAAGGAGAGTGGATATAAAAATACCAAAATAGAGTATATTCCAACTACACAAAATAACCCTAATAGGAACAAAAATAGAAATAGGAAAATTATCTGGTATACATCTCCATTTAACAACTCAACTAAAACCAAATTAGGAAATAAATTCCTGAACTTAATAAACACTAATTCTCCCAATAACAACATACTCCATAGCATGTTTAATAAGAATAAACTAAAACTCAGCTATTGTTGTGGAGACAACTTGGAAAAAATCATAAAAAAGCACAACATGAAAATACTAAACACCTCACTAACCTCAAATTCTAGAAGAACATGTAACTGTAATAACAAATCAAACTGCCCCCTAAATCAAAAGTGCCTATCAACCCAAGTGGTCTATGAGGCATCTATCTCTTCAACTGAAAACCTATCCCAGACTAACTATTATATTGGTCTGGCAGGTAACAACTTCAAGGAAAGATTCTACAACCATAAACTCTCCTTCAACAACCCTGACCATCCTGGCCAAACTGGACTTTCACTACACTACCACAAAATAAAAACCCAAAAAGAAACTCCCATAATAAAGTGGAAAATCTTGAAAAAATCCAGCACCTGTAAATCAATAAACTCTCCATGTAGATTATGCTTAAATGAAAAACTGGAAATTATCCGCTTTAAGGACAAAAACAAACTCCTAAATAGAAAACAAGAGACATCTATCAACTGTAAACATAGTAGACTCTACCTCCTTAGCAACCCACATAACCCACCTTAACCCCACACCAACTTCACATAATTAAAAAAAAAGTTTTTTACAAAAATGAATGATAACATTAAGCCCCAATTATACACTACCCCAAACCACATTATAACCCCTACTCACCCACCCAAATTTAACACCCAACCCCACCCCAACAAGTCCAGATGAATCTATGAATCTATAAATATATAACCATCCCTCTAAACTACCAATAACATCAAATCTCTAAGTACAACCTATAAGGCACAGCCTCAATAGCCTCTCAGCCATACTACCAATTCTACCAAAATAATCTCCCACATAAACCCATAACTGGGATAGCTATTAACACTGATATCACTTAGACTAATCTAATCTCAATTACTTAACCCTTCGATCACTATCTTGAACACTTAATTATTAACTGGTACTTAGTCTTTGTCATTGGTAGTAGAACTAAAAAAGCCTACCATCACTTGTAGACTTATTTCGCCCAATGACTTAACAAGTAGCAGGATGGTAATAATTATAATAATAATAATAATAATAATAATAATAATAATAATAATAATAATTATTATTATTATTAATATTATTATTATTATTATTATTATTATTATTATTATTATTATTATTATCATTATTATTTTACTATCTTGTTATTTTGGTTTTTATTTTTATTGTTTATTATTTATTAGTTATTTTTTATTTTTTATTCTAATTTTATTTATACTTATTTTATTTTTATTAAGGCTTTTATTAAGGCTATTATCACTGCGACTATCGTAGGTATGATTGACAGTGGTAACACCATTAAACTTCTTTTATACAATGATTCCACTAGTATTGATCTTAGTATAATATAATCACAATTTTAAAAAATATTATCACAACAAAATTCACTACAAATAATAAACAAGCCATGAATAACTACATTAAAATTGAATAAATAGAATGCAGAAGTAGCAATTAATACCCTAAATTAAAATTATCAAACATTTTTATCCACATGATAATTACCTATTAAAATTAAAATAAAATAAAAATGACGATTATAATTATAATTTTATTCTCATTTTGATTTAACTCACTCTGGCCCCCGTCCTCCCCGTCGCCCCGGCTGGAATTGAGATCACCACGGCCCAAACACGTGAAAACCTCGCACGCAATATTTTGAAACACGACTTGTTGGGGTCCCCCCTCCCCTCTCATGTCTCATGTCACCGTTATAGACAAAGCTCCAACTCTGTCCCTCTCCCCCTCCAATGTATTTTCAATTTCAATCTCCTGTTGAGGTGAATTTAAAACGTATACCATTCGGATTCCATTGTTAGCCTGATGAGTGGATGCTATTTGCAAGCGTCAACGAAACAGAACTTGTTTTGTCGCAACTAATGGAATAAAATCAACAAAAAAAAAATATTTTGCTCTGAATTTTTATTGAACACTCTCATAAACCCGGTTTCAACTTCCTTCGGATTCATACCCCCTGGATATTTGTAACAAGTTACTTATATATATATATATATATATATATATATATATATATATATATATATATATATATATATATAATTATTTCCACCATCAGACAACGCCGCAGCCCACAAAATCAATGTATGCCCCAAAATGGACGTCTTACACTCGAATTTCGCCCTCATCAGTAGCAGATATCCGAACTCAGGATTAGAAACCTGAGTCACTTGCAGACGAGGCGAGTACCTTGCCACTGAGCACATACAAGAAATTCATCAACTAATACAGACAAAAAAAAAACGCGGTGAAGGCCGACCGTACGTATGTGGTGTCGTGTCTCGGTAACATGCAAGTGCATCGGGTTTCGACTCCTTTGTTTGGATGCGTTCTACTGATGATCCCAAACGAGGGCGAACTCGTGCCTAGGACGTTTGGTTTGTGGTGTACATGGATTATGTGGCTGCGGCGCAGTCTGATTGTAGAAATATATATATATATATATATATATATATATATATATATATATATATACATATATATATATATGTATACATATATATATATACATATATATATATATATATATATATATATATATATATAAGACTATCAAAAGAATTTGTTAATGAAATTAAAGAAAACATGAATTAAAATATAAAATAAATAAAAAGATATAATTGAACAGGCGAATTCTGTTATTTTTACCAATGTTGACACATATATATATATATATATATATATATATACGTTTGTGTCTGTGCCTATGTGTGCTTGTTTTTTTTTCTAAATTTCTCACATGTATTTCTTTTCTATCTTTTTTTTTACAGCCACGTTTTTTTACATAAAAGTTAAATAGTGCTTTTAAAACTATTGTATTTATTTATCGTTGCACTGCGATTCAGAGTTACACTAGCATTTAAGGTAACGCTGTGTGTTATTCGAATCGATTGAGTTATCGGACATTCGTTTGGTAAATAACATATACAATGACAATTCTAATATCAGATTATTGATTATAATGTTAGAAATATGTCAATGTTCCCTAGCAATTATCAGAGCGCGTTATTTGTGCATTTACTTGATATTGAGAAAATACATACATTTATCAATAAATGTACCTTTTAATAAACATGTAATCTTTCATAGTTATGACTCTACACTGTCCTTGAACAAAAACCAACAATGAAAATTCCGTTTTATATTAGGTACACAAATAAATAATTTACATTATTTGCTAATGAGACAGATTCCTGCTGAAATTATTTCATAAGGAGTAAATTTCATAAGGATTAAATAAATAATGTAATAAATATATTCTATGATAAACCGTGGAATTTCCACATGTCTCGTTCGCCCATTATAAATAGGACAAACCATTTATTGTCCTCGTGTGTGTATGTGTGTATGTGTGTACGTGCGCACGTGTTAGAAGAACGATGCACGATGTTGAACTAATCCTTTTCAACTAGATTAAGAGATTAGAATGAAATAGTGTGTTACTGGGTCGTTAACAATGCCTCTCGGCTGATGCCTGTTGACAGTGTGTATTGCTATTATGTACAATTTTATTCAGAAGTGTTTATGATTTTTCAAGTCTACACTATTATTTCTTGTTTGTCATTGTTTTTCAAAACTATAGTTTCTTATCTTTGATACAAAATGCTTTTTTGTATATATATATATATATATATATATATATATATATATATATATATATATATATATATATACTAATACTTTACCACTTATTAATGCTTAAAGCCATTCGATTATCAGTTTGAGTTATATATTCAACTGGATAATTTAACTATATTGTAAAAAAAATGATACCTATGATTAATTCAAAGTGCGACATACAAATATTTGTTGACATTAGGCGTCAAATTACCGTGTTGTAACCTGTAGGAAAGTATTCTCGCGGTGACGTGTTGCATGAGTGGGAAGTTCTTAGAATCAGACCTTGGTTTCAGTTTGTGTGTTTGTGTGTGTGTGCCTTATAGAAAAAATGTTAGTGAATATAGATACAATATAAAAGTGTATTCTTATGTCAAATTCACAGAAAAAGTTAATGGGCGTTTTTCCGACTCTATAAACCCAAGCCTTAGAGATCCAGGGGCAGATTTCATCAGGAGGGGGGGGGGGGCTTTTCAGTTATTTTTCATTATATTTTATAGTAATTTGAAATTGCTGAGTCATATTGTAATTCAATTACGTAATAATTTGAAATAACTTTTAATGTTATTTAATGTTTCTTAGCGTCAATTCTATTTACATGGAGGGGGTAAGAAACTACGCCAAGGTCCGCCACTAGCCACCACTGCCCGCCACTCTGTTCGTATACAAATACATGCACATTTTATAATATCTTATATAAGAAAAGTATTCACTGTTGTCCTGCAAATAATACCTCAAGTTCATAAAAAATTATGGTTTTTAATGAAATTTATTTGTTAGAGGATAGCTAAGGAAGTAAGATTACTCACATTTAAAAACACAATTTAGGTTTTTAAAACAAGGTTAGCGAATATACATAACATATAAAAGTGTATTCTTATGTAACATCACAGAGTAAAATGATGAGAGTATTCCCGAATCTATAATTCAACCCCTTAGGTGCCCTATGGGCATATTTAATCGGGAGGGGGGAGAGTTTTGCAGTTATTTTTCATTATATTTTATAGTAATTCGAAATTTCGGAGTCATATTGTAATTTAATTACGTAATACTTCAAATTTATAAAACAATTCATGTTTTTTAATGAAATGTATTTGTTAGAGGATAGCTAAGGAAGAACGATAACTCACGTTTAAAAACACAATTTAGGTTTTAAAAAAAGGTTAGAGAATATACATAACATATAAATGTATATTCTTATGTAAAATTCACAAAGTAAGATGATGAGAGTATTCCCGAATCTATAAACCCACTCCTTAGGGCTCCATGGGGCATATTTAAACGATGGGCGGGGGGGGGGTCAGCTATTTTTCATCATATTTTATATTAATTTTAAATTGCTGAGTCACATTGTAATTTAATTACGTAATACTTTGAGATAACTTTTAATTTTATTGAACGTTTCTTAGTGTCAATTCTATTTACATGAAGGGGGGTAAGAAACAATTGAAGGTCCGTCACTAGCCGCCACTGCCAGCCACTCTGTACGTGCACAAATACATGTACATGTACATGTTATACTATATTATATAAGAACATTATTTTATTAAACGTTTCTTAGCGCCAGGGACGCGCCTCTACATTTTTAGTTTTTTTGTATTGTTTTTTAAATAAGCGACATACACTAATCAAATTATTGCTATTATTTTACGAAAGAAAATTATAGGAAATTACAACATGGCCGCCAGCGATTAAGTCATTTCATTCAAGTTCGATTTGAAAGTCTTTAAAAAATAAAATATAATTTTATGTCGTGATCAAAAATACAATGTTAGAATAATTAATAACTTTCATCCTAAATGTTTGTTTGTTTACATGACATATTTCTTGGAGAAAATCCACAGTTACATAAAATACATATTTAGTAAAGAGAATTTACGTGAATTACATTATGACTAGTTTTTAACACATTTAAACAAGATAAGAATTATATGGGAAAAAGGGAAATAGAGGGCTGAAGGAGGGAGGGAAATAATAAGGACCAGGGAAAGAGAGACGACTAGAGAAAGAAGAGAGATTGAAGTTTTTATATAAAGATGTTACAAACACTCTTTAATTCCTACTACTTTGTTTTCTTTTATCGCCCCGGGCAACGCCGAGTAGCTCTGCTAGTATATATGTATATGTGTGTGTGTGTGTACTATAGAAAATAGGTTAGATAACCTAACTAACATCCAAAAGTGTATTCTTATGTAATATTAACCGAGTAAGATGATAAAAGTATTTCCAAATCTCTAAATCCATCCCTAAGGGGAGTATGTGGAAGAGTTCGCCAGGGTGGGGGTCAAGTTTTTCGGTCATTTTTAATCAAATGTTAACGTAATTATGTAATAATTTGAAAATGCTAACTCATTACTTCTGGAAAAAAGTTTTTTATTTTAGTTAACGTTTCTTAACGTCATTTCTCTTCAAATGAAGACGAGTAAGACACGCGGAAAGGGTGGTTTTAGTAGTGCTCTGGAGGCATCCTTAATTTTATTTGGCTGGCTTTAGCAGTGCTCCGGAGGCGTGCGTACGCTATTTGAGGACATGTTTTAATTTATAATATATCATTTTAGAAGTGCTCTTCAGGCTTTCCAGATTTTATTTGGGTGGGTTCAGTATCGCTACGCAGGTCTCGTAAGTTTTATTTATTTCACTCCTCAGTTAAACGATAAGGTTGGGGCAAGATACTTTGTGTAAGTAGTGCTCTGCAGGGCATCTTAATTTCAAAAGTGCTTGATATCCTAGATAGAGCAAGCGCGTTTAAACGCAGTGTTGTTAAGATACACAACTTCTCTGTTTATTTCCAAATATTGGTGTATTCTCTTGGAGCCATAATTCAAAGTACTCAATCTCTCGTATAGAGACTGTAGTAACTCTAAAGTGATCATTACAGTGCTCAATATTTTAAATATAGCAAGCGTATTTTGACCAGGATAAGTATAGTTTCTGTCTTTTCTTGTAATGGTGTTGCCCAGGAGCACAAATCAAAATTGCTCAATATACTAGACAGAACAGGGGTGTTTAAACGCAGCATTGATCAGGTAAAATAAGCTATTTGTCTTTTATTATTATGTTGTATACTAGACAAAGTACAAAGTGTTAACCGGGAGTCACAATAATAACAATACATTATCATATATGGTAAGTAGCATTAGTTAGTCAATCCAAAGCTGCGTGTACAGAGAGTGTATGTTTAAAAGCCGTGTTAGCCAAGAAAACCAACATCATCTATTCGGTGTTACCCGGGTTTCATAATATTAACATCATAGTATTTCACATGGGAAGCGTTATATACTAATACAACAAATGATTAATATCTTAGATATAGCAGTTGTGTTTATATCCAGCGTTGCCCGGGAGAAATAATTTATTCGTCTTTTATGTTTCATGTTTTATACTAGACACATTACTTGGTGTTGCCCGGGAGTCATAATCATAATAATACACTATCATATATAGTAAGTGTTATAAGTTTGTAAATCCAAAGTTCTCATTATCCTTGATAGAGCAATTATGTTAAAAAGACCGCATTGCCCGAGAAAACAAACATCACTATGTTTTGTTGTACTATTTTATACAATAAAATATATTCGGCGTTGCCCGGAAGGCACAATAGTAACATTACAGTACTCTATATGAGAAGCTGTTTAAGTAAGCAAACTGTGCTCAACATCCTACATCGAGCAGATGCGTTTAAATGAAGCGTTGTCCGGGAGAAATAACTTATTTGTCTTTTGTTATTATGTTGTATACTTGACAAAGTACTTAGTGTTACCCGGGTGTCATAATAGTTATAATACATGATAATATAAGATAAGTAGTACATCTAAATTGCTCGATATCGTGGAAAGTGCAGGTATGTTTAAAAGCCGCGTTGCCCAGGAAAAAATCAACATAAATATATTTTATTATACTATTGTCTAAAAGAAAAGGTACTCGGTGTTGCCCGGATGTTATAACATTATTATAACATTCTTAGATATGGTTAGTTTATATTTGTGTGTGTAGGTGTTTCCGTCTAAAATTTGAAAACTATATGAGATACATGCATGTTATTTGTTTTTTCATTTTTTAGCTATTTTCTGATTCCATCTTACTTTATTGTGTATTAATTGTTCAATCATTTTTTCATTCAGTTTTTTCATTGACTTTTCCTAAAATATGTTTACATTTATTTTTTATATCACATGTTTCTTCATTGTTTTCTTCTGCTTTTCTTAGTTATTTTTCATTACTTTTTCATCCATTTCATGAATGTGTTTATTCACGTTTCCTTTTATTTTTTCAACAAACTTTTTATTCATATTCCATTAATATATTTTACGATATTTTTCATGAATTATTTCATTCATTTTTTATTCAATTAATGAATTCAGTTTTTAAATTCTTTTTGGTCATTTTTTTATTAAATTTACTTTTTCAGTCACTGTCAGTCAGTTTTATTCTTTTTATATTTGCATTGCTTTTTTATTAATTCCTTTATTTGTAATTCATTTTTTCTTTCATGTTTTCCTTCACACATTTCATATATTAATCATTCATTTTTCTTTATTAACTTTTTTCATTCATTTTTTCTTCAGGTTTTTATTCATTTTTGTTAATTTTTTATCATTTTTTTTCATAAATTGTGTCATTCACTTGTTAGTATTCACTTTTCCATTTATTGTATCACATTTGTAATTCATTTATTTAATTCAATTCAAATCATAAATCATTTCACCCATCATTTAATTCATTTATCTAATCATTTTTACTTCATTGTTCACTCATTTTACTTCCATCTTATTTTTCCATTCACTTTCTTCATTTATTTCTTATTCATTTTTCTTCATTAAATTTTTACATCCATTGTTTTGTTTATTTGTTCTCATTCATTTTCATCATTCTGTTTATTTTTATTTTTTTAATTCATATTTTTCATTTATTTTTCATTCATTTTTCTATCAAATTATTTTCATTGTTACTTTTAGTTTTTTCTTTCGGTTTTTATTTTTCCTTCATTTTTTATGTTGTCTTTAGTTTTTTCAATCATTTTCCATTCATTTCTCCTCATTCATTTTTTCATTCTTGTTTTCTCTCTTTTTTATTCATTCTTTCATACACTCACTTTAGTTAATTGGTTCATTTAGTTTTTAATTCATTGTTGATTCAGTTTTTTATTCAATGTTTTAATTCATTTTTAATTAATTTGTTTATTTATTTTTCATTCATTATTTTGCATGTAATTTTGTCCATCCATTCTGTTAATTCATGTATTATTCTTTTATTTTCACTTAATGTGTTTATTCATTTTCATCATTGATGTTACAGCATTACATTTGGTAAGTCCCCGGGATAACAAATCGTAAAATTACAGTATTTCGTTGATAATGTATCAATTATCTTTGCACTATTGACTTATCACCATAATTTACATTCATATTATTGTGAAATTATGAATTTACTTGGACAATTTGTTATACTCAGCGTTGTCCGGGAATAAATACTTGTAAGATTACAGTATTACTTTAAAGTAAATGATATGTATCAAAACCACTTCGGACTATTTTTTATTAACATGATTTATTATTGTAAAATGAGGGATAGGATTAAAAAGTTAAGAATTGACCACGACTATTTCTCTTACTCGGCGTTGTCAGGGGTAGATAATTGTTAGATTATAGTATTACTTTTAATACATGCTATGCATTAAAACTCTTCGGAATATTAAATTGATCAATATCATTTACCTTATTATTATTGTAAAGTTGTGTAGGCGCAACAAATTAGGAATTGCCCGAGATAATACTTTCTACTCGGCGATGCACGGGATAAATACTCATTAGATTACAGTATTAATTTGAGTAAGTGGTATATATAAAATATGTCGGACTATTGTCTTTATAAACACCATGCATATTCATATTATTATGGAATGATGTGTAGGGGCAATATATTAGGAACTTATTGGGACTATTTGTTCTACTTGGTGTTGCTCAGGATCCGATATTAGTAGATCACGGCGTTTTGTTTGGTAAAGGATGTATAGTTAACTGCCTCGGACTATTGACTTTCTCAACATTAGGTATTGTTTTAATATGTTGAGATATGAGATTAGAAATTACCAATTGACCAGAACCTTTTGTTCTACTCGACGTAGTCAAGGATTAGAAAATATACGATGACAGTATTATTTTTGGTAACTGGTATATATTAACTCTCTTCGGACTATTGTTTTATCAACATTATTCTTTATATGATAGAGGAATAAAAGATGGTCCACGAAATTAGGAATAGACCGATACCAATTGTCCGGGATAAATAATCATTATCAACATCATTTTTCTTCATACTTTGATTTTAACCATACTTTTGGTAGTGTTGTACAGGCCTGTTTATTAATGTTATTGTAGTATCTTTAGTAATTGAGGGTGAGGGGTCAGATAAACTTTTGTTTAATTCGGTGTTGCTCAGTTCAACTCGAGTCGCTTCCATATCGTCACTTAAGGTCCCTCCTATAAGTAATTCATTCTAAAATAATGTGCCGAGGAAACCAATAACCGGTAGAGATATGTATTATTTAAAAGTACATGGAAGGTGGCGATGGTGAAATGATTAACGACGCAGACTGGCGACCTATGTGTGATAAGTTTAATTCGAATCGCTTCCATAGCGTCAATCCAAGTCACTCTTATGAGTAGTACCTTATTCTAACAACAAAAAACATACTGGTGTAAAAAGTATGGTGATGCATACGGATCAATTTTTACACATACTGATGAAGATACTGTTGAATTTCCACGAGGTTTCGGTAGTTTATTTAATTTCTTTTCATTATAAACTCCTTTATAATAGATAAAAATGTATTGACATTATTGTCTAAATTCCATGGAAAATAAGGTCAACATTTTGTGCAAGAGTGACATAACATATATAACAATGATTTATTCTGTAATAACATACAACTGAAATATATATTTCTACAAAATATTTCGGAAAAAGTGTGAACAATTACATATGTGAATGGTGCTGTGTCGGTTTTGTGGTTCTGCTATTGTTGCGATTATTGATGCGTGGTATACCACGTTGATGTGTTCCGAATCAGGGGTCGCGTCTCTTACATTATTATTTAAGAACTTCAAACATTAAAGTAAATTGGATTGTTGGTGTTTCGGATTCCGACCGTTTTTCTTTCACACCAATTGTGAGAAATATTGACATATGCTGACAACCGATATACTGTCCTACCTATTTGTCAGTCCCATTTTGTTGGAATGTGGTATACTCCAGTGAAGTGTATATAGATCATCCTCCCAGCCGTGTTCTCCTATTCCGGGAAGAGGTTGGTGTATTACCGATAAACTAAGGCGCTCCTAATGGAAAATTCCGACAAGTTCATTCTCTGCTATTTATATACGCGATCAGTGTTCACCTAGGTGAAATAGTTTTGTCACTTTTTAAAAACTATTTTTACGGAAAAAGAAAAGTGCAATAATTGTCTATGTAATATTAAAGCTTAAATATATGTATCATTGACATATATATCTATCATGATTAACATTAATGTTTGCCAAATCATGGGAGGTGACATAATGAAGTGATTAACGACGCAGACTAACGACATGGATGTGCTAAGTTCCAATCGAATATAATATTTCTGGTATATCCGTATATGTAAACTTCTTGAAAAATAAATTGTATGTATTCTCCACCAAACGCCAACTTCACCTCTTTCCCTCTGTACTTCACTTTGCTCACTGAGCAACAACACCTCTTCAATCAAAAAAGTACAGTTCTTATACTGATAAATCAACCCCCTATGCAAATTGCCTCCCAATTAGATCCATCTAGCGGTTAGAGACTCTAAACATCCCATTTGCAAAGGGGGGATAACTCAATTTGTGACTTAACCACACGCCTCTTGATTTTCAAGATCAATAATTAGTTTCATAATCCGTCATCAACGTTGGCCGTCTCCGTTCACGTTGCGGCTTTCGTACGGGTGTTTTAATCTTGGGGAACTTCATCAACTTCTTCGTCTGATGGTAAGGAACCTCCCAGTATATCTAATATGTGACGAGGCGCACGTCGTTTTCAGATAGTACATCAGTTACTGTTCCTTTTTTCCCAGCGGGTTGTACATCTGACGTTGGGCGGTTTCACCCACACTTCCTCACCCACACTGATTTTCGCTTGCACCTGTTCCATCCTCTCCGTCATAGCAAGTGAATGTCGCCATTCGTACGTTAAAATCGATCGATGTGGCACTGACGTTTCGTCGTTATACCAGAAGACCGCTTCTTGGGGAGACATTTGGCTTCTTGCTACGACAGCTTTTATAGTTCGATGGTGTCTCTCTATGATTCCATTGCCGCTTGGACGGGACGCTGATCTAAAATATTGCCTAACACCCAACTTATCACATAGCTCTCTAAAGACCTCTGAGCGGAAGGACATCCCGTTGTCCATTAGGACCTCTTCTACTGGCCCCCTTTTCATAAACACCTCCTCAATAACTCTATATCTCTTCCGCTGTTTATGTTCTAATTTTCCGCCATATTGCTACTCTTTAAGGTCCACCTTCATTCATAGTAAAATAAAGTTCATGGGTGTAATACGTGATATCAATGGCCAGTCGCCTCTAATTGTATGTTGCATGCAGCTCTCCCTTTTCATGTCTGGATGGTGTAGGGTCAATTGACTGACATTCCCCACAGTGTTTAACTACATCCTGAATATCATCCATTGCTATGTTTGGATTCACTTTTCCTGCCAGATATAACGTCCTCTCCTTACCAAAATGATGTATATTATGCAGGTGCTTTATTATTATACAGCACACCGGAACCACAGCTTTCTTCTCTTGTAGCAAAGTCTTCTTCACTCTGGTCAGCACGTCTGCCTTATTTTTCTGTGATGGAACCAATGTGACGGTTACTCTCAGTTTGAATTTTCTGATCACGTCTCCAACTGCCTCGAATCGACGCTTGATAAGCATCTCAGCTGCTCCTTTGGTCCTGATTCGTGTATCCCCTGACACTTCTGACTTAATCCACGATTCCACTGTTGCTGAGTCCGTTCTAATGTCCACTGCTTGTAGCCCTCATTTCAACGCCAGGTTGATGCCCTGCAGTGTGGATACAAGCTCCGCTACATTGATGTGGGCGCTATCATTCTTCTTTCGTAACCAGGCAGCATCTTCAACAGTTTCTTCTTCTATTTTTCACAATGCTTTTCATGACAGGCTGCTAGCATCGCACCATATCACCCCTTACCGGTCCCTTTTTACGTGCCATTCTCCTTTTACAGGGCCCACTTTTTACCTCCGCGATCACTTCCTTTATCATGTGCAACACATCTTGGTCAATTTCATTCTCCCATCGACCCATGCCGGTCTGCCTTTTAATAAAGCTGTAAACAGCTCTGAGCCATCCGACGATGGGATTATGACCAACTAAGTTCCCGCACACCGGGAAAGTTCTCGCTTGGTTAGGACGTCCATGACTTCAGTGATTTTGTTCCCTCTTCCAAACATCAACTTCCATACCTTATTCCGCTGTAATTTTAATCCAAGAGCCATTCCATTTTCAAACGACTCCGATGGCTTAGATGTCAGTCCATATGTTTTGACATTGTCTCTCATCCTTTCCGCAGTCACCTCTGTCTCGTACACTAGTACATCATTGATATAAAAACAGCTGGCATCGTCTTTGGTCGACACGGTCTTAAGCACTTTCGTCATCATTTTTGGTGCAGAATTAAGTTCAAACCCTAGTCATGCCAAGCAATAACTCTGACCTTTCTATTCGACCTATTGATACCGCCATAGCTTCTTGCCCACAGTTTTGAAAGTAGGCCGATTTTAAGTTCACGATTTTGGTTGCTCGCTCCCTTTTCCACTCAATCCCTCATGACTTCTTAAAATACGTCGATTCCATCTTTAGTGTGGCAGGACACGTGCTTGTTCAACGCTCGGAAGTCCAATACTGGCCTGACTTTCTTGTTCGTTGGCTGAACCACTGACACGAGCTGCAAAATTCCTCAAACATTCCCTGATCATGGTATTAACATTCCTTCGTCGATCCACGTCTAAACTTCCTTCTCAAACTGCGGTTGTATATTTCCTCTTAGCGTGCTTTCGTAGCAGCTTAGCCGATTTGCCAACACAGGCAGTCCTGCGGTCCATTGCTACTTTACTGTCCACTTGTCAACATCAAAATTGGCTCGGAAGTCTTCACTCTCAATCTGATATGGCCTGAGTTGTGTCGGCTTAATGGCAGTATTACAGTTCGCGCTATTCTAGTTTCATGCTGCTTTCCGAACCGAACCTCACCCTTAGAAATTGTAGCTCTTCCAAGTTGGTCGATAACATCCAGCCCCAGTATCACATAGTCCTTCAACGAGCGTATCCAGCAGAATTACTCGGTGTCGTAGCGTTATATTTCTTTCTATAATCTCGGCATCAGTCTCTCTACAACACTTCACTTCTCTGCCATCTACTGCTCTAATATTGCTGGCTTCATTCCAAACGTTGGCGACACTTGTTGTAACAAGTGTAGTTGTACAGCCGGTATCAACAAGGGCTCTTTCCCATTTTTGCGTTGACAGTAACCACTATCTGTGGTAGTAAACTCTCACACGGCTTTACAAAAGTAATGGGGCGACTACTGGCGCAATAGCACCCCTTTACTCGTTTCCCCTAAGTGAAGGGCAATCCCTACTAATGTGCCTAACCTGGCCACACCGGAAACAGATACCACTCGGCCTTTGTTCACTACAGTCTCTCATCAGGTAGGACCCTTGACATCTAAAGCATTTCCTAGCAAATTTACGTCACCTCACTATCTGCTCTACTTCACCGGACTTGTTTATGGTAGAGGTTGCAATTGCCCCCAGTTCACTAGTACGTTTCGCCAGCACCCTTCCATTGCTCAATATCTGATCTACCTCCATGGGCTAATGCCAGTCATTCGTTATAGTTCAATTGAGATGCGGTCAAGAAAACCACACACCAAAGCCATTTTAACTCTCTTCTCAAGACTTCGTCTCGTGTATCTGACCAATCCTGCTAGTCGCCTTATATATGCTGCATATACGTCCACCGTTAATGGTTATTCTTCTGAGCTTGTTACAAGCCTCAAATGCACTCTCCGGAAATGCTGTCGTTAATCTTGTTTCAATCCTATCGGCATCAGCCTGGTTCGCCTCTCCCATTTCCAAATAGACTGCTAGCGAATTCCCCTCCAAATACATTAGGATCAATATCGCTACTTCATCAATCTTTTGCAGCTTTGCAAACAGCTTCATCTTATTAAGGCACGTGACACAACCTTTTCTCTTTTAAACAGCTACAAAATGTCACTGTTTAATTTCACTCGTTCACCCATTTTCGTCGAAATAGTTTCTTGTCTATATGTAAAAGTAAACTTCGTGAAAAATAAAATGTATGTATTCTCCACCAACTACCAAATTTACCTCTTTCTCTCTGCACTTCAAATTACTCACTGAGCAACAGCACCACTTCAATCAAAATAGTACAGTTTTTATTCTGATCAATCCACCTCCTATGCAAATTGATTCCAACAAGATCCATCTAGCGATTAGAGACTTCAAACAGCCAATTTGAAAAGAAGGGGGGGGGGGCGACAACTGAATTTGCGACTAAATTACAATACTGCTGTAAGTCACGCGTAAATAAGGTATTCTCGATTCTTATGGTTACAATCTATATTATTGCATTACTCCTATGCCAACATACCGTACTGTATTTTTGTTTTTCGTCTGGTGGGGCGTCTAGTTAAGGCTGCTAATACAGTTAAGCAAGAAGTTCGTTGTTTTCATAGTAACTTGCACACTATTCAATTTACTAAATTGGATGAGTCAGTTTCAGCCGCATCTTCTATACCTGACACCTTACTGACTATTTTTACGGGGATCGATCTTTTACTTATTTTTATACACACTCTTTGCTTGTTAAGTTAGCTAATAACTATATTTCTTACGTTTACAAACATTCTCGCCGACTGAGAGGCAGACATCCAGACAGACAGACAGATAGACTGACAGAAAAAGGTGCTCGTGTTACTAGACCTCGAATGCGAGTCGTGTTTGTGAAAACAGGCACTGTGTTTGCAAACCAGCAAACCGACAGAATAAAGTATTATTCCATGTTTGATCTGGTCAGAGTGCTATACTTCCGTTATGATTAAACAAAGAATGGGAAAGAAGGTGGTCTCTCTCAACCGTGCTAGTAAACTTCTCACACCTGACATCATCCTATATCTCTACAAAGCCACCACCCGTCCATGCATAGAGTATTGTTGCCACATCTGGAATGGTGCATCATCCACTAGTCTCTTCTTTTTTTGACAAGATCCAAAAAAGAGTCGCCAACTCAATAGCTCCCTCACCATCCACCAAGCTCCAGCCCTTGTCCCATCGCTGCAATGTGGCTTCCTTGTGCCTGTTTTACAAGTATTTCAATGGAGTGTGCTCTGATGAACTTGCTGCTCTGCTGACCCCACGATGCAAATTCCCTAGACCAATCCGACAATCTACCAGATCCCATCCATTGACTGTGGAAGCCCCCAGATGCCGAAGAGCTTTCTACTCCAAAAGCTTCTGTCCTCGTGCTGCTGGACTCTGGAACCCCTCCGTCCTCCCTGTTTTCCTAACCGTACTGACATGCATACATTTAAAACTGATGTAAACAGACATCTCGCTGCACATCTCCCAATTTAGGTTGCCTCCCCCAAAAAATACAATCACCCTTTTTCTTAGTAGCCCCTTACGTCTACAGTATTTGGGGTGAACTATGTGAAAAATATTTGTTTACATTTTTCGAATACTTTGTTTTATAGCATTTTAGCGATATTCTAAACTCGAAATTATTTCAAACATAACTTTAAAATAATGATAAGTGGATGTATGGTTATATTGAAATGTAATTAGTACATAAGCAGGGCATGTCAGACCCAACATGTATAACACTACAAAAATAATGGGATAACAGATCGATACAGATAAACAACCTACATATCAAGAATTGATCTACTAATCAATATCGCAAATAGACCAAAGGTAGGACGATTTTCTATGAATGCTTTTATTTAGTTTATCTTTGCGTCCGGATAGCGTACATGAACATTTTAAATTAGATTGTATTCGAATAATTTGTTAATGTCTAAAGAAAATTAAAATAAATTCTTAAAGGAGGAATTATCTGATCTCTATAGAGTCACAGTCGTCTTCTTAGTCGACAGAAACAACTGTTCGTCTCGTTCAGAAGAAGCAGATGAGTATCATTGGATAATGACGTATCCCAGCAGCAGTAGCCGTTAATGTTAATTCATAAAACAATCTACCCAGATGTGCATGGATTCGTAGGAAATATATATGGCTCTCACTCAAAACCTAACCCTAACCCTAAACTACAAGAAAAACGTCGAATTCGATTTAAATATGGAATTTGCATATCGCATAGTTTTAAATATATTCTTTCTCTTAATTATTAAATTAAAAAAACAAATTAAAGACGTAAATAAAATAATCAAACTAATTTAGAAGAGAAAATCGTTTGCAAAGAAACTCCCGTTTATTTCGGGGTCAACAAAGCTGAATAATGTTATTTGCCGTTAGCGGGTTAAAACGAAATACCACTTGGCTTAGTCAGATAGTTGTTAATCGTGAACGACAGAAGGTGAAGGTCAGGTCAAGTGTACATGCTAAATATGTAAACACGACTGAGTCCACTAGTTAATCCGACCCTCCCATGCTTTTGTCACAAGCTTTGGACTCATCAAGCTCCCTTAATCCATAAGTGGTCTCGTAACCTTTAGACACATATATCCAACATACAGAAACACATAGATAAACTACATACACCCATCTATATAATTATACGCTTAGCAATTGTATGTGTGTGTATACGTTATCACTCTGTAACCACGTTTTATATAATGGGATCGCAGAATCGCTGAAGATTCAATGCCAATAAAAAAGTGTTTATACAATTTCATTTGATTCCGCTGCTATACCGAGCCGAAAATCCGAGCCACTTCCTCGGTTTTCTATCCAAGATCAAGTGTAAGTTTTGTTCTGCTCAAAGATGTTACAATCATCTCGTGGAGTTACCGATAAGGACGAACGTGAATAGAATGAAAATACTCACAGACGCCTACAAAAGGGATAGACCCCCATAAACAGATATATTTTCAAAGTACGTGAACCAGAGTACATAGATAAGTATATAAAAACGTTTAACAATGGTGGTACAATAACAGATAAATATATTTAATAATGACAGCAATAAGCAACAGTTACAGCATACATCTGTTGAATGTTGAAGAGTTCTGATAGTCAATGTAATACTATTCTAATGAACTTCAAATTCGTAAAGACGTTTCACACACATTTACAGAAAAATGAGACAATCCGATCAGTAAAGATAGTGACTGATGTTGAATCTCATGTCGCTAAATTACAATATTCTGACTGCGTCCGTTTTAAAATGAATTGCTTCAAAATCGAATTGTGTCGTTTCGTCGACTAAAACACTAAAATGTTGAATACACACATTTAAAACGTGGCGTTCGTTGTATTGATTTGAAGAACGTGTAGGTTACGATGAATTTTATAGTAAGACAACAGAACATTTATCGTTTTAAAGGAAATAAATTGCTACAATTTTAATAAATGATTGAGAAACATATTCGTTTTATTTATTTAAAGACTATTTAGCTAAAAATATCAATTATATTTACAGAAATAGAAAAAATAAGTTTTTAATAGTATTCACCATAACATACATTAAATATTTGAAAGGAAATCTTTTTTTAAAGTAAAATATACGCATTGAGATTGAAATAGGTGTCGCTAGTATGTAATAATTAATCGTATTCTCCTCTTCCCCAGTCGCATATTTGACTAGTATATGTGACGAATAAACGTATACTACGTTGGCGCAAAATGAGAAGACAATTAGATGACTATGTGAACAGAACAGATACTACGCTACTCCAAAAGAGGAAGTAATCCCTGGTATTATAGTAGCATCATCACCGAAAAAATACATCATTACCCCACCTGGGAAGATTGTATCATGCCAACAGAACCGATACTCCACAACTATCGTTGAGCGTTGAATTTATAGTAAATTAGTTTGGAAATATATAGTAAACTGAATCGACCATTAAAAATAGTAATAGTATAGTTCCGGCTTCATAAACACTATCGATAGTATAGATCATAGCAATACAAGTAATAACATATTTTCGGCTTCATACAGACACATACCACATCTACATTCGTAAGTGTCTTGACACGAGTCATTATCAGTGATTTCTCACTGGAATCAAATCATGTTGTGTTCCCTAGATGTGAGTGACAACAAGTCTCCCCAGATATTCAGTGCTTTCCTCTTCCTTCGATCACCGTTGCAAATTAGCTTTATCGCAATAGCCCTTTACCATTTTTTCAATATATGTAAACGTTATAAAGTATGTACGAATATTAAATGCCTTAGCGTTCTATTATATACATTACTTTTCTTCTTCTTTTTCTTCTTTTTCTTCTTCTTCTGCATCTTATTATTATTATGATTATTATCAGTGTTGTTGTTGTTGTTGGTAGTGGTGGTGGTGATGGCGGTGGTGTGATCACTAATAATTCATTTTGAGTTATCACATAGCCATTAACAGTGATTTATCTCTGGAAATTACAGAGGAGTTCCATGAAATTTGTGATAGTAAAACCTCTTCAATATTCTAGTATTTTCTATTACGATGATGGGGAAATGCTGACAAATATTAAACCATGATCGCCCGAGAATACCACGTGATTGGTTAAAGAAGAAGCTTAGAAATGAGTGAATTAGTTGTTGATATACCGAGGTAGCTAACAGGTGGCCATGCTAAGCTTCAACTGTTCACAGGCGTTCGGCAATTTGTTTATTATAGTACGCTGTATCTGTTCGAAGAAACGTCATAGAATCCAGGTCAATCGTGACACTGGACGTGGTCTATTAATTATCATACCATCAAAGTGACAATATCTTGGCCAAACAAACAAGAATCTGGACTGTTTACACAGATGGATCCTAACAACAATCAAATTACTACAATTATTTAAATAAATAAAGCGATAACCTGATACGTCACGTGATCAGTTTGAAATAGATTCAGGAACAAATTGTCCGGGATTTTTATTATTCATGCTCTAGTAATTCTGTTTTCGTCTTTTAATTATTGGTTCGTATAAACAACAGTTTTCTTGACTAGCTCAAGATGTTATTTTTTCCAAACTTGTAGAAGTCTTGGAAGCAAGTACTCTACGACATATAACTTCTATATAAAATTTCTACTTCTGTGAACCGGATTTTTTTTTCGCTCGTTTTCTTGGACTTTCTAACAATTCTTAAAAAGAATGATCTGATAGTTCCTATGAATCTATATGCAAGTGCAACATTGACCATACTGTCAGAGCATGAGAGTAAGCTTAATATGTTTAATATTAGACGACTAAACCCACTAGTATATAAGACGGTTAGTCGAGAATGACAAAAAATTAAATTCAAGTCGGAGTAAACGTGCTGAACTCGAGGTTCGGATTACTGGGGATCTGGGAATGTATAGATGTGATGTCACCTGACTTAAATAGAGAGGGTGTGAGTGAAGTCGTCAATTCGCTGAGAGACTTACACGGGTTTACATGATGTTTTTAATGCTCTGATGAGGTATGATTAAAAAGCGCCTATCGATATCTGTTTGTCCCCATCCCCCATCTGGCTGGTAACTGATTTCAAACGATATTACTGTTTTATCAGTCAACTAAAAATCTCATGAACACTTATCCTCGGCAAGCCTCAAACATTGGTAAGTAGTACATGATGTATATATATCTATACACACACACACACACACACACATATATATATATATATATATATATATATATATATATATATATATATATATATATATATAAAGATCTATGAATGACAAATCTATTTAAACTTCGATTGTTCAATGTAAGGCGTACTCGATAAAAACACGTTTAAATAGAGTTGCCATTCGTACATCTTAATCTCTTTTCCTTCATTCATCTTAATAATTGCTATATCTCGTATATTGAGCTTAAACCATTTCACTATAGGTTCTATCCTCTAAAAGTATATTTTTAGTTTCCTATTATATATATATATATATATATATATATATATATATATATATATATATATATATATATATATATATATATATATAATGCACGTAAGCCAAGTCAAGTATATTAAACCAAATGATAACGATATTTTAAAGAAACTGATCTGGTAAAAGAAATTCATAATTGGTTTCCGATCAATAAACATAAGTTCTTTATTTAT
The DNA here is from genome assembly GCA_963556195.1 of Sepiola atlantica. Classification (NCBI taxonomy): domain Eukaryota; kingdom Metazoa; phylum Mollusca; class Cephalopoda; order Sepiida; family Sepiolidae; genus Sepiola; species Sepiola atlantica. The sequence goes on along the minus strand of OY744527.1, from coordinate 37,654,987 downwards.
TTCTACGTCTTTCCGTCTGTTCTATGATAATATAGAGGGAGAACAGAATTACTAAACTATGATTCGTCGAGCAGATTATGTCATCCGTTAAAGAAGAAGAATCTAAAAAGTCAACTTGCTGTTGAAAGAGGATTGACGATGCTTAAATGAATAACGACATGAACTAACGACCTGGTTATGCCAAGTACGAATCCAATGCGTTCCATTGTATTCCTTACCCCGTATCAGGCGCAAAGCCGGAAATATATGAAGGGGCTGATGATATTTATTCTGTGTAAACCCCTTCTGTGTTCTGCGCCAAACCTTTCCCGACTTAGCATGCAATCGCTGAGTCTCGCTGCTCTCGGTATAAAGGGGTAGGCACCGCAACCCTGTCAGTTAACAAACAATGGCAAAACGAGGAGAGCTTCATACCGATCTGGCAATCCCTAGGCACGGTCTTCGTGAGCTCTTAACAATAACTACAGAATCAGGCCGGTGCTAAATATTGATTCATTACAATTTACTTTCACTAGATTTTGAGATACTGAGGTAACGGACAGGAGGTCATGTAATGCTCCATTCTATTTGATCATCTGGATGGAATATTGATTTATTTTAATTATTTTACGGCATATCACTGTAGCATGTCCGTCTTTTTTTCGCATAGACATAAACAACATGTCCTCTCTCTCTAGATTTTTTAGTGAGGTCTACTGATACCAATATCCGCAGAGGTGACGTAACAGCCTCTTCCTCCTTTCTTGTAGCTTTAAAACGAAACAAAATAAAATATCTCGACGCAGATCGTTTTACTGGTGTCAAACCTTCACATGTTTTATTCTTTTCACATTACGAGAACCTCTTTTTCGCCCGCACCCCGGCGGAGAAAACAAAGACACAGTTTGAAAAGAATGTGTACGACCACAGCCGGCCCTAAATATGGTGGTACCTTTTCTCCTCTTCATCATGTCTCATTCTTGCCTTCTTGTCTCTGCCGTCAAATCCTGTCACGTAGTTCTAATTTTAAAATCTTAAAATTCTATTGCAACTTTCTCATAAAAAATTAACTTTCCGTGGACATTGTTTTTTTTCATTT